>JAQMYJ010000007.1:10997997-11024839 GCA_030014305.1 Clarias laeviceps
TCTTGACCAGGACCACACCCCTAAATGCATTGAAGCAACTGCCATGTGATTGGTTGATTAGATAATTGCATTAATGATAAATTCCTAATTTCCTTTAGGTGTTCCTAATAATCCTTTAGGTGAGTGTATATCCTCACTTTTTTGTATATCATAGCTACTCATGTATGATTTTGACTTATAATATGTGTATGTAATACCTCCCAATAAAAAGTTTATTTGTTGCCAAAAATTTAACTCAACTGTTCTGGGATCAGTTGAAAAATTATATTATTATTGATTATATTTTTATTGGATTATATTATATTATATTAGATTATATTAGATTAGATTAAAATTTATTGTCACTGCACATGTATGGTACAAGGCAACGGAATACAGTTAGCATTGAGCCAGAAGTGTATTTGGCGAAGTACAAAATTATTTGCATATGTAAACAGTATACAGTGAAGGAGTTATATACAATAAGTGCAAATGATTATAGGTGGGTGCAAAGAAGGAAGGTATTGTATACCATGATAAAATAATTTGCATATTTAAACATTACACATTGAAGGAGTTATATACAATGAGTACAAATGAGTATTGAGGTGGATGCAATAAAGGAAGATATTGTATACCATGGTAGTGATATTTGTGGTTTGAGAAGATTATATACATATGTGCAAATTGTTATGTAGAGTGGAATGATGGAGGTTATTTTTATTTTTATCAAGAAGTCAGACAACTAGAGATACCATATGGAAAATAAGAAAGAAAATTTAAACTAATAATAAGATGTCTATATTATTCTGTCCTGACAGCTAGCTGAGGCCATGCATATATCAAACATAATTATACAGTAGAATGTAACCAAAGGGTGGTTTTTGGGAGGGGCCATGTGGAATCAGGGCCCCTGTGAAAACAAGCTTTGACCCACTGCCCCCGAGCCTCATGAAGCCAACAATCCCCTCCCCCATGTCTACCCAAATTGAGGTGACTAAAATAATTTTAATCTTATACCTTATCTCTTTCTTTATGTCACATTGTGTCTCCCATTTTTTAAATAAAAAGAGATTTATCTTCCACTTTTAAACACAAACAGTGTGTAAAAGCAACACAAGCAACTTAAGAGAGTGACCATATCTATTTACCAGGCTTTTGTTCTTTGAGCCTGAAAGAGGTGTAGAAAGAGAAAAAAGTGAACAGGATTTGTATGTGTTAGTAATTTCAAAGTTGTGGGGGTTCAACTCCCACAATGCACCTCTGAATTCCTTTAACATATGGCACATCAGGAAAGAGTGGTTGACCTCTGGCTTCTCAGAGTGTCCCGCGAGATGGACTAGACTGGCTATGCCATCATCACTTGTTGCAAATCTGCTTGCGACTGCTAGAGTAATCATTCTGCATCTTCTTTCCCTATTTCTTCTGACATCGTGGACTTCCATTTGGTATTATCATGACTTTTGATGGAGGAATGATGTTCTCTCTTTTCGTAGTCTCTCAGCAGATGCTTTTTGTTCAGAGCCATACATCATTTTCCACACATGTGATCCATTAAGGTAGAGTCAGGAGAAAGCACAGGAAGCGGTCCCATTGAAAATGTGTTAGCCTACTTTCAACTGTTTCCAGAGGCAGCGTATGGCCCGGCTCCCCTCTACTTCCTCCCTGGGTGATTTTCTGACCATTTAGACATGAATACTGTCAGATGTCAATGAGGACTGGTTCTAGCAAGGGGAAGCAGGAAGCAGGAATCATGGAGCAAAGAAGTGACCAAATTCAAAATGGCTGAGCATAATTTTTCGTTAATGAGTCATCTAAAATAAGCAAATAAGTAACTTTCTTCCAAGAACCAGTGCCTTGAAATGAGAGGTCACAGTTCATGAATTAAGTCTATTAAATACTTTAATAATGTTTTTGTATACAGAATATTAAATAATGTATAAGATTCCATAAAAAGAATCCATTTCATTTAACTTAAATGAGACTCCAGTTTATTAGACACATCTATCCAGAAAAAACAAGGATAACGCTTGCTATGGTTATATATTAATGCTGTATTATGAGTGCATTTATAACTTAATATGAAGCTTACCTAATACACTGTCTGGCCAAAAAAGTTTCATGCTTCAATATAAAGTTGGACTGATTTTTATCTTTGATCATGTTATGTATTCATTTACTTTCATGAAGGGTTGAATTATTTTTTGACCAAGATCTCTATCAGTTTGCAATACTTCTTGCTTCAATTAAAAAAAAAATTTGTTAGAAATGCTAAAATTGAGTTATCTTCTTTTGCTGTAAAATTGTTTATATATAACATAGTTACGTATATGTATTTATGGCTACTTATTAGTTATTATATTGGTTTATTACAGGTGTATTATAGGCATTATAGTGCATTTTATATGCCATATGCATTTATGAACACATGATTAAGGTGCTATTTAGTTAGTCAATGGTTGTAACAACCTTAGTCTATTCTAAGACTAAACAACCTAGATCAATTTTAACTATTCCCAAATGACCTATGAAGTCTTTTCAGAAAAGAAATTCATCTGTCAAAATATAATAAAGGCCAACTTGATCCTTGTCAGGATCACGAGGCCATCATCGATCCAAAAGTAACTCCTCCAACAGGTGCACTTCTCAGAGTGACCCAGGACCTCTAATTGATGACTTTCCTAATATCAAAGGCTGTACTAATAATGGCCCTGGGCAGTCTGTGTGACCGAGAATTGGTAGAAGAAAGGTCTGAGGGTCAGGTCCATGGGTGGGAATGCACTCATGGCCTCTGCTGGACAACTGAACCTGGCTGTGTGTGCGTGCATGCTTGCGTGTGTGTGTGTGTGTGTGTGTGTGTGTGTGTGTGTATGTGTGTGTGTTTGTGTGTGTTTGCACTGCTGTGCACTCATGAATGGGACAGCTGCATGAGGGTGAATAGGAGATCTCTTTGTGTCCTGAAGGATAGAAAAAATCTGTGACCAATTATCTTTGCCTGTCTCCCAAGAGAAGTTCTCAAATATTTTTCAAAAAGTGCTGGAAAATGTGTTTGGAGGGTACAAGATAGGGGTTTAACTAGGGGTTAGTGCTGTATATATCTCTATCTATATTTGTATTTTCATTGGAACCCAACAAGACCATAAACTTCTTTCTTACATTATTTGAGCTCATAAATCATCTCAACTAATCCCGCTAGTACTGTTATTATATTTGGACTTGACAATATTTTAGTTGAATTCAAATTTAAATGTAAACATTATAGATGAATGAATCAATGCTGTAGATGCATCATAAAGCTAATACACAATCGAGTTAATGAACACAGTTTTTGTTTGTCCAACAGGTTTCATATCTGACTGCTCACTCACACATGCTTTTATTCTTGTGCCCAGTCTTGGTGCACACACTGATTGCCTGTGAACGCTTCTGCTAAAAGCAGAACACAAAAACAAAACAAACCAACAAACAAAACCGGAACTACTTATACACATATGTATTTGTATTTGTTTATTATACTGTACATTAACTGTCAATTTCAGAATAATATATTAATTTATGGTAATTCTTCTAGTGCAAACAATAAGATTTGTTATTGATTTTCATTATTTTGTTTCCTCTTAAGCCTGATCAAATAATACAGTTACATACAATGTTAAGGATACAACACAGCTTTATCACAGTGGTTACCATAGCTTAAAATATGTGCATTCCAAAAGAATAATTATTTAACCTCAGAAGAACAAACACCACCAAGGATGTAATCAGTCAATGGACTGCTACAGCCTTTCAGGATCATGGGTAAAGAAACACTACTTGTGAAATTATTACACATATAATAAATAAGTTTTGACAGAGAAAGCAAGTAGTTGGTCACCCTGTTGTTTCTGAGGCTATAATAATTTCTGGTCAGTGAGAAGTCCCTGAGACGAGGCAGCTGAAGAAAACAGCATTTTCACTCATGTGCTAAGCATTAAGTGTTAATTGCAGTTGAAAACATTTCACACAACCTCGTTAAGGCTATTTTACTGTCTTCAGGGAATTTTTTCAACAGTGACAGACACAATTGGCATTATTATCACTGCTAATGAATGTGTCTGAGAGTTCACCTTATTAGATCATTTTAAAAGTAACATGTATTCATTATTAGGAAATAGTGAAAATTCAGACTGAGGAAGAGAACAGTGGCATGTTACGTCTCCTTTGCAGTGATTTTAAGCCCTTGTTTTCATTTACATTTTTGTGAATGTGACTCAATTTGGTGATCCTTAGCCGCTGTTTGGAGAACTTTCCGGAGGGGAAGGTATGTTGTGCATGATCTCTGACCTTTTGGGGGCTGGGCCATATTATTGAATAGGTATAGAATGACAGAACTGCTGGTGACCCCATTCCAACCTCCTCCTTTCAGTCCTACATGGTGGTCAATAGTGATGACTCCAGTTGATCTTCACCTGTCAAAGCAAAAACTCTGACCAAAGACCTGCAGGTTTGTTGAAGGAAACCAAAACAAGAAGAAAAAAGGAGGGAAAGAAAAACAAAGTGCACACAAAGGGCTTTCAGTGGCATGCAGATGCTTCTCTGAACTATAATCCATTACTGGTGAACATAGATACAAAACAACAAGGGAAATAAATCCAACATGGGCAATTATAAATGCACATACAGCATCAAATCTAAATAGAGAGAGATAGTGCTATTGTATAACACACCCATATTCTGAAACTTGAAACTCTGTGGTGCTAAATCTGAGAACTGTGTCATATTGCAGTGGTGTTGCACATCTTTCAGTCAGTTCTAACTTGCCTTTGAAAAGCGTCTTGGTGCACACACATGGACGGTTGAAAGATGACTCAGAGTCTGTCAGCATGGATCAAGCTTCCTCTCACCTCCTTTGTTCCTGTTTCTCTGTTTGTCTTGGGGCTTCTCCTGGTCTGGGCAACCCATTAAAAAATAAATAATTCACCTTAGGTAATGTTCTGAAAGCGTTAAAGTGCAAAGACCGCATGGGGAATCACTAAACTAGACAGGCAGGCTTGAATGCAACAAAAGTGTCCCTACATCTTAAAGGTTTACCAGACAGATTTATCATAATTTCTGTAAGAAATTTCAACACTAGCATTCGTACCGCTGTGTATGTTTCAACAAAGTCAAAATTTTGTTGGGTTTTTATCCTTGTCCCTGTTGGCCTTCCAGGGCGAAAAAAGTATCTCTTTGAAATGTTAATGGGAATTTTTCCAAGAAGGCAAATCAGTTCAGAGCCTTTAACAATACATTTTGGAAAAGGTAGACATGGGAAGTGACTGCAGCCTTTTGAATAGCATGAGAGGCGTCTTGTAAAAAGCCAATAATCCTTACAGTTCTGCTTGACTAGCTTAAAATCTCCTCTTGATCAGAGTGAGGATAGTATTCAGAAATTCCATCTGGCTGAATATAGATGGATGAATACACATATGGATTATGGATTATGGATGAATACACATTATGGATAACAACTGTAGAATTGTATTTTATACAATTGTCCCTGACCAGGCTGTTACTAAGCAGGAATGCTGTGCCAATGTCCCCTTGTCACAAGTAGAAAATAAAAAGTGCAGAAATATGAGTATTTTTTGCCATCTGCATTTGTATTTTTTGGAATATATCATCTGTTAATTCTGAATAATGTATTCAGTGCTGTTCCTATTACATATCACGAGTTGAATTCAAATTTACAGTGAGTAGTGTAGAACAGTTCTTTCTTTACATGCAGTCTAATGATTTTCTTTTAACTTCATGATTCTGCTTTGTTTGAGCTTGAGGAACGTCCAGCTTCCTTTAAGCACTCTACTCATGTGCGTGGGAGGGGGTTACCTGTTGCCTGAAACAGTTCTGCTATTATGTGCTTCTCCCCTGGGGAGGCAGCAGTCTTGTTCCACTGCTGCTAAAAGACTTGGCCACAGAGCCAAAGGCACATCTGGTCCATCGGAAGAGTGCAGATGCTGCTTCAAGGCTTCTCCTTCAAATCTTCTGTCTGAACGACGCTGCTGTAATGAGAACTGTAATATCTTGAGCATGCACAAAGACACTCCAAGCATTTATTTCTGTTTGTTTAAGCAGCTTTCTATGCTTAAATTACTGTTCGAAAAAATGCATTTTATGTTCCTGTTGGTTATCCTCAGATCAGATGAGTCATGTACATGCATTTGAGAAATATACAGGAGAAAATAACTAAACACTGCATTAAGCCAGAAACATGTATTTATTTATAACTAGAGAATTTCTCTACTTTGCTGTGAGAATGGTTGGAAAAATACTTTCTACACAGGTTTTTAAAACACCCATCTTTAAAAAGATTTTCACTCTACAACAATTTCAGTTGCTTTTCCTCATGTTTTTGATTACTACTAATGAAAAATATAGCTCGTTTTCAGTTTTATTGTCCCCTGTAACATTTCTAATCACTGCACTAATATTCTATTTAGTCCCAACACAAAATTTCCATACATATATATACTGTAATGTTCAAACATTCCTTTTGTTCAGTATTTTGACACACGGTATTGTCCGTCAGTGTTTTCATTCAAAGATAAACTTACTGACCAAAACATGAACTGACATTTCCGTATGGCACTAATAACTCCATGTTACTGCACTGTGCTTATTTCAGTGAGCTGCTTTATAAACCAGAGCAAGCTAGAAAGCACAACTCTGTGGCTAGTCTGCTTTTGATGACATGATGCTTTATTGCCGTGCTTATGTTCATATGACTATGTTTTCATCAGTCTTCAAACTTAAATAATCAGACCATAAACAGCAGGTTTCCAGGCGACAGAGCATTGCCTCACAACCACATAAACACAAATGCACTTTGGAAAACAGAGCTGAAGGTACATTCCGATGGCCAGTGACCTGTTCCACAGTCCGGCGAACACACAACCACACTTTGTGTGTTGCAGCTGAAGGAGTGAGCAGGGCAGACTGAGTTCCACTTGACTCTGGAAAGCCATTTTGTTGTGACTTTGGCCTTCTCCCTGCTGTTTAAACTCAGTTGGAAGACTTGGTAAGGAATGCAGTCTGCTGAACATCTGTAGAAATCTGTCTCAAACAAACAGACATCCACAATCCAGTGTCAGATGATGGCAAAGGGCCAGTTCTGACCACCCTCCATCTATCCATCCATCCTTCCATAAACCCACCCACCCATCCATCCATTCGTCCATAAGTCCACCCATTTGCTCAAAATAAAAAGAGGCTAAGGAAATGCTGACATATATGAATAACAAGATATTATGCAGTGGGAAGCATGCAAACAGATGAAAGCCATTCTTTTTATCCCTCTCATGGATCTTTCCATCCACTCTCATTGTCTCCTCCACCTTTTCTTTGTGCTCTCCTGAGATGAAGGACGTGGACTACAGAGGCCCTCGGGTTGGCCGTGCTCCAGTTTTCACATCTGCTCCACTGCTGGGCTTTCTCACTCTTATGTTTTCATAATTGCTGAGCTGTTAGCTCTGGATTTGCAGCACACACATATACACATGCTTTCAACAAGTTCGATTCATGTCCTTAGAACTGTTATGGCATATACTGCATTTAATACGTGGCACTTTTGGTAACATTTGAGACAGTGAAACACAAAGACATGCATTGCAAGAGTTGTGCTCTGTTAAAAAGCCTATATAAGTAAAATGCACTACAGTGTAACCTCTGGACTGTCTAACTGAGGCCTCTTTTTTGAAGGGGGGAGGGGGTGAGAGGTCATCATATGGCAGCAATTAGACACCAAGGGATATTTGAAAAATCACACAAAACTGCCGTTTTTCACACAAAAGCAGACCAAAAGGCAATTGGTTTACAGACATATTTATACCACAGAAGAGACAAAAGAGGCAGCAAATGAGAGAAAAAGAGGCACCAGGAAAGAAAAACAAACAAGTCCCTAGCCATTAACTGTGCCTAATCAGTGAAAGTTTAACCAAGCACATCTCTATCATTGCCTCTTCCTCTCTCATTCCGTTTCTCTGTGTCTCACTGCTCCCTCCTCCTAGGGTCGGTGCCAGCTATGCACTGTGTTTGAACCTGCTCTGAATGGCAACGGCAGAGCGAGAGGAAGGAGAGAGCTGCAGCCTGAACTGTTGACCTTCTTCACACACTCAGTGTCTGTTGTGGGCTCTGGGAAGTGCAGGATGGGTCACAGCAAGCTGTGAGGGGGACAGAGAGGAACAAGACAGAGCTGGGGTGTGGGGCAGGGGAAGAGATAGGGACAGCCTGGGTTGATCCAGAGAGGGGTGCTAGGAATTTCCATTTACAGTAAGCTAGCAATGACATGCCAGACCACTGGTGTCTCAAATACGATTTTGTCAGTATGACACAGGTGGATTATGAGTAATATGATAGTATCTGCTATAGTATGAAGGAAAAAAAAATCAATGACAGCGTAGCATGATGTAGAGTTACTGTTATCATGTCAATAACAGCATGTCTTATTATAAAACAATCAAAATGCATTTATTAAAGATTGTGTATAGTGCTTTTAACAGTGGACATTGTCACAAAGCAGCTTTACAGAAATAAAAAAAATGTAAGGATAAAAGTTTAGTATAAATAGATATAACTATCAGTTTGTCCTGAATGAGCAAGCTGGGAACAATAATGACAAGGAAAAACACTGTGTGTGAGAAACGTGAGGAACCAGAGTCAAAAGAGAAGCCATCCACATTTGGTGATAACAGATAGTATGACCATAAAAAAAATCAACAACACCACTTTTAACTGTATATATGTATATAGTATGTTTAACATTGTGGATGATCTACATGATGCTTTATTTTCAATTACTGCATATAAAATATAGAGACAGACATTCAACAACTCATAATAAGATAATCATACAAAAAATACCATATGTCAAGTTATCGAGAACTCAAAAAGCTCAATGTCCTCTGTCCTAAAGAGTTTCCCATGGAAAGAAAAAATATTGATTGTTACTAGGACTGTACGCCACTTTCATTAACAATTCCTTCACTTGGACTTGTACAGCATGTGCTCCAACATGTCTTTTTACATTGTTATTAATTAATTAAATACATGGTGAAGGAATTGTTTCTATGCAACCATTGTGTATAGAGTCAGCCAAAAAGTTTTATACACACTTCAGGAAAAAAAATGGTATGATGTATATTATATTAACATAATATTAACAATAGTATCATATATATATAGAAATATATATAATATGGCAACAATGCCTGACTCTGTATTAAAATGGGTAGATTAATATTATAAACTAGAGATCTGCATTGCACTTGATCAATGCTGTCAGTGCCACAGGTACTGAAAAACAATCAACATTTTTAATAATCAGTGCAGCTAGAATTTATCAGTAATTACAATTAATTATAAAACAAAGTTTGTTTGTCTGTAACAACAAGTATTTATTTACTTCCTACTGCTTTTTGATATTTCTAATGCTTTATTTCACTATTTCTGAAAACATCTTTGCACAGTACTATATGTTTATGATACTGGCTGTCTCGATCTGTCTATCTTGCATTTAGAATTTGCTAATTTACATTCAAGCCTAACTAACCTTTTACATGTGGTTTTAGACACTTAATATGTTGTGCACACATACTTTTTTTTCCACACATGATTTTTAACGATATATTATTTTCTTTTCTTATTCTTTTAAATTTCTTTCTTCTTACATTTTTTTTTCACAGAGATAATCCTTTTAACAGATTTTTCAGGGTATGTGGTTAAATTTTTTCACATCAATAATTCTTCTTCACAATTGTTCACACATATTGTTTACATGCTGTATCACATGTGTTTATGTGAAGTGCACTGTTGATCGTTCACATAATCACATATTTATTGTATTTTCTGTTAGGGCTTCCTGCTTATTATTAAATAGTTCCAGCAGGAACACATTATTAATAGATCTCCTGAGTAAAACATGCAGTAGTTTTTTTCTTTTATGAAAGATGGTGAGATAAAATATGAAAAAACTGTGTTGTGTGTGAGTTTGGGAAGAAGCATGCATGAATGCATGAACACAGTAGGTCAAGGGCCACAAAAACATGATGTGAATAAAGATAGCGGATTGGCAAATTCCGTGCAATTGCTTTTCACTCTGTCATCTTCATCTGCCTTGAGACTCGTCTTTCAAAGCAATCACTCCCAGATGGAGAATCTGAGATGCAATCACTTCCACTGAGACCGTGTGATGTGATATTCAATCTCAGCCTTTGCTCCTCCCAAACAGGGAAATTTTACCATCATCAGATAGACAGGAATACAAAATGGCTGGGTTTAATACAAATGTACTGATTAATATACTTTAAATGGTAAATCCCACTATATAGCAGTTCTTATTGTTGATTGGTGTGTAGATTATTGGGTTGACTGGGTGGATGCAGTGATTTTTGGGTGGTTGTATATTCACAGGAGAGGAATTTGGCAGCATGCTAATGCATTTTTTTCTCTGTAACATTTACATTCACACAACCAGGAACAACAAATTGTATGTTGACAGATATATATATACAGATATAGATAGTATATCTATATATTCATTCCTTCAAGCCAACTTTGCTAATGATGCTTGACTACTATGACCTATGACCTTGCACCAGTGGTTATTGCCGTTAGGGAAGTCAAGTTGCTGAAGACCCCAACCTCGGGCAGGTAGGATTATAATGGAACTCATAAAACTTACAGCATATCTGTTCAAATTGTAGGCTTAGAGAAATAGTGCATACATTTTTGTGATATGTTCAGAATGAAATATAATGGGGATAAATGTTAAAGGAAAATAGACAATGACTGATAATGTATTTAAGTGGAGTTATGTCAAGTTGATTGTTTTTCTAACAGATTTATATAACTTACTTTTTTTTTTTATCCATAGGTACTTAGATGTTTTTCACTTTCATTATTTTTAATGCCTTTTCATTTCATTAAATATGCAGTTTCTTTGGTACGGTGTTGAAAATATGGAAAATATGGAATTTCGATTATTAACAGACACAAAAAGTAATCTCTAAATTTAATTGCAAACAAAATCTTTTTTTAATTAATTGTTATAAGTATTTTAAAATGATGAGATCAATTGAGGATGTAAAGTGAAGGATAAAGAATTACAACAGTGAAAAAGAAAGGTGACCCTCTCCAGCATGTGCTGCCTGCCAGCTGACTCATGGTTCACCCCTGAACTTCTGTACTACACAAACGTCATGAATTACGGGCAGTATGACTTCGATCAGCCTCACTCTCTCTCTCTCACGGGGCTAAAACTACCAAAGACACCTCAAACTCCAGACAGAAAAGCATTTCTCATCTGGTTTTGGGGCTTCATCCTCAAAAACAAAGGAAGGAAGTTCCAGTCTACAGAAGCAAACCACAACGTCTGGCATTCAATAAACTGCTATGCATCTCTTTTATATCTTCAGAAAACTCATCTCAGATCCAGATGTCATGACTTTAGTTAGTGTAAATTGAATGGAATGCTTTGGAATTTTTCCAGATCTATCTTTAGACATAAAGGTTGTTGTCTCTGTAGCTTTACCCATATGGTTGAAGCAATAAGGTTGGATCTCAGGCATATTGGTTTGTGATTTTTATGGTTATAATTGATCCTGGAGCAGCTCTTGGCTTGTGGAGATCCCTCAGATGGAAGCAAGTGTTTGGGGTGAGGAGGTGTGTGTCTCTCTGAGGGTTAACCCGTTTCACCGTCTGTCGCCTTTTCGCTTTATTCAGCAGACTGATTTATAGGTGCTCACTGGGGAGCAAAAACAAGCGTGTCACTGCTGGCCCTTTGATGATTGACTCAGACCAGAGTCTCACACTCAGTAAAGCCTCTTCAGGCGACAACGCACTTTAGGGTTTGGGTTCATGGGTTTTAAGGTTGGTATTTTTATGCTGGAGGCAAGAATATATCAAAAGTTAGAAGAAGGGTGAATTGTACAACAGGTACGACTAGGACCTATAAAACATTTAGGCACTACAGGTGAATTGGGTCTTTAAAAAAACAGTAGATATCAAAATGAATGTTTGCAGGCTGATTGATGGTAAATACTGACAAGATATTATAATAACTCACACTTGTTAGAGGAAAAAGGGCTTTGCTTAATTAAATCTGCTTTAAATTTGCACACTTAATAAACCAAAAATATAGTTTTCACATACATATATTTGAATGAAAACATAATGCACACCATAGGAAAGAGACTTTTGAGGTGATTGCATCTGGTGGGTGAAGCTTAAAGCTTTAATTAATATGGCTTCATTAATTATCTTATCATTATAAGTTTGTATATAATGCATTGGTCAAAACTTGGCACGATACTTTGTTTACTATATGTTACAGAAAGAATACATGCTATAGATGTAATTTTCTTAATACGACTTGTAGAATGATTAATGTGACCACTTCTACCTGTCATGTCCTGCCTTAATCTGGAAAACAGAATGTTATTTAATTAGCTAGGTAGTAAAAAAAATGTTCAAATAACCACATATAGAAAAGCAAAGGCAAAAGAAAAACACAAAAGAGGTGGTACTAAACTAGAAGCATCACTTTTCCATCTGCACCAAGCTTTATCTCTCTTTCTTCATGTCACTGCCCCACCCTACCTGGTGCAAGCCTCTGCTTCTCTCCAAATGAAAATTCTTTGTAAAGTCATTTTATATCACTCTTTGAACGTGCACTGAACTGTAAAACCACTCCATTGGAAACAAAATAAAGGGATTGTGGAGGAGAGGGAACGAATGAGAAAGGGAGGGAGGGAGGGAGAGATGGGGCTGAAGGAGGAGATTTATAATTCTTTGCGGGCTTTTGGTATTAACCCAAACACTATTGCTGTCAGCGGCTCCAAGAGGGAGGTGCGAGGGGCAAACATTCAGTGTTAATTGGCACTTTGTAAGCTCAGAGCCTTCTCTTTGTGCAAGGTGGAGAGCAGAGAGGGAGGGAGAAAGTGTGTGTGGGAGAGAAAGAGAGAGAGAAAGAGAGAGAGAGCTCTTGTTCTTGTTGGGCCTTGTTGAGGCTATTTACGGTTCACTTCTTATCCTTTGTTAATTGGTCTTTCACTGTTCTATGGAGGTAGAAATGGGAGGAAAAAGAGAGAGAATGAAGAATTCATCCAACCCCCACCCTGCAACCAATGCACTCTTATCCTGCATGGAACAGCAAGAGGCAAAGAGAACCGATGAAGCTAAATAAGTGCATTCTATTTTATTGAATGAGACAGAACATACCGCAACAATAAAAACAATAATCTGAGACTTAATTGATACTGTATTTTGCTATATAGTCAATACATTTCATCTTATAATTTAAGTAGTTTTTCCTTACCTTTTTCCTTTGATGTTTTTTTTTTCACTTAAAATCTTAACATTATGATAAAATTATGGTATGATAAAAAATGGAGTTTTTCCTTTACATGCTTTATAACCACTTTCCATGTTAATTAAGAACCATTTAGTGTTTAACATGTATTTGTATAATTTCATTTTTCTGTATAATTATTGCACATAAAACAAAGGCCTTAAAATGACACAAATTAAAATATATTACAATCATTATAAATCACAAATTGAGGTAATTTTTTAGCAAAACCATAACCTCCTTCGATAACATTGTTTGTGACTTTCACAAGCCTGGAATTCTGTGGTGATTAAAAAAACAACAACCTGACAAGATGACAGAATAGCAGAAGGATGGCTTCATATAAGCTTCACCCTTGGCTTGAATTTGGACACAGGCGATGAAACTTAAATAGAAAGTGGGAGGGAGAGGGAAAGAAAAAGGAAAATAGAAAAAGAAAGAGAGAGGGAATGGGGGAGCATGGCTTTGGCCTGCTTCACAGCACCTCTGGCCTTCTTCCTCCCCTCTGCTGAGCACATAAACAATAACAGTGTTCACTCTGACAGGACACAGGTGTCAACCATTGTCCACTTTCTGAATAGCATCATGGGGGGGACAGAGAGACAGAAAGAGAGAGAGAAGGGGAGGAGACAAACCTCCACCCTCATTCCTTTACATCTCTTTACCCTCTCTCTCAGTGCTGATGTGAAGCATGCTCCTGCTGCATCCTGAATACAGCTTGCATTGTGGGCCTCTATTCAAAATTATTTTAAAAGTAGAACAACACTAACAATGATTTTATTAAGGCTGAATCATATGAATAGGCCAGTTTCATTAATGAGCATTAATGTTATATACATATCACAAATCGTAAATGTAAAAAAAAAATATTAGTATATTATTATTTAGTATATTATTATTTTTTGTATAAGCATTTCACTGCATATCATACTGTGCATGGATGTGTAAGTGACAAATAAAATAAGTTTTTTATATAGAGAAGAGCAACACTGGGACGTTTAACTATATGTGTCACAGGTGTGCTAACAATGGTCATCAGCATGGATGGAAATAGGTCATGATGGTCTGCAGTATTGGTAATAGTAGAGAGCAACTGTCTGCCAAAACAGACAAGGGATTGTACACCCTACAAAGCACACTAGTTTTCCATTTACCATTATTTGGGATTCAAACCTGTAAACCTGGAAATTATCTGATATTCTAAAGAAATGGAATATCACATTGAATATAGTCCTGATATTAAGTACAACAGTAATCCCTCTTATGTAATATTGCCTAATGCATTGCTTTCACACAATAAATATTTATCTAAATAAATATTTCAAACAGAACAAACTTTAAAATCATCATATAAGAACTAGACAATATTCTAAACCTGCACAACCTAGATTATATCATGTTAATTTTTTACACATTTTATATGCAATAATCTGTGAAGCAGAATCTTACACCGCTCAAAAAAATCTGAATAAGATGACACATGGACTTCAGTGCAGGTAGATTACAGTCTTCAGGGTCACATGGGAAAAAGATGCATGAGCGGGGCCCACAGTGACATGCGTTTACAGCAGAGACAGTGATGGATGAGCCATAGCATTGCCTTGCTAGCAGCTCCTCTCTTCCTCCCTGTCTCACAGGAGATTCATGGGGGTTCAACCTCAGAAGTGTTTTACCAGCTGCTTCTTTAGAAGTGGGAAACCTGCACTGTCCGGGCCAACCTGAAGAGCAGATATAGAATAACTGAACTACAGATTAACCGCAGTTGTGTTGTAAATAATGCTGAAGTGAGCTAGAATACCAGAATCCCTTAGTGACATGGTCTGGTTCATACTAATAAAAAGTCAGATCAAGGAACAGATAGAAGTGTACAGAGAAAGAAGCACATACATAAACACTGAGACAATGACTGTATGTATAAAAAAAACATTTAATGCTTTAACAATACTGTAATTGCTGGGCAATAAAGCCAATTGAATTGATTTAAATAGCATTGACTGGCAGTCAGACAGACAGAAAAATGGATGGATGGACGGACGGACGGACAGACAAACAGACAGACAGACAGACAGACAGACAGATAGATAGATAGATAGATAGATAGATAGATAGATAGATAGATAGATAGATAGATAGAACTCTGTTATACCAGTGGTGATTTGGTGAGAGGTGGAGGGAATTTATTGCCCACCATTAGAAGCACTAATCTGTTGCAGGTGTTACAGGCTGCTAGCCGCTGCACTGAGGCCTGCTGTCGTACCCCATGAGGCCCCACCATACATATGTAAGTGCGAATGAACAAGGGAAAGTTTGTGAAAAAGTGTGTTTTAGAAAAAAATGAGTGTGAGTAGGCGTCTATGCCTACTCACACTCTGTAGGTCCCTGTTACCTACAGTCCTTTGGCTTCCATTGTCACTTTAAATCACACATAGATGATGTACTGTGCATTGACTTAACAGCATATATCATCGTACTGTGTGCTGTTTTTTTTCTACTTAGATTCTTATTATATTCCTGCTACAATGAATCTGGCTTTACTGCCGTGGGAAGCCAGGGAAGAATAATGCTTTGTTTACATGAACATTTACTACACTAATCCCATGCGTTACAGAATAACCACATTATCTACCTACAATATTCTTGTCCCAAATGTTTCTGGCTGAGACATTACATAATGTGCATATAAAGCATACATAATCACATAAAATATACACACAAAAATAATAACAGAAGAAAGACTAGAATTCCTCTACATTCTGTAGTTTGTGCCTAGAAAAAGTGGGCTGAGACGTGAGGCCATGTCGCTATGATAATAGATTGCTGCCTCCTAGTGGACATACTTAATCAATACAACTAATTAGATAACGCATGTAAACAAAGCAACCTAGCGTCTGTCCGAATAGCATAAATATAATGTTAGATGAATATAGCTTCTAGAATAATATGTCGTAGTGTAAACACTGATGAAACAACTGTAAAGCATTACAGTATTCTAAATTTTGAACTAAACAGTCTAACAGGGTGTGTGAGTTTGTTTGTGGCTAGCTAGCTGACGACTGAACATTCTTGAATTCTAGGAGGAAAGATTGCAAGCAGAATTTTAAAACCACATGTATAACACTACTAACTAAAAGCAAAAGTTAGCAAAAACTAACGGTAAAAGGTAGAATAAATAGCTAGCTGAATTTACAGTTGCAGTCATAGGTGAACACATGCTCATTATGAACATAATAATAATAATAATTGTTGTTGTTATTATTATTATCCAGTACCTAAAATATATCTACTATCTAATATATATACTACTGCTCAAAAGTTTGGGATGACTTTCTAACTTCATGGTCGTTGCTTATTTGTACTTATTTCTACATTGTAAAGCAATGCTGAAGGCGTTTAAAATACGCAATAATCTCATTTGAACAGTTAATGTTGAGATGAATCTGTTACTCTTGATCTGTAAAACCTTCATAACGGCTTTATTCAGAGGTGCTGTTAATTGGTGATTTTTGACAGGCTAAAAATGAACTTCTAAATGAAATTCTCCTCTTGCCTTCCTGGGATGTCTTCATGAGAGTCCCTGTATTGTTGCAGATTGTAGAAAATAAATCACTAAACAAAAAACAAATAAGTTTGCAAATGATCATGAAAAGAATCATGAAAATGAAGACCCCAAGAATTTGGTGCACAAAAAACAGATGAGTCAACATACAGGGTCAAAAATATATACATACAAAGCACCTTATATCTGGTGCCTTTTAGTAGACAATAACAAGCTTCTGGCAGACATTCATGATGAAACATACACATCTCAAGCCTGAAAGGGTATAAACACTTTCCACAGTTTCTAGCATCTGCTTTATGAATACCACAATAACTTATGAATGAAGGTTACTTGAAAAAGAGATTAAACTATGCTACAAATTCTAGTGGTTCAACATCACAATCTGGCAATGAAAGGTGTACATGAGGTAGTCTGGTTAGTACACAATTGAGAGCTCAGGTTACTGAAGATGTCAAAAAAATCGAAGTCCTATGGCCTATATCTAATCAGTAATGTGATAAGGATAATGGTGCTATACGTCAGCACACCTCATAATCTTTATTCAAAGTCTTTTTATTTAAAGTTAGAGCATTTGTTAAAGGTTTAAGGAGACACAAATTTCATATTAACTGTATGCCAATGTATTTCCCTTTTTTCAAAGAAGAGAAAAAAAAATGATACAAAGAGCTTCAGTAATTAGATGGTCAGTGAATTGTTACATGATGTAATGAATCATAAATACACTTACTCTCTGCACCCATAAAAACCATAAAGGTTAACATTTAGGTCAAGCCCTTTTACATTAGATAGTATGATATTGAAAGTCTAGTATGAAAATGATCCAACATTTGAAATTAACTTCATTAACAATGAAAATAACCTATAATATAACTAAGCGCACATGCTGAATTCGGTTACCCTTAACATCAGGATAATTAAGAGTACTGACCACTTGACAAATACAATTGTGTACAATTTTATGACTATATTACAAATTACATTAACCTTATTTATTCATTTATCTTCTCTTCGGGAACTGTTTTGTCCTGGTCAAGGTCACTGTGGTTCCAAATTGGAAATTTTAACTTGATAAATGAGCGTGGTCTTGACATAAAAGTAGTATGCATGCGCTGCGTCTGCCGAGCGCTTCTGCTGAGCCAGTGGTTCTTCTCACTCTTGAGATTATGCATCTTCTCCCATGCTCAGTCTCAGTGCGTGTGCATCACTTGTAACATCTGTCAACATCTGTGTGCGCGTGTACTGTTTATTATGACATTGTGACCACGTGTGTGTGGGCATGTAAATCTTTTTTTTTTAACATAAATTTGTTTTGATATACAAGCATGCTTCCGGAATTATGCTCGCAATCCAAGGTTTAACTATATAGTATATAGGTGTAAACCAGAGGTGACCAGAATGGGCCAATGTTTTTAGCAGGTTTTAAGCAGGGGCAGAACCTTTTCTTACACAGCCCCAAAATTATGGAATAGCCATTGAGACATAGTCTCAGTGTTTACAGTATGTCTAGACTGAAACCTTATTTATTTAGCCAAGCATTTTGCTAATACAGTAGCATTGTCTTAGGCAAAGGTGTAGATCTGGGGGACTCATGGATGTAGAATTTCATGGTGAGTTGCTATGTTTGGATGCTGTTTTCCCTGTTCTCAGTGGACACTCAGGTTTGTTGACGGTGATCGGACTGCTTGCTTTAATTTCCAGGGAGCTCTCATGAGTGTTTCCTTCTGGCTCTCCCTTTGTCATAATTAGTCCTGTCGGAGTCTCTGTTGCACTTTGCTTACAACATACATTGGTCTTACATATCATGTGATATAGTATACCTAACTGTTCTCTCTCTCTCAAGCTGAACATGGAGCTAAGTTCCCAGCTATGCTGACCCCATCTTCCCTCTCAACCTGTCTGACACATCCTGCTGCCCTGCTTCTGGTTGGAGCTGTCATCGCTATGACTTGCTGCTGAAGATGGCTCTGTATGTGGTGACTGATCATGAAGATGTCCTTTGACTTGGCTGATGCAGGCAGTTTTTCTTTGATGGCTTGTAATTACAGTTACTTGTGAATGAGTCCCCTGGGATTGGCTCCAGGTTTCCTGTGACCCTTTATACTGTAGGATAAACACTATAGTGAATGAGTAAGAGTGAGAGTGAACATGAATTCATTCCAACCAAGCAGAACCCACACCTGATAGTCTATTGAAAGCCAGGTGAAATCAGGTGTGGCTTCTGCTTGGATGAAAGCCTGCACACACACATGCAACAGCTCTTTCTGGGAAAGATTTTACACCTGTGGAGTAGACAGTCCACCAAAGGCATGTTTTTCATAGCTGGGAAGTAACCAAGACACAGGGATAACATGCACACAGACAGTAACCCAAACATAGGATTACATCTGGGGCCCTTGAGCTGTGCGGAGGCAAGATTAACTACTGCGCCGCCATGCCGTGTCACCCTTATTAGTGGCATACTATTATGCGGTCTGGGTCATGGTTAGCTATAGAATTGTTAGTTAATATTTTCAGTAGTAGGAGTTGCAAATGTTTGCTCTTTTGGTTTGTATTAATTATTAACAAACTTGAACAGACCCACATGTACTAATACATATCATCACCCAAAAACTCCCCCAAACTCCTCCTACTCCTATTGTGTACTAGTCTGTAAAGTGGAATGAACAGAGCTTCTTAAACAAGGTTTGGACAGTTCTGGATTTTAATTAGAAACTGCAGCTTCCTCCTCAGACTGTCCAGTAAAAAGACATCAAAGTCAATCAATAAAAACAGTGGATCCAAAGACATAAAAATCTTTTAAAATCAAAAAGGTTTCCCTAAAACTGTCAAGAATGTTATTAGAAAATTATGAGCAATGGAAAATCATGAAGAACACAAGGCACTGTTACTGTTATTATCCCAAAGTGTTTTATTCCTCTCAAAACACAGTTATTTTCCTGTGGTAACAAGTTACTCAGTGTATAATTAGTGTATGCTTAAATGTTGTAGAACATACACAAAACAAGTTCTTCTTATCATCACATTCACATTATGTTACAGAAGATACAAACTCTCCTAAACGGCTTCTCTTTTGTGAACTAAAGACAAAGAAATTGCTGATACAGAAAATTAATCAGGATCTGACTAATCAGAATCTTCCACAGTGGCTATGGAATAAATGCTAACAATGCAGTGTAAAGGATGCTGGAACACAGCACAAAATTTTATAACATGTATAATGTTAAATCACATTTTAAATTCTTTTTTAAAAAATACACAGTGCTCAGACTTTGTATATTTTGAACTGAGCTGCTGAACTGGAAGCAAGAATGTTAAATAAAATATAATTTCAGCATTAAATGTTCATTCACATTGTGATTTAATTTTTTTTCTTGAATTTATCCAGAGCACAAAATAAACCCAAGCTATCTGATGTGACTAGTGCCTCATGCCTGGTAGTTGAACATGGCCCTAATGACCTGATCTCTGTAGTAAGGGAACCAGTCTCTGAAGAGTGTGGAGTAGTAGGTGTACCAGGGGTAGAAGGCCTCGCTCTGTCGAAGCGCTCCAGCTTTGATTATCTGATATGCAGCCTCATGTGCAGGGTAAGCAGGAACGTCAATGTAGCCTCTGTATAAACGTACAAAAGTATAAAGTGTGTTGCATAAGTATTCACTCCTCTTGAACTTTCACATTTTGTAGTGATACAACCAGGAATTAAAACAACTTAATTAGGATATACATAATTCATAAGAAATTAGAAGCAACTTTATTTGTTGAATGGAGTCCAGCAGTCTGTAATTAGTGTTACATGACCAAGTGTTTGGTTATGTTTGAGTGCTATTAAATCCAACATTACAGTTTTTTTCTGAATTTGTAAAACAAAAAAGAGTTGACATAAAACTCAGACTTCCATGCTACATTCACAAAACCCTTGATTTCCTTTGGAAAGTCAAGCCATTAATTCAAAAATATAAAATTTTTGCTTAGAACCAAACCTTGCTGTCAACAGACACACACACACACACACACACACCCTGTCAAGGCACCCTGCCAACACTATACACCAGTCAAAAATGCAAAACATTGCACTCTTCAGATAGCAAAAAATGCTTTATTCAGAAATTTTGCATATTATTGCATTTATGAAAATAAATTTTTATGTACAGTATATGTGCACTCACCGGCAACCTGTTCAACTGCTTGTTAACACAAATATCTAATCAGTCATCTAATCACATGGCAGAAACTCAAAGCATTAACACTTTTTGTAACTTTTTGTGTCTCTAGATAACAATGTAAATGCAAGTAGACATAGTGAAGATGATTTGCTAAAGTTTGCTAAAGCAAAAATGCCAGAGGTCAGAGGAGAATAGCCAGACTGGTTAGAGTTGATATACAAATATTTTAACATATTGTTACAACCGAAATATGCCTAAGAGCATCTCTGAAAGTACAACATGGCTACAATTCACATGGGCTTACCAAAATTGGACTATACCCGATTGGAAAAATGTTGTCTGGTCTGATGAGTCTCGGTTTCTGCCGTGACATTCAGATAGCAGAGTCAGAATTTGACGTAAACAACTTTAACATACAAAGGCATGGCTCCATCCTGTTGTGCATTTTAGATTCAGGTTGGTGCTGGTGTAATGGTGTGGGGGATATTTTCTTGGCAAACTTTGGTCCTCTTAATGGCAACTCAGCATTAACTAAATGCCATAGCATACCTTGTTGTTGACCATGTCTAACCCTTTATGTCCACCAGATAAGCCGCCATGTCACAAAACTATAATCATCTCAAATTGGTTTGTTGAAAATGAAACTATAATCCACAGTCGCCAGATCTCAATTAAATAGAGCACCTTTGGGATGTGGTAGATTTGCATTCTCGATGTGCAATCGACAAACCTGCATCAACTATGTGACGCCATCAAGTCAACATGGAACAAAATCTCATGGAAATAATAAGGAATGTTTCTAGGACCTTTGAATGCAATGCAGAATTAAGACTGTTCTGAAGGCAAAAGAAGGACCAGTACAAGGGAGGTGAACCATGGTGACTCAACATTTGCATCCAGAGTTACATTTTCAAGATTGTGTATTGATGCTGTGAGAGTCAGACCGCTGTTTAAAGTCTTTTCTAGCACCTCTCAAAGATTCTCAAGGGTTAAAGGTCTGGACTGTGGTGGCCAATCCATGTATGAAAATTATTTCTTATGCTCCTTGTAACTGGGACTCTTTCACAATTTGACTCTATAACCGGAACTCATCATGAAATATGCCTGTGCCGTCAGGGTACAAAAAATCCACTGAGGGAAAAACCTGGCCATTCACTACATTCAGGTCATAACCTGACCTAACGTTTGGGCACATAATGTTGCAATAATACCTTGGATAATTTTAAACTCAATGTTTTCCTCGCTTGAGGCAGGCGAATAATTTGAATAACATCTTTTCCACAACCATAGGATTTGTTTCTGATGTCGTTGTTAAGGAAATGAGAAGCTACTCAGTACATCAGTTAGCAGAAAATAACTTGTCAGCTGAAACATATTAATCACTGCAATTATAAAATGGAAGGGTCTTAACTATTTGCTTAGTTAAATCCAGGTGGAGGTGATTTAGGCACTTTTCCTTACATGCAATCTGATTTTTTATTATTTTTATTTTTTTTATTTCAGACCCAAGATAGCTTTGAAAGTAACAATAGAAGATTGAATAGAACTTTATCTATGATTGTTGCTCTAATTTTATCTGATATGACTGCTCATTCTTGTTTTTCATCCTCCAACTCCTCATCCACCAATAACACACTCCTATACCTCTTCTATTGTTCCGTTGTCTTGCCCCAACTCATGCATGCTGCTTGCATTTAAGATGGAATTTATCCTTTACTTCTTGGCAATGTTGTGCAAGTTACTAATTAATACTACTAGTTACTTTTCTATAAAAGAGTAATATTTTACTATTACTAGTTACTATCTAAATTAATGCATTAGTGTTGAGTTTCTTTCACATAAGTAGGCAATAGTTCGTAAACAGAACTTAAATTTTACATCAGTGTTTTTTTTTCTGTCAAATGTAATTAGATCAAAGAACACCATGTACACAGAGCATTCAAATGAAGAAAAATTACTTTCCATTTTTAACTAGTAATTACTGAATACCAGCCTATGCAAAAGTGGAAAAGTAAATACTTGACATCGTCACCATAGACATAAAGTGCATAGGTATTTGAAGAAATTTAATCCCACCTCGGCTCTGGGTACGTGGAGTTTGCATGTTCTCCCTGCGCTTTGTTGGTTTCCGGGCACCCCAGTTACCACCCACAGTCCAAAGACATGCAGATTAGGCTAATTTGCATTCCCAAATTGCCTATAGTCTGTGTGTGTGTGTGTGTGTGTGTGCCCTGCAATGGATTGGCACTCTGTCCACCCCACCTCATGCCCAAAGTCTCTTGGGATAAGCTTCAGGCCCCATGCGACCCATTACAGTATAAGCAGTATAAAAGATGAATGAATGAATGCATGATGTCTGTGATAGATTGTGATTTCAAAGTATGTAAAATGAAACAGTCAGCTTTAGACAATTTCTTTATAGAGAGCCGAAAATACACAAATGCTTGACATAAGATTTAAGCAAAAATAATGCATATTTGAAATTAAATATTATTAAATATGGTTTACTATCACTAATGGACTATATTAAAAATAGTGTCAACGAATATAATGACAAGACAATGACGAGACGTCACGGATATCAATGAACAGTGATAATGACAAAATCAGCATGCAATATTGTGGACGGAAAAAGACTAGACTAAAATGTGATTAAAAAAAAGTAATAAAACGTCTTTATTTTCGTTAACATTTCATTTTTGTTACAATCCTCTGCAATACGGTATTAATTCATTACGACATGAGCAGTATTTTTCGGGGTCACAGTGATGGGATCTTACAACCACAGTCATCTTTAACTCTGCGTTATGATAGCAGTAAGAACGAGAAGAGCCGATATTTTGGCCTATGTTCTTTATATTAAACCAGAGAAATAAGTTGACGTGTGGTAATATCGGAGGGGAAACAATATGGGCACACAATTCCTGTGAAAAAAAACACAAACCTGAAGAGACACATCAAGGCATATCATAAACTTTTCAAGGTAGTTTTACAGGCTCTTTGTTCTAATTATGTTTTGTTATATGTGATGCATTTTATTTTATAGCTAAACAGTTGACAAACCCATTAAACTAATAGGCTAGCAAATGATTGTGACCTATAGGAGCTATCCTTACAACAGTACAAGTTTGTAAATTCATATTTAAAAAAAGTTTTAACACTGTATTGTCCTGCTATATACACTGTATATATATTCTGTAGTTAAAAAAAAAAAAAGAATATTGAACATGCAGCAGTTATTCTGATGGTTAAAAATAAATATAATTAGCTGAAAACATCAGATGAAATGATAAATTTTAAGATTTTTTAGTGAAAAACTAAAAAAAAGGGGTTTGGGCTAGACTGGATTGACTGTAGGGTTAATAAATAATAATCTTATTGCTTAAATGTTAAGTTTTCATTGATTAAAACTATACTTAATTACTTAAAGGTTCCTTTGAATAAAACTAGACTAAAATGCCCAGACTTTTAGTCGATTTAAACTTGACTAAACAAAAATAGGATAAGATTGACTAAATATGATAAAAACTAACAGGAACATTTATCCCGGGACTAAGACTAAAATAGCCGAAAATTTTGACAATAGCTGACAGAACTAACACTAACACTAACATCGGTCATGTGTGCACATGTAGAGTGTTCACATTGGTAACAGTGTGCTGGTTAACTGGTTAGTGTGCACAGTTTATAGCTTAACTTTTTTAACAGCCAATATGTTATGTCATAACTATGTTAACTGATATAACAGTTTAGTTTGTGAAATAACTGCAATATACCCAATACCCTACGATTTTTCAACAACTACAGCCTGTGCACTAACGAAACATTTGTGTATGAAATGAGGTAAAATGTGCAATAATTAATATATGGGCAGAATATGTAAACAGGAGGGTAAGAATAGATAGTATGTGGAAAAATTAATGAGAGTTACTAACTATTACTGCATTGCCTTGAAACTTACCATCATCCTCTGCCAGTGAAAACAACTTGAAACTTATATGTTACTCTTATTCAATCAACCATCATATCTCTCCACTGTACCATCAGAGATGACTCTGTACAACTTTTCTCTAAACAGAACAAATCTGCTGTATTTATTCATGGCTTACTTGACTTTCTTCACGGCTGATTCTGTGTCGATGAAGCCCAGGGTGCAGATAGTGATAGATACATTGCTGTGCTTCATAACCAGCTCATGCTGGAGACTCCCGAAGAAACCATTCACGGCAAATTTGGTAGAAATATATGGCAGAGCAAACGGTGTACACATTTTACCTGCAAAGTTCAACAACATTTACATGAGAGATTCTTCAGAACAGATTTTAGAAAGGATTTAAGAAGTTATTTCCTCACCAAGCAGGGAAGAGACAACCATTATTGATCCATTAGTCTTCTCCAGGGCTGGTAAAGCTTTCACAGTCATTTTCACATAACTGAGGAAATTCACCTTCACATAATACAAGCAAAGGTGAAATGTGATAAATATTAGACAGTATGATTATTTACAAAAATAAATAAAAATAATTATATATGACAGCACATTATCATTAAATTTTTTTCCCATGCTTTTACACATCAGGACAATAAGTTAATGCTCTGATTAAGATTTGTTAGAGCTCTGATTAAGATTTGTTTTTTCCTCTTTTTCCTTTTCCTGTTTTTACCATAGCAACCTGTCAACGATTAAAAATAAAAAATTTATTATGGAATGACATATTTGTCCTACTTTTAACTATTAATGGATACATTTAATGTTGTGGGTTTGGTAGTAATATTGTATAGTGAAGGAGCTCATCTGCAAGTGAGTGTGTAACAATTCACAATGTGTAATGTCAGAGATATTGAGAATCATGTAGCAGCTCCAGTATGTTGCCTCACCTGCATGAGCCAGCGAATGTGATCCACATCACTATCCCACATGCTGTATGGACTCGCCCCTATGTGGTTAAGCACCATGTAGTCCAGCCCATTAAGCTGCTCTTCAGCAAACTCCACTACTCGTTCTGCATCAGCCATTTCGGCCATGTCTGCTGAAATATACAAAGCTTTCTGAGCTCCCAGATCCAGACACTTCTTTACAACCTGCAATCAAATTAGAAACATGTTTATACCGTGTCTTACAGAATTATTAGCAGCATTCACAAAAATTAGCAGATTTTAGCAGATTCATTTCCAACTGATCCATTTCCAGCTGAATTTATAATATTTTTTGGCATTTTTTTCTATCCATTACCTGATTTGTAAATCGAAGTCAATAAACTATTAATTCCATTTGTCTTAGTTTCTTCTTATGGTAATATAATGAATGTCCAAGAAAAGTCACACACCTAAATTTTTCATTGGACCATTGAAACCTGTGATTTCTGGATGAGAGAGGCCTGTAATTTTCATCATAGGTATACCTCAACTATAAAAGACAAATTAAGAAAAAAAAAATCCAGAAAATCATATTGTAGGATTTTCTAAGAATTTATTTGCAAATTATGGTGGAAAATAAGTATTTGGTCAATAACAAAATTTAATTTCAATACTTTGTTATATACCCTTTGTTGGCAATGACAGAGGCCAAACATTTTCTGTAAGTCTTCACACTGTTTCACACACTATAGGTATGGTGTTCTTTGGATGCAACTCAGCATTCTTTCTGCTCCAAACACGAAGTTCTATTTTGGTTTCATCTGACCATGTGACATTCTTCCAATCTTCTTCTGGATCATCCAAATGCTCTCTAGCAAACTTCAGACAGGCCTGGACATGTACTGGCTTAAGCAGGGGGACACG
>JAQMYJ010000007.1:11024939-11046341 GCA_030014305.1 Clarias laeviceps
TCATTCTCATATTATATATCTGTGTCTTATTTATTCATAGAGTTATTTATTTCATCATGTCCTATTTATTTATTTAAGTTTGAACACTTTGGAGTTCCATAACAAGGTGGTCATTGACCATTTTCTGTGTTTCAGTTTTTTCCCATCCAGCAACCTGTCATTTTGTATTAGGCTTGATTGGTTAGCTTTTGTTTGAGATTTTGCTGATTTTTATCCAGCTTGATTTTCCCCTGAAAGCTTGTTTTTGAACAGAATTTCCATTATTAAATTAAGAACTAAACTTGTGGTGTAAAATATAATTATAATTCATGTGTAAAGTACTCATAGATAAATAAGTTATACACATAGAATAGGCTGGTTATTCATTTTCACTTGAAACAACACTGTGCTTATCATCCACACTTAAGGTCGTGTATTGAGACAATGAAGAAGTATAACCAAAAATTAAACCTAATGTCAGAAACGATGCCTATAACAATTTACTTCCAAGTCCATACAGAAGCTTGCATAGATAAGTGACTGTTCAACACTGCCACATACAAACAACAAACACAGACAACAAACGGCAAATTCTACAAATTTTTATCAGCTTGCCTTTTAATACAGTTGAAGTCTGTATTAAATTGTGATTGTGAATAGGGGAATTCACAGTTCAAATGAGCCTGAACGCTAGCTGGATCCAAGGTGCTTGGAATAGGTCCAAGCCTTATACTTGGTACTTAAGGAGGCAGAGAAATCAACAGACATCATTTGAAGTGTTGACTGGTTACCTTTCAAGTCTTGACAGTTAAAGGGCTCCCTCCAGCAGATGGATGCAAAATTGTTCAGTCTGTACATTCTTGGGTACAAAAGTTGTTACCTGAGCCAGCTGATAGATCGATCCGAAGAAACAACATCCGATGCTTTGAGGGTTGCTGATAGGAACACGTTGGATCCACTGCTTACACTTCAGGAATATGGAAACTCCAAAACCTTTCACAACAGATGTGCCTCTAACATTGGCACCCCAGATGGGACCCCGTGATTGAGGCAGTGGGAGAGTCCAGGAAGGTGCAGTGCACAGCACCTTGAAGGCTTTACTTCATCTGAAACGCAGAATTGGGTTCCAGCGTGACAGGACTTGGACTCGCCGTCCAACGACTAAATTAAATTCAGTAAATAATTTCATGATATATGTCAGGAAAAGGGTGAAAAATGTAGACTTGGATTTTGCTGAAGTGATCTGAGGGATCATTTAAAGTGTAAGAAAGTTCATAAGAACATTTCTGTAGGAAAATAAGTTCTGGTAAGAGTCTTACACATTTTAGCTTGATTTTTGGGAATAAAATCTGCCACTGCAGCTGACGAGTTGAGTGTTGGGAACTCCCGGGAATAAAACCAAGTCAAAGGAAAGGTAAAAAGAAAGAATTTCTGGTATTTGAGTGAAATTACAAAAGAGAGATAGAATGGGTAATTGCAAAGGAAAACCTGAACCACAACTGGAGCATATAAGTTTGGAGTCTTGTTATCACCTTAATGTTAATTAGCTACATGTTTCAGAATCATGGTCCTCAGTCCTTAAGATAGTTTAATCTGTGGGTGAAGGATTGTCGTTTCTCTAAAAAGAGAAGTTTCTATATAGTAGAAACTATTACATTCAGGTACAGGCAGCTCAGACATCAAGGTTGTAGAATTTGACTTATTGCCAAAAATTAGTGTAAGATTCCTGCATTCCATAGGAGCATCAGGGGTGTCAGTCACAGAGCAGTTTTCTGTGTTGCTGAAATGTGAGACTGAGGGTCAACAGCCCTTTAAATTTTCATTTGTATCAAATTGATGCCCAATAAATTTATTGGGAAAGGATTTAATGTGTAACTTGGGGATGTGTAACTAGTTAGCAGCCCAGAAGGCTTAAAGGGTCAAATTAACAATCCTGATGAAATTCAATGTGTGAAGTATGATTCATGACCCCTTTTATATGTGAATGAGTGGCAACTGTGCACTACCGCTGTGAATGCAGTAAATCAGAAACTCATAGAGAAAGCACAAGCTCATAATAACCCTTTAAACACAAAGTACATGCATCCTGATGATCTACACTGCACAGCACACATACACCTGATAACGAATACAAAAAAGAATGATTCAGAAGGCTGAAAAAGACAGAATTGTTACTGTTGAGAAAACTGTTTTGGGATCAAAACAATTGTGTTGTAGAGGTAGATTTATCTTGAATGAATGCTAAAGAAGGAAAACCGCATCCTTTCACCGTGCTTGGCTCATTTTCACACATCTCTCTGTTCATGCATGATGTCCGGTTGTAAAAGGACTTAATCCTTGGGTGCAAAGGGCCAGATGCTATTGTAATTGGAAAGTCGCCTCTTGTGAGTTAAAGTGAAAACATGAATGCCTAATGCATGAACCTAAATTAGGTCATACTGGTTAGGCGAGGAGATTTGCCCTGATGATAGAACCAGGACCAACTTTGTTGTCCGCAAACTCTTATTTCCTGTGATAACTGCTAAAGATGTGAGACTCGAAGATGTACCCAAACAGCTATGAAGCTCTCAAAACACATTACAATGAAATAATGTACTGTTGCTAACCTTGTTTATCTTGTCCTAACAGATACAATACAATTATGAGGGAACTCAAAATTTGTACCCCAAGGCCAGATCTGAAGAAAATGCCCTTGCAGAAGCCAGACTGTTTGTGGACGGATCAGCATCAAGGGGTCCAGAATCAGGCCAGAATTGTGTAGGGTATACAGTTGTAACACAAAATGAAACATAGGAAGTTTTTGACTTTATTATGTAAGCCTATAACACACAATGGCCTGATTGCTGAACTGCTGGCAATCGTATTTCCTAAAGCTATTGTTGTTTGTAAATGTAAAACACACTAAAAACAAAGACCTGTCTGACAGAGTGTCAGACAGAAATAGACTGGATAAGGTCATTAAAAGGGCGGGATCTGTGCTAAGCATGGAGCTGGATGTAGTAGCGAAGAGGTGGATTCTGTCCAAAATACAGTCCATCTTGAACAATCCTTCGTACCGTGTTCTATCCAACCAGAGGGGCAAATTCAACCAGAGACTGATTACTACCAAGAGTTCTACAAAGCAGCACAGGAGATATTTTGTCCCAATGACCATAAAATTACTGTATATAACTCTTGTCTGTAACATATACACTATGTAGTAACTGTCAGTAACAATAATACAGTATTACTTTAATACAATACTTGTTACCACAGTCCTTTACCAATGTTCTTGGGCCATACCACTTTTTAAGTGCAATACAGTATCTGATATCTGTATAATACTGTACAATACCTTTTAATTTTTCCTTCCAAAATGCAATATCTGGATATTGAATTATGTTTAGTCTGTTTTTACTTATGTTTATGTAAGTTTGTAATCCTCCTTGTCTAATGTATTTATCACTCTTTTCCTTTCCTCCCAGAAAACAACTGAAAGCAACTGTAACCAAGAATATTTCCCTCTGGGATAAATAAGGTTATTTGAATCTTGAATACACTCAGGTCTTTTTTAATTTGCCTCCTAGTGGACATATTTAATCAATGCAACTAGTTAGATAACGCATGTAAACAAAGCAATATCGTCTGTCCGAATAGCATAAATAGAATGTTAGCTGAATATAGCCTCTAGATAATGTGTAGTGTAAATACTGATGAAACAACTGCAACGTATTATCTTAAAGGTAGAGATAAATGGTCTAACACGCAGTTTGAGTTTATTTGTGGTTAGCTAGTTGACTTGTCTGATCATTCTTAAAATCTAGGTGGAAAACTTGTAAGCAGAATTTTAAAATTTTCTAACGTATAACACTACTAACTAAATGCTAAAGTAAGCAAAGCAATGTAAAATAATTAGCTAGCTGAATTTACAGTTGTAGTTAGAAGGTTTATACAGGTATACACTCATCATGAACATACATATCATATCCAGTATTGGGATCACAATAATTTTTTCAGCTAGCCTTTTTATGGGACAGAATGATGGTACACACATTCATCTTTAACTGAAAATGAAAATGAGCATTGTGCACAAGTTTGAATTCATTTTGTCTTAAGATGTCTTAAAAATCTTAGTCTAAAGGTCAAAATGTTTTGCTCTTCCGCTGCAATATCTAATCAGTAATGTGATCGGGATAATGGTGCGATAAGGCAGCACACCTCAGAACCATTCAAAGTCAGGTGTTAAAGGTGTAATGAGTTACAAATTTTATATTCACTGTATGACAATGCATTAAATTTTTTCAAAGAAGAGACAATAAAAAAACATGATACAAAGAGCTGCAGTAATCAGTTGGTCAGTGAATTGTTACATGATGTAATGAATACATTTACTCTCTGCCCACATAAAAACTATAATACAGCATTTAGTTCAAACCCTTTTCCATTAGATAGTATGATATGGGAACTTTAATATGAAAATGATCCGGCATATTATAATTAACTCCCTAATAATGAAAATAACCTGTAACATATAACTAAGTACACATACTGACACTTTATGTCTATATATTTCAAACTATATTCACCTTATTTATTCATCATTTCTTCGGGAACTGTTTTGTCCTGGTCAGGATCACAGTGGATCCAGAGCCTATCCTTTTACCTAGGGGCAATTTAGTATAGTATATGTGTAGACCAGAGGTGTCAAATCTTCTCCAGAAAGGGCCAGTGTTTTTAGTAGGTTTTAAGCAGGGGCAGAGATTTTTCTTACACAGCCCCAAAATTATGGAATAGCCTTCCAATTAATGTTTCAGCCAAAGACTGAGTCTTAGTGTTTAAGTACAGACTGAAACCTTTATTATTTAGCCAAGTATTTTGCTAATAGATTTGTCTTAGGTAAATTTGTAAATCTGGGGGATTCATGGACATATAGTTTCATAGTGAACTATGTATGTTAGGTATGTTTGGATGCTGTTTTCCCCATGAAGGTTGTTCACGGTGAAGGGACTGGGTGTTTTCATTTTCATGGGGCCCTTGTGCGTGTTTCCTTCTGGCTATCTCTTTTATGATGTCATAGTTAGTCCTGCCAGAGTCCCTGTTGCAGTTTGCACAAAATATGCATTTACCTTATATATCATGTGAAATAGGATACCTAACTGCTCACTCTCTCTCTCTCTCAAGCTACACATAGCACTGATATCCCAGCTATGGCTAACAATGCAGTATGTGATGGAATGATGCTGGAACACAGCACACAGCTTTATACCATCTATAAAACAAATCACAGGGCTCAGACTTTGTATATTCTGAACTGAGCTGCTGAACTGGAAGCAATGATTTAAAAATAAATCTACTAGCATACCTATTTATTATTGAATGTTCATTCACATTGTGCTATAATTTTTCTTTCTTGATTTCTTGAGAGCACTTAATAAACCCAAGCTATCTAATGAAATCAGCACCTCCTCATGGCTGGTATTTAAACATGGCCCTAATGAACTGATCTCTGTAGTAAGGGAACCAGTCTCTGAAGAGTGTGGAGTAGTAGGTGTACCAGGGGTAGAAGGCCTCGCTCTGTCGAAGTGCTCCAGCTTTGATGATCTGATATGCAGCCTCATGTGCAGGGTAAGCAGGAACATCAAGGTAGCCTCTGTATAAACATACAAAAATATATAGTGTGTTGCGTAAGTACTCACTCCTCTTGAACTTTCACATTTTATAGTGTTACAACCAGGAACTGAAACAACTTAATTAGGATATACATGTTTTATTAGAAATTAGAAGCAATATAAAACTCAAACTTCAAGCTACAATCACAAAAACCTTGACTTGCCTTGAAAGTTATCAATTCAAAAGTATTTTTGAACCAAACCCTGCTGTAAACAGACACACACACACACACCCTACACCATACATTAGTCCTTACACACCACACAAAAAAAGCTAAACATTGCGCTCTTCAGATAGCAGGACAAAAATTCTTTATTCAGGAATTTTGCATATTATTGCATTTTTGAAAACCTATCTGTACTATAAGTAAAATGGTTGTTAGGTTTTACTGAGCTTGCTGGAGAATGAGTTCTTCTGGTAACTTTATCACACCCCTTTCTATTTTTATTCAAATCCCAGGAGCGTACATTAGGTTTTTTGTTACCATCTGAAAACTGGTCTGTCTTGTACTATATTTTTTATTGATGTTATACATGGAAATACTGAATGCTTTTGTACATAATTATGCAGACATGATAAACATATATAACAAAATTAGTACAGCATATAATATGGTGTCTAAGACTTTTGCACAGTACTGTATATGTACCCAATTGGAAAAACGTTATCTGGTCTGATGAGTCTCTGCTGTGACATTTGGATGACAGGGTCAGAATTTGGCATAAACAACTTTAACAAAAGCACGGCTCCATCCTGTCGTGCATTTTCGATTCAGGTTGGTGCTGGTGTAATGGTGTGGGGGATATTTTCTTGGCAAACTTAATGGCAGTTGTGCATTAACATTAACACAGCCTACCTGAGTATTGTTGTTGGCCATTTACAACCCTTTATGACCACAGGATAAGGCTCCATGTCACAGAACTATAACCATCTCAAACCGGTTTGTTGAATCTAATGGAATCCACAGTCACCAGATCTCATTTAAATAGAGAACCTTGTGTTGGAACATGACATTTTTGCAGAGATTTGCATCATTGATGTGCAATCGACAAACCTACAGCAACTATGTGATGCCAACATGTCAACATGCACTAAAATCTCTAAGGAATGTTTCCATGTTTCATGCAATGCAGAATTAAATGAAGTTTTAAAGGCAAAAGGAGTAACAATACTAGTGAGGTGAACCGCAGTGTCACAACATTTAGTTGCATCCAAGAGTCACATTTTTCTCTCTGTAGCTGGGACTCTTTCACAATTTGAGCGTAACTCAATCCAGGTATTGTAACTCAATCCAGGTATTGTCATCTTGAAATATGCCTGTGCCATTCACATATTGAAACATATTAATCACTGCAATAATTATCCAACGGAAGACTCTTAACTATTTGCTTAGTTAAATCCAGGTGGTGGTGATTTTTTTTTGCCCAGCAGAGTACACCGTGGCCCAAAATATCCATAGGCACTTTTCCTTATATGGAATCAAAAAATTTTTCTTTTTGTTTCGGACCCAAGATAGCATTGAAAGTAACAATAGAAGATTGAATAGAACTTTATATATGATTGTTGCTTTAATTTTTCTGATATGACTGCTCATTCTTGGTTTTCATCCTCCTCCTCCTCCTCATCCACAAATAAAACACACTCCTATTCCTCTTCTATTGTTCCGTTCTTGAAGTCGTGTCTCAGCTCATGCATGCTGTTTGTATTTAAGAAGTACTTTAACTTTAAGTTCTTGGCAATGTTGTACAAGTTACTAATTAAAATTACTAGTTATTTTTCTATAAAAGAGTAATATATTACTACTACTATTCACAATCGAAAGTAATTAGTTAGTGTTGCATTACTTTTACATAAGTAGGCAATAGTTGATGGACAGACCTTACATTTTTGACAAATGTAAATCAAAAAACACTGTGTACATGAAGAAAAATTACTTGTATCTAGTAATTACTGAATACCAGCTTGAGTGAAAGTAAACACTTGACAACGTCACAATAGATTTTAAGTGCAAAGATATCTTAATACATTTATTATGATGTCTGTTGGCGGCACAGTGGCGTAGTGTTTGGCACTATGGCCTTTCACCTCCAGGGTTGATTGTGTGATTCCCACCTCAGGTCTGTGTGCGTGGAGTTTGCCTGTTCTCCCCGTGTTTGGTGGGTTTCCTCCGGGTACTCCGGTTTCCTCCCACAGTCCAAAGACAGATTAGGCTAACTGCCGTTCCCAAATTGCCTGTAGTGTGTGTGTGTGTGTGTGTGTGTGTGTGTGTGTGTGTGCCCTGCTTACTTGACTTTCTTCACGGCTGATTCTGTGTCAATGAAGCCCAGGGTGCAGATAGTGATAGATACATTGCTGTGCTTCATAACCAGCTCATGCTGGAGACTCCCGAAGAAACCATTCACGGCAAATTTGGTAGAAATGTATGGCAGAGCAAACGGTGTACACATTTTACCTGCAAAGTTCAACAACATTTATATGAGAGATTCTTCAGAACAGATTTCTGAAAAGGATTTAAGAAGTTCTTTACTCACCAGCCATTGAAGAGACAACCATTATTGATCCATTATTCTTCTCCAAGGCTGGTAAAGCTTTCACAGTCATTTTCACATAACTGAGGAAATTCACCTTCACATAGTACAAGTAAAGGTGAAATGTGATAAATCTTAGACAGTATAATTAATTACATATAAAAATTTACATATAATGGCGCATTATCATTTTATTTTTTTCTATGCTTTTACACATCTATCAGGTGTTAGTGCTCTGATTAAGATGTGTCAGAGCAAGAAGACTTACTTTAGTCATTGCAATACATGTAAGTGTTTTTCCTCTCTTAAACCATAGCAACCTGTCAATGATTCCAAATTCTAATTTATTATTCAATGACATATTTGTCATTTGTCATACTTTCAACTATTAATAGATACATTTAATGTTGTGGGTTTAGTAATATTGTATGGTGCTCATCTGCAAGTGAGTGTGTAGCGATTCACAATGTGTACTGTGAAACAGTCAGAGATATTGAAAATCATGTAGCCGCTCCAATATGTTGCCTCACCTGCATGAGCCAGCGAATGTGATCCACATCACTATCCCACATGCTAAATGAACTCGCCCCTACATGGTTAAGCACCATGTAGTCCAGCCCATTAAGCTGCTCTTCAGCAAACTCCACCACTCGTTCTGCATCAGCCATTTCAGCCATGTCTGCTGAAATATACAAAGCTTTCTGAGCTCCCAGATCCAGACACTTCTTTACAACCTGCAATCAAATTAGAAACATGTTTATACCGTGTCTTACAGAATTATTTGCAGCATTCACAAAAATTTGCAGATTTTATCAGATTCATTTCCAACTGATCCATTTCCAACTTAATTTAATAAGATTTTTGGTATTTTTTTTCTATCCATTCCCTGATTTGTAAAAGTCAGTAAACTATCAATTCCATTTGTCTTAGTTTCTTCTTATGGTAATATAATGAATGTCCAAGAAAAATCACACAAATTTTTCAATGGACCATTTAGTGCTAATTCTTTGAGTTCTTGTCACATTGTTAGTGTGGAAATGATCTTGCTGTAAATGCATCTGTGATTTCTACTAAGATTTTTTAGATGCAACTTCACCACGTTTTAAAATAATCTCTTGCCACAGTTATTTATGTTTTTTTTTCTATCCCATTACTTCTTCAGCACTTTAATAATGTATTGGACATGTCTTAACCCAACTTTCAGTACTTTCAGTAATACAATCTCCTTAGTTTGTTTTCTTACTTAATGCAGGCCAACAATTTGACCTTCTGAAACAGTTTAAACAGTTTTCCTTTTTACAACCACAGGATACCTTGACATGGTTGTTTAAGAAATGAGAATCTTCTCACTGCCTCAGTTAAGGATAAAAAAATGTTGTCACAAGAAATATATACAGTCGCACAAACAAACAAACAAACAAACAAACAAACAAAAAACAAGAAAACCTCTAAAGGCAGTGTTATGAGTACTTCAAAAAGTCATGCATGCCATAATTAAAAATTATAGGTGGTCTTTATTTTAAATTTTAGAGGATGCAATTATTATTACAATAATAATTATTCTAATTCTTTTTATTATTATTATTGGCTAGGCAGTGTATTAATCAATGCAATCATTTTTCAATTAAGGACTCTTAAGTGTAATTAATTAAAACTAATTGTAATATAATTACTTTATTTTGTTCAGGTAGATGATAGTAGTCTGATTGTATTCAAACATACATTGTTATAGAAAGGTTTTTAGACCATTACTGGTTTCACATATAGTTGGTTGTGCACTCATCTTAAAATGAAATTACATTCAGGCTCATACATTTTGGAACAAAGAAAAGTTTTTTGGCATTTGGTGTCTTTTTTAACTTTTGGTCTCAAGATGTGAGCGAAGTCAAGACTTACAGGTTTAATTCAAGGGGTTTGACAAATGTTGGGCATTATCCATTCAGGAATTACAGATATTTTCATACACACATCCCCATTTCGGGGTCTCTTAAATACTGGAACAAACCAACACACTTCTTTTGTACACACTTCTAACTTTAACTCTATCTTCTAACATGATCATTCCTGATTTTTATTTCCTTCTATATTGTAAAACAATGCTGAGGGCATCCAAAATATGCAACAATCTCCTCTGAATAGTTGATATTGATGTGACTGCATATCTAAGACTAATACTGTTTTTACTTTGTCATTGTGGAGCATTGTGTGAATGATGAGAAAGAAGGCTTGAAATGGTCTGATGGTGTGATGCTATATATTGCACCTGACCTCTTTTAATAACTGTTCTCTTCTTGCTGTGATGACAATCTGAGCACCCATGCGGGCATAGTGGTATGCCACCTGCTCCCCGATGCCAGTACTCGCACCGGTCACTAGCACCCGCATACCTTTCAGAGACTCTGGGGGCAGAATATAGTGGAATATAATATAATATAATATAATCTGGTGTACAAATTCATATGCAAAAGTGACTTTCATGACATGAACTTGTGTCATGCTTGGTATAATATTTTTTGACAAATAGCACAAGCTGAATCTCTTTCAAGCTAAATACATTTTACCCTGTTCTGCATGTTATTGCCATAGAGCAACATGATTGATTTACATTTTTGTAAACATTTATAGAAAACAGATTTACTGATTTGCCTTTTTATAAGGTGGATGTTAGATGTGCATGTTACATACATGCCAGTTACATACATACTCTTTCCTACACTAAGCATTATTTTGAGACATTATTTTATTTTACATAAAAGGTGATCAAATAAAGTGATGAAGCTACTAATGTGTGGACACACTACATGATTTTAGACACGATTTATATTGGTATAAAAATGCAGAGTCTCCCAGTCTGCATAAAGTCAGCACAAGCTTTGGCCAGAAGATGTGGCAAGTCACAGAGAAATCTCTAAGTGTCGAAGGAGTATACGACTTAAATTGGGGAACAGATTGAGAACAGACTCCTCCAATGTGAGTTACAGTCACATATTTTTAACAATTAATATTATCCTACGGCAACTGTTTTTGGCCAGGGACAAGACGATGCCGTCGGACCAATGTTTGCTGGGTATCAAACATGTTGGATCCACTTTGAATGATTGTTGTGTAACCTGCAAAGCTGTCAATCACAAGAATTAAAAGTGATTTTGGAGTTGATCCTTGTGTCCCCTGTAGTTGGCTAGCAGAAGTTGATGTGCAAATTCAAAGACAACTCGACAGATAACTTTGTCCCTGGCCAAAAACAGATGTTTTTGACTTTGATAGCTGTTACTTTGACTTTTAGCTAAGTGTTGTTCAGTACAGTATATACCCTCCCAGCAAACATTTGGACGCCTGAAGACCGCCTGAAGACCGCTGTTGTGAATCAGGTAACGTCAAACACGTCCGTTCAACTTTCATTTTGAAACTATTTTTCAACCATGATGGAACGTGTCGGAGGGACATCATTTCAACGGTCATTGCTGGGATTTTTCAGAACTGACTCTGGACCCTCCGTGTTAGATTCCCGCCACGGGTCTGTGTGCAATGGAGTAGTGTTGGGTTGTTCATAAATGATTCGTTCTTTTTGAACTAATCTTTAACGTGACTCAGAATGACAAGTAGTCTCAGAGAGTGATCCGTTCATTTTCTACTCTGCGCTCATGTGCAAAACCTCTGTTGGTTATGTACAGTACAGGAAACAGAAATGAACAGTTCATCTCATGAGTCTTTTAGTCTGAGTCGTTTGTTCTTTTGTCACGTGACTCCCATAGACGCTATGCAGTGCATTACACAAGAAACAGAACTGAGCGGTGAGCAGTGTTGGGGACATTATTTTTTAAAGTAACCAATGACATTACAAAATGACTGTCTTTTAAAAGTAATCAGTTACATTACAGCATTACTTTCTTATAAAAGTAACTAGTTAGAGTACTTTTCCATTGCAGAAAATGAAAACTCCTTTGTGATTCCTCACCTACGCGGTTGCCGTAAGTACGGTTCATCATGATTCACCGTGAGTTTTGGCGCTGTGATTAGGTTTCCATCTTTCCGCGCATCGGTCCTCGCATAGTCAGACCGCATAGGTGAGTTAGGGGTATAACAGCAGGAATAACAGAGAGGGGCGGGTTATCGGGGGCGGGGCTTGTAGGACAACTTTTACACACACACTAACGGATTGGGAATGACTGCTGTCTTGCTCACAGATTACATAAATTGTCTGAATAACGGATTACATTTTAGAAAAAATAACTAAATAACTGAGTACTTAAATGGCGGACCTAACGCGTTAGATTACTCGTTACATCAAAAAGGTAGTCCAAGTACTCTTACTTTACACCCAACAATGCTCATGAGTCTTCTGGTCCGAATCGTTCATTATTTTGACATGTGACTCTCATAGACGCTATTCCCGTAAAAGAATGAACGACTCGGACCAAATGAGAGTTGATCTGCTCGTTCTGTTTATCATATGTCCTTAGCTGCATTGTAACATTTTCATTACTGGAACTATAGCCAAGATTTGTGTACATGTGTAGATGTGCTGGGGGTCTGTTTATTTAAAAAATATTATTTTATCATTTCTGATCAAAAGAACGAAACTGACCTAAAACTAAACTAAATGAAAAAGATTCGCTCATTTTGATGAACGAGATTCAAGGAACATAGTCTATAAAATGATCCAAACTTCTCATCACTACAGTGGAGTTTGTATGTTTGCCCTGTGATTGGTAGGTTTCGGCTACTTTTTCTTCTTCTTTGTTATTTTTGCGGCTGGCAGCCAACTTATTACTGCCGCCTGCTGGACTGGAGTATGGAGCGTCAGATTGGGCCCTTCTAGTGTAATTCTGATATTATTTGTAATATATTAAATAGAATGTCCTGTCTGCGTGAGTTTCCTGTTTCTACATTTGTGATTTTGTTGCATTTCTCTTTCATTCTCTTTGTGTATTTTCCAGGTTAGATTTTCGTCAAAATACATTCCTAGGTTCTTGACTGTTTGTACTTGTTTTAGTTCATGTTTGTATAGTTTCAGAGAGATATTTTATGTCTTCTTGTAAAGCAGATACTGTGTGTCTTTTTATAGATATCCTAACTCCCCATTTTTATTGCTCGCAATGTCTTGGTGTTGAGGTACTCAGTATTTCTGCCTCAGACCCACAGTGCTCCGTCATCTGCATATTGTGATTTTCTTATTGCTTCTTTAACTTCTTCGAATATGTTGTTTCTCATGATGTTAAATAGCATTGGGCTACACACGCTTCCTTGTGGAGTGTCGTTTTCTACTGTATATTTTCTTGAGTATTCTGTGCACACTCTGACCTCTGTTGTCCTATTTTCTAGAACATTCTTTATTCAGTTATGCATTTTGCCTCTTATTCCTAATTTGTCAAGCTTGCATAAGAGACCTTCTTTCCATAGCGTATCGTATGTTTTTTAAACATTGAAAAATACTGTGATTACCGCTTTCTTCTTAGTTTGTGTTTTTCTTATTTTGGATTCTAGGTTTAGTATTGCATCCATAATACTTCTTACTTTTCTGAACCCATTTTGGTATGGTGATAAAAGTTTGTTTATTTTGAGTTTGTCTGAAGCTTCTTTGCCTGGTTTTAGTACTGGTATTATGCTTGGTAGGTTTCCTCACACATTTATTTATTTATCGATCACGTGACGACGGGTCATTGTAAGTCGGTCATCGTATGTGAAGTTAAGCCAAGCTGCGCGATTTGTTTTATAAGAATTAAAGTGCAAGAAAAAAAGAAACAACGAACCTACACTCACCTTCACTAAAAGTAGGGCCGCTCCATTGAAGCGCAATGAAAGCTGCGCTCAGAGCTCCGATTAAAAAGATTTTAACTGAGAGCTTCATTGAGAAGAGCTGCAGTTGCGGTTCTGTGCCCAGGTCTGTCTGTATAAAGGAGACTATTCTTTTCCCTGATTGCACAACTTACAGAGAGGCCAAAGTGTAAACTACAGACTGCTTAAACCTTCCAGTGAAAGCCTGACGCATGTCAACATTTTTCAAAACAATAATTTTACATCAACAACACAATTTCCCTTTACTGGCATAACCATAATAAACATTATTGCCAAAGGCGTCGGCTATTGTTTACAGAAAAGGAACAAAAACAGCAGTGACAGTAAATTTAAAAACTTTTTAAAAAGATTAAAAAAAGAAAGAAAGAAAACATCCTTGTATGGACAGAAAAAGAAAGAGGACATAGATGAAGAGAAATGTAAAGTTTACAACCAATCAATCATGCAAGAAAGCAGGCCTATTTTATTAGTTAATTTATTTATTTACACAAACTTTCAAAAAACACTTATTTTGCTTTACCTTTTTATGATTGGTGAATTTTTTCTGATGCACTTTTGTTTAACTTTTGTTTAATCTTTGTTTGTTTGTTTGCTTGTTTGTTTGTTTTGGTATGCTTTGCTTCTGAGATTTCGCGCTTTTTAAAGGGGTGGGTTTAAGGCACTCACCTTAAATCTCTATTGGTCAACTGATTTTAGAGTAGGAGGCGCTCACAAGTTAGCTACGTCTGCCAAGAACAATGACACCATGTAGCACACAATGATAATTTTCTTCTTTGTCTTTTGGCTATTCCTTTCAGGGGTCACCACAGTGAATCCTCTGTCTCCATCTAACCCTATCCTCTGCTTCCTCTTCTCTCACCCCAACACACTTCATGTCCTCTCTCACTGCATCCATAAATCTCCTCTTTGCTCTTCCGTTAGACCTCTTGCCTGGCAGTTCCAACCTCAGCAGCCTTCTACCAATATGCTCACAATCTCTCCTCTGAACATATCCAAACCACCTTAATCTGGCCTCTTTGACTTTATTTCCAAAACATCAAACATGGGATGTCCCTCTGATGAACTCATTCCAGATCCGATCTATCCTTTTCACTCCCAAAGAGAACCTCAACATCTTCATCTCTGCTACCTCCAACTCTGCCTCCTGTCTTTTGTTCAGTGCCACTGCCTCTAAGCCGTAGAGCATAGCTGGTCTCACTACTGTCTTGTACAACTTTCCTTTTAATCTCACTGATACTCTTTTATCGCACAACACACCTGTTACTTTTCTCTACCTGTTCCAACCTGCCTGTTCATGCCTCTTCACCTCATTTCCACACTCTCCGTTGCTCTGTACCGTTGACCATAAGTACTTAAAGTCCTGCACCTTCTTTACCTCTGCTCCCTGCCCCTGTCCTTACCATTTCACTTAGGTTCCTCTCATTCACACACACGTATTCTGTTTTGCTATGGCTAACCTTCATTCCTCTGCTTCACAGAGTGTACCTCCACCTCTATAGATTTTCCTCCACCTGTTCCCTGCTCTCTCTACAAAGCACAATGTCATCTGCCAACATCATTGTCCATGAAGACTCCTGTTTAACCTCATCTGCCATCCTGTCCATCACCTAACAAGAAGGGTCTCAGAGCCGATCCTTGATGCAGACCCACCTCCACCTTGAACTCTTCTATCACACCTACAACACATCTCACCACTGTCTTACAGCTCTCATACATGTCCTACACCACTCTAACATACTTCTCTGCCACTCCAGACTTCCTTATACAATACCACAGCTCCTCTCTCTGATAATGAATTGCAATAAACACAAACTGCTTAATGTTGAAAATTTTGTTTTGTAGAATATTAACCACTAGAGGGCGCTAGTGGTTAATATTCTACAAAACAAAATTTTCAACATTAAGCAGTTTGTGTTGAAAATTTTGTTTTGTAGAATATTATCCACTAGAGGGCGCTAGACTTTCTCTTCTGTCTTTTTTTTAAAGAAACAAAGACAGGACAGTAACAGTCTAAAACAACAATAAAATAACAGATTTATTTTTACCCGGCGAGTACCATGGCTAAAATAATGTCATAAATGCCTTGAAGTGAGAAGTCAATGGAGAATTGCCGGATTAGTTTGAACTGACAGAAAAGCGTCTTAAAGTGCATAATAAAATGCAAGTGGTTTCATTGACAAAATAAATTAGGCGTCCAAATGGACCAGAATCTCTAGGGAACTTTTTCAAGAACTTGTGGAATCCAAGCCATGACAAATTGAAGCCCTGGTTAGAACACTATTGAAAATACTCCAGTATGAACAAATAAATAAATAAATAAATACTACTACTACCACACCTATTTATTATTATTATTATTATTATTATTATTATTATATACGTTAAATCCACCGCACTCATGCAAAGTTCCGCACTCATGCAAAGTAAAAAACTTTATTTAAAAGTCCTTAAAAGTCACTTCCGGTTGCCTCTAGCACTGTCCTTGCGAATGGAGCCAGCTGTGATGCTAGTTAGCTAGCTGTTGTGTACGGAATTGTTCTGCACTGCAGCTTTCTCTTTCATACATTTACACATACAAATATTGGGATTCGGGTGAGGACCCTGTGACGCCATGGCAGCTAAGATTTTTCCAGTGCTGAAGTAAGCGGTTTTTTTAGTGTGAAATTACACAGCCGAGGAAACTTAGCTAAGCAGTTGGCCTAAGGGCTAATGGGTAACGTGGTATTTAATAGAGACAGTTTAACAGGTAGTGTTAAACTGGAACATTGTTACAGTTCTGTATTGATCAAATTGTAGCCTTGCTGTAGATCAAAGCCTTATTTGAGTTCCGTTTATTGGAGCGAGTTCAAGGACATTACATGTACAGTATGTACCACTCAGGGACGTAATGATGTAATACATATATATATTTCGTTTAAGTTTCATTTGTGTTGTATTTTATATCACCACGATGTTATATGGAGTAATCTGCAATTTAATAAATCCAAATAGAACTCTGATACTAAATCTATCAATCTTGAAAAAACTAGTGCACATTGAAAAAAAGTATAATTAAAAATATATATTTATGGACGTGTATAAATATATTTCGTTTCTCATCAAAATGTAATGTCCATAAAAAAAATTAAACAAATACCCACTCTTCTTGTTTAAATAAGTCTGAATTGTCACTTGACACAATACAGGATTATCATGATCCAAATACAACTGTGTAGTTTAGTGGACAAAATTAGAAGAGAGTCCAGTTTAGGATGGTTTGGACATGTGCAGAGCAGGGATGAGGGGTATATCAGAAGGAGAATGTTAGAGATGGAGGTATACCTAGCAATGTAGTCATTCAGCTATAAAGGCTGCCTACAACAATTGCCATCTTGGATTAAGCTTTGCAGTAAATTAACTCCCCTTTTTTTCTTTTAAGGTTAGCCACAAAAGTGGGCATTGCAGGAGGGGCTGTGTACGTGGCCTACGATTTAGGACTTCTTACTGGGGGCGCTGAGGGTGCTGAGGCTCTAAGCAAAGCTAAAGCAGCCATCCCTCCTGCTGTGGATGAGTGGACAAAATACTTTGGCTTGGAGGTAAGGTATATTTGGAATGCTCAGGCATTTAAATTAGCTACAGAACATCCCAATTAAATATGACTTACCAGAAATTGTCATCAGGATCATTATGGCTTTATGGATTAAAAATAAGTTATAAATAAGAAGGAATGTAAAAATATCCAGTTTATCATGTTAGACCCTTTATTTTAAAAGTTATTGGCCATATTTTAATAGACACGTTTCCATCTGTTTTTTTTTTTTTTTTTTTAAACTTTAGCTTCCTGCAGCACCCAAAATCGAATTTTCCCCGTGTGACGCATGGAACTCTGGTAAACCATCATTTGCTCTCTGAGAAGTGTTTTATGTTGAAATATTCTGAGATCACAACCAAAGACTGCTAAATGTTTATCATATCTTGTAATGAAAAAGTCAACTTATGATTAATTAGCTTAATCATACATTGAAAACCTCAAGAAATAGTTGAAGAAAAAAGTAACATGACAATCCTGTTAGAAACCTGTCGATTTAAGTAAAACCCTGTCAAAATTATTGGTACCTTTTTATTTAGAGCTTGTGGACATGTTAACACTTAATGAGTTTGATGAGATTGCAGGACACATAATCTCATAAGAGAACACTTGACATACACAGTCCCTCCACATTTGATGTATTTTCTTGTAGACGCTTTGCTTTCTCACCTTGAAGTTTTTCAGTGTTTTGGATTTTTCTGCTGTATGGATAAGATGAAATATCTGGTCTGAGAAATGTAGGCAAATTGCATTCAGTTTTGAAGTGAATAAATGTAGTTATTATTATATTATATATTATTATATATTAGTTTGTTTAGTGATTAATGAAAGTAATTTTGATTGATCGATTTAACTGTTTTTGTACTATTACTATAGTACTACATACCATTATAGTACAAAATACTTATTTTCTCCATATTTGGGCAAAGAAAATAGTTTGAAACGTATTTCATCAGGGAGATAAGTATATTTATGGCAGGACCAGTAAAAATTTAGATTCATAAAATTGTATTTCATAAACTGATGAATTTAAGGTTTCTGATATTACTTTAAAATGTCCCTTAATAACTCTTCGTTGTATGGACTCAGCTATTTATCATGCAGTGTAAGTGTGCTAAAATATGGATTTTTAACATTTTTCACACAGGCGTGCGGAAATCCATCCAGGCTTTATCAGTTACTCCGAGTGTGGCGAGCGAGTACACCAGTCAAGGCATGCAATATGTTAAGGACCTTATTAAGTGAACACTTACTTTCTCATGGATATAGCTGACTGCAATGACACTTCCTGCTCGAGTGGCACATGTGGAAAATCCCATATTTACAAGTCCCATACTTTAAAGGCAAAATTCAAGGGAAAGGTTGAAGATGTGGTCAAATTACAATGTAAATCTTTCTTTTTTTTGTAAATACCTGTTCTAAAGGTATTTAAGTAAAATAAATAAATGAGTATAGTTTTATGAATATAAAGATGAACAAGGCTAGGTTGTTGCTATTATTACATTTATTTTTTCCCTTCACTTTCTCAGAAGATCTGCAGTTTGCTATGTTAACTAATGTACTCTGTTGACTGTAAAATAAACTATACCCTTATTTGGGAGGAGTTGTTTTTTTTAAAAAAAATTTTATGCTAAGCCGAAACATTATCACAATTTTTCTTTTACTTGCAGCAGAGTGTAGCAGCACTGAGTGTGCAAAAAGCTACTCAACAATTTGCCACATTTACATTTATTTCTCATGAAGCATGATTTGGCCGTTTACTAAGCCAGGAGTGATACAACACGATGACATGTCAGACCATATGTTCAGATTGCATATGTAAGTGAGAGTTTCTATTAAGTCACTGGTTTTTGTCTTTCTTTTTTTCTTTTTTTTTTTTTTTAAACAAGTGCTGACCATAGTAGAATAAAACCATGCTTAAGATGCAAATGCAGTACTGACAACTTTAAATTTCCTTTAAATTTAGAGACTCATCAAGAGCTATTAATAATCCTTTACAAAAAACTTTGTTTAAGATTTTTTTTTTTTCTCTTTTTCTGCCTCTGGATATTGGTTTAAGCAGTACAGTTTTATGCAGCGATGAAATTGCAGATTAGCAATTTAAGCAACATGCAGAGAAAAATACGTCCTAAGCATGTCTGTGGATTACATTGTGAATCCAGTCTGTGTATGAGGAAATGTTTGTGTAGACATTAGGGACATTTGGATAGGTGCAGTTGTTCTTATAATTGAAGGACACAATGCCCACTGCAACACCATTGCACACCAGAGGCCCACCAGAATCCCCCTGTCAAAACAGGACAAATAGCACAACCTTTTCAGCTGTCTCATTGTTAAGAAAAATGAAGCAAACATATACACTTACTGTTCACTGAACACTTGCACACCTGCTATTTCATGCAGTTATTTAGTCAGGCAATTAAGTGCCAGCAACAGCAAATAAATAAAAACATGCAGTTACAGGTAAAGACATCACATAAAACATCAGAATGAGGAAAATTATGATCTCTGGATGTTTGCACCAAATCAGCTGGTTTGAGTATTTCAGAAAAACAAAAAACATTGAGGCAGCTGATGTGCTATATCAGTTGAATTCCACTTCAGGTTTAACTCATGTCTGCCAAGAACAGCAATCAAGGCTGGACAGTTGAAGATAATAAAAAAAAATTGGGGTAAACTTTAAAGACTATTCTCAAGAGATCAGTGTTTCTGAAATGCATGCTGTAAATCGGGCCACGATAAAAGTCAAACAGATCACAATTTTTTATTATTATAAATATGTTTGATGTGAACTAAAGCTTTTGACCTACAGTATATCTACAGTACATGCTTTAATGTACTGTGCTGCTGACACATGATTATCTGATTGCTTGCAAAAATGTCCAGCAGCACAGATATTCCTAACAATGTGACTGGTTAGTTTTCCTCAGTTATCATACCTGGCATGCTCCATGGGTGGTTTGATAGCCTCCTGCACACAGAATGTTGTCTGGGAGTTGATACCCCCACAACTTCCTACAGACCTCTGTACTAATAATGGGGACCTCAGTTACCATAAGGTCGTCCACTAGTTTTCCATTTTCAGTTTTTCCCCAACCTGCAACCTGGCACGGCATATAGATCCAGTCGTTCTTGCTTGGGATATCGATGGTCTTCACATCTTCATTCAGATCGACTCTCTCTGAAAGCTTGTTGTTAGAGAATTAACATTATATAGTATGCAAAAAAGAAATAATACAAATAATTTATTATTTATTTATTTATTTATTTTTCCTAATTTTCTCCCTAATTTAGTCGTGTCCAATTCCTCCCCGTCACTAGGGGGCTCCCACATTAGGGCTACTACTACCACTCAGTCGGGAGTGCCGAAGACTATCACGTGTTTCCTCCGAACCACGTGACGCCAGCCGACCGCATCTTTTCGAACTGCTCGTTCATGCACTGTTGGGGGCTGAAGACAACAATATCCGATCTTTCCGCTTGCGCGAGCTCACAGACACCCCTGATTGGCTGTAGAGCCGTGATTAATGTGGGAGCACTAAGTACCTCTCATCCCTCCACTCTGAGAGAGTTCGGCCAATCAGCTCTTTCTAGACCTCCGGCTGCGAGAGGTTACAGCATGACCCGGGAACCGAAATAATTTATTATTATTAAGTGTTGTATCATAAGTTGATTATTTCTTTCTTTTTTAATATATATGCTTTTTTCATTATTATTTTGGTCTATTAAAAATCAGACTGAAGATGCTAGTTGAATGAGTAGTGAAACGTTTCTACTGAATGAAGAAGAAGTCCAGTTGAAGTCCAGTTTTTGATTGCTTTGCCCTGAGGCCAACAATGGCAGCTTGGGGGTGCTGAGGTTTATGCCTATGACAGTTTTCCA
>JAQMYJ010000007.1:11050655-11065845 GCA_030014305.1 Clarias laeviceps
AATAAGGACATGCTTGAAACTGCAGTGTTTTGCCTGCTCAAGGGCTTCTGGGATTAGGCTTGAATCATCTTCCAGCTAAACACACCAATGCAGGGCTGCAGCTCTTAAGGGTCAGGGTTGGCCACTTCTGGACTACAACAATCTCATAATATTAATTTAAGCAATACATGGGCAAAAGTCTTGTTTTTAAAGGAAACTTTAATTTATCAGTTCTTTAATCCAGTCAGTCAATACATTGTGAATTTTAAGAATCTTTTAAGAATCTTATGTAAGAAGGTTAAGAGGTTGGGAAGTTTACATTTTTAATTTGGTAAAAGATATCTTTAACACACAATGTGACCACTATACAGTACATACCAACACCTACAACCAGTGGTGGCTCAACCCTTGTAGAAACAAAAGTGTATTTAAATATTCATTTTACAGTGTACTTAGTACATAAAGAACATACTTTCAGCTTATTTTTAAAACTTAAAACATACGTTAATGCATATTAAATAAGTTATTTGGGAGCACTTTGGAACTCATAGTTAGTGTATTAAATTCTAATAATTTTTTATTTAAATACTGTATATCTTAAATGCATTTCATTTTATCTTTTTTTGAGGCTGCAAGAAGCACTCTTGCCAACAAATTGAATTCTCATGTAGTAATAATGTGATAAGATCGAAGTTGTTGTACCTCTGGTTTTCTTATCTAATTACTGCTGTAGCATTATGTGCAACCTACATACTCACACAGTATCATGGTGCAGTGGTGCACAGGAAGTGACAAAACATGGTTCTTCAAAAGTTAATGTTTTAATGGCAGTGATTATATATACAACCATGACAAATCAAAGAACCATTTGAATGTGTAAAGTTAATTAATAAAATAAAAAAATATATATAATGTTAATCTGGTTGTCTTAACTAGCCAGCTAATTAGATTTCTTAGTTAGTTAGCTAGTTAGTTTATAGTTATAGTTAATTTATGTTGTAAATTTATGTCATATATAGCTCCTTGGTCCTGGAGGAACGTTGTTTCGTTTCATCGTGTACTAAACTGTATGTGGTTGAAATGACAATAAAAGCCTACTTGACTTGACTTGACTAAAGTAGTATTTACCTGGTTAAACTATTCTTCATCAAAGCACTCGTATATCAAAGCATATTTCCCCATAAAAAATAATGGAAACTCCAACGATTCATTCCACAGCCCAAAAATATTAATATAAAAATTATTAATACAAAATATAAAGTAAAGTTACAGTAAACAAATTAACCTGCACTTTACCTTTGAAAAGAACCTTGGTTGTAGTGATTGAGACCAGAGAAAGGAGAGGACGAGGAAGTGGGGGCTACTATGTATGACGACTTTCATGCACACACACACCAGTTTACCGATAGAGACTCTCACTCACACAAGTGTGCGTGCACATACACACAGACACACAGACACAGAGAGAGGAGAGGAGTAGGAAAGGTGGAGGAAGAAAATGCTTTTTTACACACACACACACACACACCAGTTTACAGATAGAGATTCTCACTCACACAAGGATGCGCATGCACACACACACACACACACCAGCTTTCAAAGACTTGCAGATTAGGCTATTTGGTGTTCCCAAATTGTCTGCAGTGTGTGAATGAGTGTGTGAGTGTGTGTCCTGTGATAGATTGGCATCCCGTACAAGGTTTACACAAACTCAAACAAGAAAAGTAGTTTGAGTAAATAGTTTAATTGTGAGAAAAGTGCTCATGTTGAATCATAAGGTTGTGTCTGGTGTGGAGCAAGTTTAAAAAAGTTGCTTCCTACAAATCAAACATTATTTACTCACTCACTCACTCATTTTTTAAATCGCAGGTCGCAGGGGGAACCTATCCCAGAAGACTTGGGGCATGAGGCTGGGTACACCCTGGATGGGTTGCCAACATATCGCAGGGCACATACACACACTCACATGCTCATTCATACACTACTGGCAGTTTGGGAATAGCAGTTGACCTAATCAGCATGTCTTTGGACTGTGGGATGAAACCGGAGTACCCAGAGGAAACCGACCAAGGACGGGGAGAACATGCAAACTCCATGCACACAGACCCCAAGGCGGGAATTGAACACGGACCCTTGAAGTGCAAGGCCAAAGTGCTAACCACTAAGCCACCGTGCCTGCTAACATTATATACATTATACAGAAAAAAACATTATTGAAACATTGAAAATTAAAATAAATTATATTCCTTGTACTGTATTTTGTATCTGTTTAGAATATTATTGTCTGTACTGTTCAAATATATTCAGATTAAGTTGCATCTCTAGATCCATAATCAGAATTTTGAAGGCTTTTTATTGTAAAATTGCTCTCTATTAACACATTTCTATTTTAACAACAGTTTGAAGCCCTTTTTCCTGATGAGCCGCACTAACAAATATTTTTTAATGGCCACACAGATTTTGGAGTTATGTGATTGATATTATTATAATGTCTGTGTCACTGCTGCACTGAGAATGGTCTATTACCCTGATAATACCAACAAAAAAAAAACATCACACACTCAGAAATTGTAAGTCACTGTCATCAGCTTGTCTGACAAAACTACCTTCAGACTTCTATTATGAATGATTATTTTATTATTATAATTTTTTTTTAACAGTAATGCATGGTTAGAACCTTCACTCTCCCAGGTTGGTATCTGTTTTGTACAAGATTGTTTGTAATGAGTAAGGATTTGTAACTATTGAATATCTGGTAAAATTAAAAAGAGTGAATGAATGAATTAATGAATGAATGAAGTGTACCTGATTGTCTGTGGTTTATTTTATGACCACAAAAAATAAATGTTTTAATGCAGTTGTAAATATATGTTGCTATTTGTAAATGCATTTGAATAATACTATGTGCTGAATAAAGCTAGATGCATAACCTCAGATACTTGCCTTAAGGAAACCACAGTGCATTTCTTATCTTGCTCAACATCACAGATACAAGATGTTGCATAAGACTTCTTTAGTCTTTCATGTGTCCCTTGCCATTATAGCTGTAGAATGTATGCACAGGAGATAAACAAGATTGGCTGGGTGCTGACTCAAAACAAACCTTTACTGATGAGAAGGGCCAGATGATAACAGCAGTAATTAGAAGTTGCTTTAGACAGGCATACTGCTTTGGTCTCAGCACTACACTCACCAACCAGTTTATTAGAAACACCATACTGATAATGTGTAAAACTTTCTTTGCTTTCAGAATAGCCCAATTCATTGTTTCATTGATTCCACAAGATGATGGAAACATTTCAATTCTTGTCCAAGCAAACGTGACTGCATTTGTATACTTATTGGAAATCTGTCAGCTCCACCTTCATGCTATGAGTGTCCCATTCTTCCCCATCCCAAAAGTGCATATCGGGTTCAGATCTGGTGACCGGGGAGGCCACTATAGTACACTGAGTTTATTGTCATGTTTATGAAACCAGTTTGTGTAACTCTGAAGGTCGCACAACAGACAAACCCGCATGTAGCTACATTGCAGATTTCCAGGCAGGCAGACCTGCGGTTACCCTCACACATGGTTGCCAGGTACTACGTAGGTTGCTCTGATTACCCTGGAGATAATCAGAGGAGATGTGTGTCACCTGGGCACATGCCTATATAGGCCTCCTAGATTCAAGAAGCGAAAAGGAACGAAAAGAAAGAGTTGTGATGGAAAGAAAAAGGAAAAGAAAAAAAGTGTTGAAAACATCTGCAAAATCACTCTCACATTCTACCGCTCCAAATTCTCCCCTCCTAAGCCCAGCACTGGGCTTCTTCACATATATTATACTGAACTTGGTGGCTCTTTAACATCCTCACATGCCACTCAGCAGTTTGTGACATCATGCCTTTAAAACTCCAATTTTGCTTAGAGAACATTACCTTGATGTTGAACATTTCAACTCCTACAAGCGGACTGGCAGAATTATAACACTTTGGCCACCAGAAGGATGTTGACCCTACACACTGATTAACATTTATAGACAACATTAACGTTGTCTATTCTGCAACCAGATACTTGCCCTGGATGATAATGATCTTCTCATCTTCAGTGTTATGTGTGGACTGAATATAACATTAAACACAATGCATACCATTAATATAACATATAACCTTATAACCATATAGGCCTCTATTAGACAGATGAAGAATGAAAAATAATGCTTGCTAGCTAAAGTATGCCTCCCTGACTTTTAATAATTGAAAATGTCAGCAAGATACTATCGAATTTATTTTATCTTGTCACTCAAGTGTGAGTTCTGGTCATAACATTGTTCTGAACATGGACACACAGTGAATCATTCCACTTGGCAGGATCCATAACATCTTTTTTGAAATACCAGCAGCTAGTAAGTTGGTACAGTTAAAAGAGTGCACAGTTCCCAGAATGCATCTCGGTCAGGTGACGAGAACACGCACAGGTTTCTCATTAGTTCCAATTACAGTATGTTAAGCTTCTGAGTTTGCTATGTCAGGCTAGTTTATGTCAGCTCCTGTTTGGAAGAGATCCTCATTTTGTAAAGGTACTGTTAGACTACATTGTGGTTCTGTTTTATTTTGTGTTGGTTTATGTTTCTGTTGTGTATTCTTCATTAAAGACTTTCAAGTTATTCCCCTCTGCGTATATGCCTCACCTAAAGCCCACACACAGAAACCGTGACATCTACCCAAATGTGAAGTGTAAGACAAAGTACAAAATTATGATCACAATCTGGTGAATTGAATTTTATTTCCATTTAACTTGCTATACACAGCAAAAAATATATAGCTATGTGCAAAACAAAAAAAGAAGAAAGAAATAGCAGATTCACTTATGGTTGTTTTTAGGTCTTTTCTGTGACCAAAAAATAGTAGAAGTAGTAGTAGTAATAATAAGTGAGTTTTGTGAGTTCTACGTTTTGTGGCATCATTCCAGACATCATTTTGATTTTCATTTTGATTAATTCACATTTCATACAAACGTCCACAATTTCTTTGGATTGGGTAAAGCTACTTTGCAACAATGACAATTGTCAAAAAATTATGCGCTATACAAATAAAGTTTAATTGAATTCCAATATTCTGGTAGCAGTCAAATTTACATATTTTAAAAGTAATGCCAACAATGGTTCTGTATGACCTATCAGAAAACCCAAATGCACAGTTTCATGTTTGAAGCCTAAAACATAGATCTCCCGGATACATGCAAATATACAGTACTTGGGCAGCCGTCAATATATACTCTATGTGTGGACTGAATATAACATTAAACACAATGTATACCATTAATATAACATATAACCTTATAACTATATAGGCCTCTATTAGACAGATGAAGAATTTAAAAAATGCACTTGTAGTTGTTATTAAATATATTAGGAAAGATATCAAGGGCAGTTTAACTTGTTTCTGGTACAGTAATTTGTTGTGATCTAGTGACAATTTTTTTTTTATTTGGCCAATTATTATTGCTTATTATAGAACTATGAATGCTTAATATAGGACTACTCTAGCCAGCCACTAGAGGGCCTCAGAGGCATTTGACTACAGGGTTTTTCTCTTATTTAGACATCAATGTAAAGGGCAGTGACGTCGTTAGGTCCTTAGCCCGGAATATTTTCGCCTTGAGGTGGCGATGTTTTACAGCAAAGCATCAGACAAGGTTTACAGGGGGGAGGTGAGTAATTCAGTGCCGCACGCGAAGCCGGAAGTTGCGCGCACAGAGCTCATAAAAAGCCCCAATTATTAAAAAAAAAAAAAAATCTAGCCTTCTAGGCTATTTTATAAAGAAAAATCAGAGAAAACTGCCTGGTTACTGAAGTTACGGTTTTGTGTCTCCTTCAGTTTAGTTCGGGTAAAATAGGCTTCACTGGCATGCAGATACTGTAATGACCAGTATTGCCAAAGCGCGTCGGCTAATTTTGACAGTAAAAGAATAAAAACAGAACAGTATTGTTAACAATATTGAGATAATAAAGAAAGAAATCACTCACTTATAGGAACATACAAAGAGAGAAGACAGATTCAGAGGTTAGACATGCTCATATTGCAGTGGATAAACTGTGCCATCTTGGTACAAACAGGAGTATTGTAATCTCTCTCTCTCTCTTTCTCTGTCTCTCTCTTATCACAGCATATGCCGTGTATTATAGTTTACCCTGTGCACAAAACTGGCAATGTCCCTAATTATTTCAAGACTATCTGGCTGGTTTTAGTTAATCAATAGAACAAAAATTACCCAAACTAGGAAATTTTCAAGTGAATTGTGAACGTCTGTGGTGAATTTATATACATAATCTTGAGGAAGCCATCAAGCAGGCATGGATGGAGCAAGTGACACCAGAGTACTGCAGACGTCTTTTTGACTATGCCGATCCAGCTGGTTTTAATGAATAAAGGACATCATATTAAGTATTAATTGTTGTGTAGCAATTTTATTGCATAAAATAACAAATTATTCTCATTATCTTGATGGTCATAATTTTCCAAATTTGAAAATGTCATTAAAACACTAAAGTTCACGTTTGATTTAACTTTTGGCTACGCCCCTGGTACAGGATGTCCCTAAAGTCGCCCCTTCAAAGTACGAGCACACAGATCATTTTATACCAGATGTCTGTTTACAAAAAATGGCAGTCATATACGGGGTGTTTTGTAAACTAAATGCTTAATACATGATGAAAACCTTAAGCAAATTACATCGTCATATTTTATTTAACACATTTCCTTGGTCATGTTCAGACACATTCACGATTCTTGTTTCTGCTTTATTTGCTTCTTTTGAGTTCAACAAATCATCTGCACTTGTATCTGAATCCAATGTCTGACATTTCAAACATGGTGATTTTAGGGATTTTTCAGCAGCAGTCAAATAAAACCAAAAAGATGCCAAGAGATGCCATTCTGCACATACAGCAGGGGTTTATCTGGGGTCTGTAGACTTTTTATATCTACGGTAAAGCCATTGCATTTATATAACTGAGACTCATTTTCAAGTTTATTGTGAACAAGAACTGAAACTGTTGCCCTGGATCTGCCTGATTTTATGCATTGCACCGCTGCCACTTGATTGACTGATTTCATAATTGCATATATCACAACAGGTACAGTACATTTGTTTCTAATAAAGTGATGGATACAGTATAGAACAACTAATTTATAGTATATTATACATACTGACTCAAATCTGACAAAAAAGTAAGAGTTTAAATTAAGTAATCACATATCACTCTACTACTAAAAGCTGATTTAAGGATGTGGTTTAAATTTAATGTGGTTTCTGTCAGGTGTTTTCTGTTCCATCTGGCTGTTAACACTGAAGAACCTTAACCTTAACAACCTCAAGCATCTCCATTCGTTATTTTCTTAATCCACTCTGCATATGCTGAAATCTCAGTATAGACATTAGGCACATTTGGATAGTTACAATTGTTTTTGAGATTGAAGGACACAATACCCACTGCAAGATCACTGCATACCAGAGGCCCACCAGAATCACCCTGTCAAAGCAGAAAAATAGCACGGCGTTTTGTTTCAGCCTTCCACTTGTTCAAGAAAAATATGAAAACAAACATATCTCTGTTATAATACCTGGCATGCTCCACTTTTGGTTCCATAGCCTCCTGCACACAGAATGTTAGCCGGGAGGTCTACTTTTACTTTATTCCACTCCTTCTTACAGACTGTCATATTTATGGTTGATACATCGGTCACAAGAAGGTCATTCATCGTTTTCTGGTTTTCAGTTTTTCCCCATCCAGCAACCTGGCACTTTGTATTAGGCTTGATTCGTTTGCTTTTGCTTGAGGTTTTGATGATTTTTACATGTTTATCCAGCTTGACTTTCTGTGAAAGCTTGTTTTTGAACAGAATTGTCATTAAAATTAAGAACTAAAAGATAACAGGGCTTGTGGTGTAACGATGATTATCTAGATTCAATATTGTAATTGATTTAGTGCACTTTATTAGTTCTAAGTGAATATAGTTAAATGATTAGTCTGTACCTTCAGGAGCATGATGTCAAACCCCAAACGGGGATTCTTGAATGATGGGTGTAGGTGCTTGCTTTTCACTGCATACTTTTTCAGACTGCTCTTGTTCGAATCGATGTTCTGACTCCCGATGACTACACTGAGGTCACTTCTTGTTAAAGAATGAGACAGATGTCTTGTTATATTGAAACAAATAAATCCACCCACATATGTTTGTTAAGAAAGACACAATATGAGTAGCCTACCTATTGTCACAGTGGGCAGCAGTGAGCACAAACATGGGGTTTATAAGGAATCCTCCACATATATGCTTGCCATTCGACTGCACAGATGCCATGTACTGCAGTGAGTTTTTCTTGGCTTTCCTGCCATTAATGATTTCCTCTCCGTGTGTGGCTGGGAAAATTTTTATTATTCTAGATTCAGATTTAGTTTGACTTGCAATTTTCTCATATTCACATATATTAAAATGAGTAGATGAAGAAAGTCGACATAAATTCACAATTAAAAACAAAAAATTCAGCCCATTAAAAACAATCCCCATTATATTAGTACAGTATGTGCTATAATCTGTGCAATATTTTGATGTTATTCAGAAAATTGGATTAGTCTATTCACATGCATGGGAAGAAAAAAGGGGATAAATATAGTTATATATGTTAAATCCCAATAACAATATGTAACACGAAGTAAAAACAACATTCCAGGATCTCAGGATTTAGAGAAAAAAAGAGAACAGTAAAGTCCAGTTTAATTTAGTATTTGTAGTATTCTTCAATATTATGCAGAAATGAGTTCTTACCATTAAACCTGAGGATGCTGAAAGCTCCTGTAAGCAGCAGAATGTGCAAAACCTTCATCATGACACTAACATTCACTGTGTCACAGATTCACATCTTCTAGTTAAATGCTTGGCGTGTGACCTTTCGTTGTGGTTTTTCTCTTTATTTGGCAGTTATGTTCAGCCCACTTTGCTTAGAGTGAGTGTTAACTTATGGAGGTGTGACTCATTTAAATTACTTCAATCTGACCAAGCATTTATGAAACTTCATATTTAAACATGCACTGTCAATGCAGTATTTTTTACAATATGCAATGCTGCTTTAATTATTATTTAAAAAAAAAAATTGACATCCAGTTTGAATTTGTGCATCTGTGTATTATAAATGAGAATAGTAAAAGGAGGCAACTCAGTCAGAAAGAAGCAGGGGTTTGTAAAAGCCTTTGATGAGTAGTTTAGAGTTCTTTTTTTTTATAGGCAGATGGAAATAAACTGTTTCTGAAGAAGCTTATTTTAGTCAGCAGAGGTTTGCAACACGACTGATGTGACATCTGAACCTTTCCAAATATTATTTTTGTTTTGTTCATTGTTGTTTCTGTCCACAGTGTTGTGGTTGTGTCTGTGTCTTCATGTGCTCTGTGTTAAGTTGTAAGAATGAAATGGAAAATTGCATCTTTGTTTTGTTTGATTAAAAATGACTTTCTGTGCACCTCAAGGACTTTGGATTATTCTACTAGGAAAACTGCCCTGAGTCTGCTCTGATTTTTGAAAACAAGGGTCCTGATCACACATGGGACAGAATCATTTACATTTTATGAGAGGCATTCTAGTAAAACCGGAGCTTGTGATAAAATTTCTCTGTAAAAGATTGACACTTACAGAAGACTTCAAGCACAGTACAGTGGTCAGACTGTTAGCTGCAGTAAAATATTTGAATGGTACAAACATTTTAAAGAAAACCATAGATTTGTGAATAATCATCTGGGCTGTGGTGGCTTAGAGCCCATTGCAGTCATTCCCATGAACATTCAGCGAGTCGAACACCTGATCCTTGAAAATCGATGGATACCTTGTCACTAGCTTGCAGAAGAGCTGCAGTGTCTGTAGAAACTGTACCCACAATCATTCGTGAACATCTCTTGCCCATCACCCTAACAGTCCTGACCCCGCTCCAAGCCATTTCCACATGTTTGGGCCATTAAAGGAGATCCTGGAAGGCCAGCGTTTTAGAAGGAAAGCAGGCAGTCTCATCATGGCTCCGACATACTGAGAACATTTTCTACCATGATAATACCCAGACACTAGTGAAACACTAGTTCAAGTACAGCAGGGGATTTATATAGAGAAATAAATGGAGTTTTTACTCTTATAACTGTGTTTGCAATCAAAAGTTCTTCAGTCGACTTGAACGGCACTCATACATTTACAGCATTTGGCAGATTATCTAACAAAGTACAATATTTTTTTTGAACTGATGAAATTAATGAACATCATGTTTCTGTGTGAAAAGTAAATAGTATTATTTAAAACTGTTAGTAGCTACAATTCGATTAGCCTGTTATGTTTGCTGTTTGAAAAGATACTTTAACATTAAACTGGCGAAAAGAAAAAGAAAAAGAATCATGTAAACCTTATTTTACAATTAAAGGGAACACTATATACTATTAAATACAAGTCTTTGCTTATTACAGCATATTAAAACACTTTCTGAGGTAGAGCCTGTGTTACTCATCCTCGAATTTAACTGCAGTCTGGTGGCTTATCCAGCTTTAAATGCACATGAATAGCATTATAATTTGTGAGTCTACTTGTTCGTCTGAATGGAAGAAGAGACATTTAAAATTTGTAAGAAGTACTTAAATAAACATGTAAGCCATAAAGTTAATTTTTCTTGAAATGATAATTCAGGTTTAAATTTCAACACCTGATTAAAGTATAAATATGACAAAATAATACTAAAGTAAAAAAAAAAAAAAAGTTAAATTACAATTACAGTATTAGAATTGCATATTTTCTTAGTGCCCTAGGGAAGGGAGTCTAAAATTTGGTAGGGAAGTTATTTAAAATCTGAAAAGAAAGTACAGTACAGAAGTAAGGCATGGTGGCTTAGTGGTTAACACTGTCGCCTTATACTGTACCTCCAGGTCCTGGATAAGATTCCCGCGTCAGGTCTGTGTGCATGGAATTTGCATGTTCTCCCAGTGTTTGGTGGTTTTCCTACATGTTCTTTGGTTTCCTCCCACAGTCCAAAGACATGCAAATTAGGCTAATTGGCATTTCTAAATTGCCTGTGAGTGTGTGAGTGTCCGTGTGAAAGTTGATCAGAGTTCCTACCATAAATGTACAAATAGGGATAAATACAATGGTCACCATTGGCCTTCATGGTCCCTAGTTGGACTACAGAGGTTCCTAGGTGGATGGATGATGGGAAAAGCATCCATATATCCAGTATACTGCAACCCCCCCCCGCCCCTCCCCTGCCTTAATTAATCTGTAAATTATTGAATGTTGTGTAATTTCTGTGTACAGTGTTTTTGTACAGTGTTTTTTTTTATGTTAGTCTGTACTCATTGAGCTACAAACAGCTGGAACCAAATTCCTTATGTGTCTCAACATACTTGGCGAATAAAACCTGATTCTGAGAAAGTACCAAAAATGTGACCTGAAGTGCATGTGGAACAGTTTGTGCTCTATCACACACTACAAAGGTAGAAGACTCTGTGAACAGTGACTGCCTCACCTGATGAGCTGGCCACCTCTTATGCCTGGGTTGAGGCAAGCAACACCTTCCCTGAAATCATCTGCAACAGCTGTCCCTGATATGATCTGTTCCTTTAGGACAGTAATGTCACTAAGGTACTTCAATGACCTCAGATCATGTGCCAGCAATTACCCTGCTGATGTAGTGTTTTCACACACCTGGATAAGAAAAACAGATATGTTAAAATGACCCAGAGTCACATAAAGGCTTAATGTGTCTCCAGGGATGTACAGCTTTCTTTATCATATCTTATATGTGCTTAACTGGATCCAAATTTGTTGGTCTGAACCATCATTAAAGTACACGGTCTTCATTGTCATGGAACAAGTTTGATATGATTTGTGAATTGTAACATGCAATAGTAGACGAAGTACACAATCATGTTCTCGAGTAGAAGTCGAGATATTGCAAGATATTACTTCAGTGAAGGTTAAAGTGAAAGTAATTGCTTTATTTAAATTTACACTTAAATAAAAGTACTTAAGTATTATTATTACTATTATTATTATTATTATTATTATTATTAGGCTTTACTTGCTTAACTTGCTCATTTTAGGTGAGAAGGTTTTAATCCAAGTCTGGTTATTTTTTTTCTAGTCTTCAACTGCTCACCATGTCACCAGCATGTAGTTATGGTAAAAATTTATTTTCATGGCTGACAGGAAAGGAAACCATTCTCAAGCTGTGGTAACCCATGACTAGAAAGAGTGGCTCAAACCAGGCTGCCTATGTTTTCCAGTTATTTCATTAACCATTTCTATGTTGTTTTTTTCACAATCAAAATAACCAGTTAATGTTTATAAAGATGTGTGTGTACTGTACATGTGAAAACCCTGGGAGATCATACATTTCTGAAATAGTTTCATTCTTTAGTTTTTTTTTTATGGATGCTTATATTTTCTATTTTCTTTTATTTTATCATTGTCTATTCAATTTCATTAGCAGATGTCTGGTGATATAGGAACAAATGTCAAATTTCTCACAGTCAAAATTTGATACAAGTGTTAAAAGATACCACATCATAACAATCATTTTGTTTATATACCAATGTCTTAAGGTCATTAAGCAATTGCCTTTTGTCTACTGCTAAAGGCTGTGTAAATTATGTGTGCTCTGGTGGTGTGACTTTGGTGTGGTTTCTGTTGAACAGCTCTCCAATCTGGGTGTCAGGTTTCTGTTTCAGTCAGACTGAAACCTTATTAAAACACCACTTTGCCCCACCCTTCATGAAAGTTTTCATAAATCATATGAAAAATTTGTGATCATAAAACAAGAAAAAGTCATACTGTTTATGACATACAACCACATTTTAGACAACTGTATATACTCTCTCAGTTGACAATGGAAAAGCATTAGAAGCTTCTTATAGTTGTAAATGCCAAGGTCAATTTTTTTGCCTTTGCATTGTTATTTAATCATGGCTCTGGCAAAATGAGAAAATATCTACCTTGATGATATGTAAGCGCTAGTGAAATCCCAGGATAAGTGTATTAGTGTAGCAGAAGATTATATAAAGAAATTGTTTAAAAGAAGAAGTGTGTATGTCTTACAATATCATAATACCTTACTGAAATAAACGAAGTTTTTACTCTCATGACAACTGCAGTGAGCACATAGTTGTCAAAAAGAATTCTTCACATTTAACTGCATTGTCATGAATGATTGCTTCGTCATGCATTACACAAAAAAAGACCAGCAAAAGGAGTTAAATAGTGAATTAACTATTGAAAGTGTACCATGACACTGAAAGCTGCAGCAAGCAGCAGAATTCTGCACGGTGTTCATCCGACCACAAACACACAGTGACCTCTTACTCATTACTTGTACTCATTGCATAGCCTGCAATTCCTTAGAATTTTTTTCGGATCAAATACACATGAAGTTGCTTTTTAGGATACCAGACTACTATCTATTTTTTTTTAATAAAATGTATTATACATTTAATAAAATATAATAAAATTTATTATGGTAAAATAATACTTCAATCTGTAACTGTTCAGCCTCAGTACCACATACGAATCAAACATTTTGTCATATTAGCACAGACCCTGGCGTATGCCACAAGAAAGTGGATACAGGGCTAGTGTATCATGCAACATACCTACATTAAAAATTAAAAGCCTAAGTTATTTCACTCTTCAGTGTTAAAATAGTAATAACAAGTAATTTCAAACTCACTGGCACAGGGACCAAAGGACCAGTGGCACCCTGAGCAGTTTTCGCCTCTACTACTGTAAATACTTGTAGAATAAGAGCTTTCCCTTTTGGTTAAAAAAAAAAAAAATTATTATTATTTTATTGATTTTCTCACCTCTTCATTATTGTTTAGTATTTTGTGTAGTCTGTTTCAGGTATAAGTTCTAGCAAACAAAATGTGGGAAAGTTGGTGGTGGCTGAATACTTATTCAAGGCACTGTACTGTATATGTACCAAATGGTTGCATGTATGTTCATAAGGTCCCAAGAGCCATTTGCATTATAGTCCTTAATTTTATGAGCATAGCTTTTCTTAGTGGTTTTACTAAAAATGTAAAGCTGAAACTTTAAGGGTTAAATATATCACCATTATTTATACCGAGGTGGCAGTACAGTGGCATAGTGGTTAGCACTGTGGCCTTGCACCTCCAGGGTCAAGGGTTTGATTCTGGCCTTAAGTCTGTGTGCATGGAGTTTGCTTGGTGGGTTTCCTCCGGGTGCTCGGTTTTCTCCTACAGAAATGCAGGTTAGGTTAATTGGCGTTGCCAAATTGCCGATTGTGTGTGTGTGTGCCCTGTGATGGATTAGCACCCTGTCCAGGGTGTACCCTGCCTCGTGCCCTAAGTCTACTGGGATAGGCTCCAGGCCCTCGTGACCCTGTACACAGCTTAAGCGGTATAGAAGATGAATGAATAAATGAATGAATTCAATAATATTAAGCTGTTGTATAAAAATGATCAAAATAGGAAATTCATGTAAAAACCCACTGAAGAACTGAGCTGAATTTTTATAGGCTTTTACCATTAGTGCATTTTTTCAAATACACTTTCATAAAATATAATCAAAGTATAATTGGCTTTTTTATTACTAAACTTTACTCTATTACTTTCTACATGGGTTTAAATACAGAATACATTATCAAAAGAGAGATTATTTTTGATCTGTAGACCCTCTGACTCTACCATGTCTTGCTGAGTAAGAATTTCTCACCACACACCATTTTCCTGTTGTCAGAAATAAGGTTTACGGTAAACGGCTCATCTCTGCAATGAGGCATTCTGACTCTAGACCACCGACCATGTAGTGCAAAGCCAACCACATGTTTCCAGCACAAAGTTACTGATGATTCTGATGGAGGAGACATGAGGTTTGTGGCGGTCTGGTACAGACAGAAAAGACTGAAAGGGTCTCACATGCATATAATATATAATATATAGTGTTTAATATACAGTACACTGCCTGACCGAAGACTTACACTTAAAGAGGGTCAAATTCTTGGGCTGCATCAAGCAAAGAAAACAAAGATTTGAATTACTGGAACTGAGTTAAGATCCCTTCAACATATTGTTACATCCTTGGACGTATTTGTTTTTTTTTCCCTCTCTATCTTTGGCTACGTTTACACTGCAGGTCTCGATGCCCAATTCTGATTTGTTGCCTATATCTGATTTTTTTGACCGTCTGTTTA
>JAQMYJ010000007.1:11065945-11084428 GCA_030014305.1 Clarias laeviceps
ATTTTCGTTCCAAACATTCCTGTTGGATGTAGAGGGGCGGCAAAAGCTGAATATCAAACGAACATCGAACATCGAACGGACTTTACCGCAGTGATATGTGTCACATATGAGCAAAAAATCAGAATTGGGTCACATTTACCTGACAGTGTAAACGTAGCCTTTCTCTCCCTCTCCCTCTCTGTTTCACCTCTCTACTCACAAGTAGGAAGAAATGGCTACCACCTGACATCAATGATTGGCTGTGCCCACTGATTGGAGGATGAGAGAGAGCAGGCCTTAAGTTTTTGTAACTGTGGGGTTTAGTAGAGAGGGGGTGCCGTTTTTGTTCTTGAGTCTGTTTGTTAGTTAAGGAGTTAGGGTATTTTGATGTACTTTTGTTTCTTTTTCTTTTGGCAGGTTAGTTAGATTCTGTTTACCAGTTATACAGTAGGTGTTTTGTTTGTTGTTTTGGCCTGAGCCCCCTCTTGAAGTCTTTAAACCCTGTTTATAGCCTCTTCACAATATACATGTTAAGTTTTTCTCTTATTTCTGTTGCAATGTGAGTTTAATTTGTTCTTTAACCTATGAAGGTTGTTGATTAGTCAGCGGTACTACCACACACAGTTTCCGCTTTTTTTTCTTTCTTTTTTTTGCGTTCCGTTTCTCCCTAGATGTAAAAATAATATGGCACGTAACAATATCAAAACCTGGCTTGATGGTGATGAACCGTCAACTCTGTGGAAGAAGTGTGGTTGGAAAAAATCATGAATCAACAGTAACACCATAGCTATGCATAATAGCGAAAGTAAGAGCATTTCCATATGCACATAATGTGATGAGAACTCATAGGATTTGGACTAAACACTGTGTGGTCATATGAAAACCACTTATTAGTGAGACTAATCAGAAACAAAGGCTTCAGTTTGCTAGTGACCATAAAGATCAGACTTTGAAGCAAAGGTCATATTGACCCACAGCAACGTTATGTGGCCAAAAAGTTTTTTTCCCCTGATGGGAAGTAATGGTGGTTCTGGGCGCATGAGGAAACATTTTCACACATGAACTGGCCACCACATTGTGTGCTGTAATCAGAGCTAAAGGTGATTTGAATGAAAAACCTAGAAATCCAGATATCCCTAAGCCCACTTTGATATGGAGAGATCATGTGAACATCAGTCCAGGACCTGGACCTGCTGTCTATAGAGCTGATCTATTAAAAAAAAAAAAATACAAATACAGTATGAAAATTATGATTTATCCTTACTTTTAGACCCTGCATATTTATTTGTCATCTGTAGTGTAGATATTGCATCTCTTATTTTTTTCTCATTTGAGTTATATTTTGTATAATAAAGGTTAAGAAATTTATTTTTCTTATCTTTAAAAAACAAAGGCCTGTTACTACTAATATGTTTTACAAAAACAGAAAAATAGATATTATTTAGCTATTGTTTTGTTTCACTACAGGTTTATAACATTTTATTTTATTAATATAATATACACTCACTGAGCACTTCATTTGGAACTAATATTGGGTAGGGCCTCAGTTTTGGTTTCAAAAAAGTCTCTATTCTTCATGACAGTGTTTCCAAAAGATGTTGACAGAATTCCTTTGAGAAACTCCTGTTCCACCGCGTCCACACCCACTGGATTCAGATTCTGTTACTGGAAAGGCCACTGAAGAACACCGAACTCACTGTCATGTTCATAAAACAAGATTTGCTCTGTGTCATGGTGCTGTATAAAAACATTAGAAAATTGCATGATGGAAAGATGCAAATGGTCAGCAATAATACTCAAATAGGCTGTGGCATTCAAGTTACCATTTAATCCATCTAATGTATATTGAGGTGAAGGGGGCCTGGAGCCCATCCTAATTATCCCAGGCAAACGGGAAGGTACATCCTGGATCTGAGTAAACTCTAGAGACTGTTATATGGGAAATCCCAGGATCTCAACAGGTATAGAAATGCTCAAACCAACAAATTTGGAACCAATTACACATGGTGAAAATCACTGAGATCACATTATTTCCCAGTCAGGAATTGTGCAATGAAGTCTAAGACCAATTTAATTATTTGTCACTTAAAATCATAGCCCATTTGTAAATATCCATAATAGTGGACACCAAGATTATCTTCCAGACATTTTTTAAAAACCACAATAAATTAAACAAACAAAAAAGATATCAAGATGTCCATAGGTCAAATGAGGTGAAAAAGCACTGGTTTATCACAGCTGGTTTGATTTGTCCCTAAATTAAAAAAATAAATCCTTCATTAGTACACGGACAAACAAATTAATACCAAAATGTCAAATACATAATTAGATAAATCAATGTAGCTTAAAATGAACTGACAAAAGAATACATGTTTTTTTTTTCAAGAATATTTATTTAGTCATTTTTCATTTGATTATTTATTCTTAATTCTTACTTGCCTACATATAAGTGCAAAAAAATCAGAAAGTTGTTTGTGAAGTTATTTTGCTGCTCATCTGTGTTACAATCTCTTTACTTTACGGTGACATTTTACTTTGGTTGAAAGCAAACACATTTAGTACTGATGAGACTGGAGTATAAATAGAAAAGCTGCCCAGTACAAAAACAATCCCACAAATGAACACATGATACAAAATAATAGCCAAGTGTTCACTCCTTGCGTCCTAAAATACAATTAATCCAAGGTAAAAAATTAGAAATTTTGGTGTAGACATTTGGCTTCTTTGGTGATTTACAGGATTCATCGTTGAATGAAATAATACCGACAGCTGTTTTATGACACACCAAAGGACCCCCAGAGTCTCCCTGCAACAAAATGCACATGTATCACATATTTCTCTTCATCTAGACTTTGTGAAAAAATTTTTTTTTTAATGCTGTAAGGTACATGTCTCTTTACCTGACAAAATGCCCCATGACCGCGAGTACAAATTAATCTGGAGACAGAGAAAGGTTTTCCCCATATTTCCTCACAGTTCTTTGTGTCGATGACAGTTACATCGACCTCCATGAGATGACTACTTCCTGCTCCATTATCAGATTGTTTACCCCAGCCTGCTATGCTGCAGACCTTCTTGGCCTTAACTGCTGGTTTCGTTTTGCTTGGTAAGGGGATCCAGTTGATATTCTTGGTCTTGGTGATGGGTTTATTTAACTGTAATTTAATAAAAACTCTTAGCATCATTAAGTCTTTATTATAATTATTCAAGTACCTTCAAGTATGGAATTAAATACAGCATGGAGTGCTTGTATGGGAAAGTAATATTGCCATTGCCATCTAGAACATTATTTTTACTTTTTACCTACTGTAATTACATGACTTAATTTTGAGCATTTGTTGTGACATTTTATATCAGCCCACAGTCAGATACAACAAACGTTCACACTTTATAAAAATCATATTTCCTTCTTTCATGTTCATCATAGCGAGAAACATATTGTGTCTGGTGGTTTACCTGCAGCAGCATGATGTCATTGAGTAAATATTTTGAGTCATAGTCCGGGTGAATGTGGTAGAGCTTCACTTCTATATGGCCCAAAGCTGACTTGCTCTTTTTCAGTTCATGAGCACCCGCTACAACCGTCAGCTTCACCCCCCTGTTAGAAAGGACAAGAGAGCAACATATTATTTGCTAGTATTTGGCACTTTTATAAGTAAACAATGGTCAAGCATGCTTTGATTAGATTAGATTAGATTAGATTAGATGAGATTCAACTTTATTGTCACTGCACATGTAGGTACAAGGCAACAAAATACATCTAACCAGAAGTTCATTTTCACAGTGCAGAATAATTTGCATATAAATTTAAATACTATATAGTGAGGTAGATTTGTAATTTATTTGTTTAAACTGTATAAGTGTGGGCTTCCTCAGAGCACCAAAAATATGCTGGTTGGTTAAAAGTTAAAAGTTGTCCACCACAACAAAAACAAATAAAATGTTTATAGTTAAAGATACATAGTGTATAAGTCACAGAGAATGTATAAGCTACTAATTATATATTATAATCTGTGGAGTGTGCATAAGCTATATAGTATATATAGGGTGAGCTACAGTAAAACTCTTAAAACTCTCAATTTTAGCAAAATGACTTCCAATTTTTATGCTACAGTACATATACTGAGTATGTATAAGCTATTTAGTGTATTAGCTACAGAGTGCATATTTTACAAAATTATAAGCAATAAAGTGTGTATTATAAGCTATAAGGTTCACAGTATACACTGTAGAATATATACTATAAGCTATAGAGTGGATAAACTGTAGAGTGTAGATATGCTACTTAAAATTGCTTGAGGAGGGCTTAAATCTAAATTGTCTTTATCACTTAATCATAATGTTTAAACTGAAGTAGGAAATATGATATGTAATTGTGAAAGTGATTGCACAAATGTGAAGACCCTTTTCTCAGAAATCCTCAGCCCCACCCTGCAAATGAAATGGTGACATGGCCCCCTCAGATACCTCACTGTGTTTAACAACCACTCAGCAAATTACTAAGCTTACGCTTCCCAGCAGTGTGCAGCTGTCATGACAAAGCTCTCTGACACGAGGAAGCCCCCACAATGATGGTATCCATCCTTTTGAACAGAAACCATGTAGGGTCTGGAATGTGCTTTAACCACTGAGCCATTCACTATGCCCACGTCGATGTAAGCTGTACCAGAGACATAGAGTGATTTATTTGCAAAAGCGAAACACTTTTGGACAAACATTTCAAATGGTATAATACTTCTAATGAAAGCAGGATTCTTACAAATGAATATATATATATAAAAAGCAAATATTAAGCAAGTAGAACTTTTTTAATGCAGTTAGCAGAAAACAATTGGTACATTTTATAGTGCATTTATCCTCATACTTTGCAAGCTATACTCAATTCCCTATTCAGAAACTTCATATTTAGTTTTAAAAAGGCTTACCACATTGTCCGATGTGAGACAAGAGACAGGTGAGCAGAAATAGTGAGAGGAGAGCCATGGTGCAACAGAGACACTGAGCCTTTATCTCAAAAGACCACAAGTTTAAATAGAAAGTTGAACAGATCAGCTAACCACAAACACCACTTATTCACACATTTTCCAGAACACTGCTTTTCTGTAGCCAACTGAAGTTGTCACACTCTTCTCCGAAAAAGGCAGCATTACTATTCATACGAATGGAAATTACACTACGTGGCCAAATGCATGTGAACACCTGACCATTGAATATCCGATTCCAAGACAATGGGCATTAATATGAATCGGGTCCCACCTTTGTTGCTCTAAAAGTTTGCTAGATTGATTGTTGTTTGATTATTATTCCCAGCATTTAAACATCTGATCTGTCAGGTGCACTTGAACAGAAATGTAAATAAACTGAAGTGAATTTAAATTTCTTCAATATTTTTGGATGTAGTCATTGTTGCAAAGCAGGTTCCATCGTATTAGGGAAGAAATTAGTCAGCAGATTGAAACTAATGTTAAAAGCTTGATGATTCATTTCTTCCCTAATACGATCAAACCAAGGCTTATCTACCATAATGCATATTTATTATGTAACCCATTTCTGACAAGACAAATTTGAAATTAGGCAAAAGACAATAATGTACAAAACAGATACAAATAGATTTTTTCACAAAGCAGGCCTCAGAAAAGGAAAATGTCTTAATGAAAAACATAAGAAGTAGGCAGGTGGAAATTTTTGACAGTTAAAGGAACACTGAGTGTCATTTTCACATGTTCACATGAATCAGTATTTTGAGTTTAAGTACAGTATATCTAGGTACTTTAAAAGCCTCTCATGGTATTAACCACCTATAAAAAAGACTTAGCATAAACTAACCATACAGTAGGTTTAAATATCAGCCAGGCTATTTAAGTTAAAATTAACAGAAATGAAATCATGAACCAGAAGCCACTATAGATCTTGATTGTTTTTCATAAGCAATTAACAACAACAATTCAAAAGAAAGAGTATTTTTACAGTGTGTGCAACAGAGATTGTGCAATTTGCAGTCTTAGCTGATCTTTAACACTTTTTTTCCCTTCACACTGATGAGGTTTGTTTTGCAAAGCAACTGATGCTTTTAGATGAAGGTGTATTAATTATTACTTACTTATTAAAGTGTATGGAACAGAGATTGCACATTTCAGACGTGATTGCACATATTTGGAAAATTAAGCACTACCTCAATAGCTAATTATATGTATAAAAAAAAAAATCAGTGTCATCAATACATGCCCATAGTGTGCAACAGGGTATGTACGCCTGCAGCCACCTAAACACTACAGGCAATTTGGAAATGCCATTTAGCCAAAACTGCAAGTCTTTGGACTGTGGGAAGAAACCGGAATACCTGGAGAAAACCCACCAAGCAAAGGGAGAACATGCAACACCACACACACACACCTCCAAGGTGAGAATTCTGCCGTTCCACACTATTGCTACAACTACTACTGCTACTACTTCTACTACTACAAGGTTGTATCAAAAAGTTTTGAGATTCGCATGCCACAGATCGCTTTTGCCATATGTCCTCCTTTAGACACCTTAAATCCTGGCAGTAGAATTAGCTATTTATTGTCAGGCCCCTGGGGATTAATGCTCCAATGCCGCAAATGTTAAAGAAATGATGAGCATTCAGACCTGACTCACCTTTTTTGGATGATGTACTCTTTCACTGTGAAGACTGTTGCTTTGTTTCAGGGTCGTACCCATACACCCAAGTTACATCCCTGGTAATGATCCTCCACATGATCCACAGCATGCTGACGAAGTTCTTGGCAGATTTCGATGCAATGTTCCTTGTGCTCCTGGGTCAGCAGCCTGGGGACAAACATGGCAGCAACAAGGCAGATGTTTAAATCACATGCGAGGATTGCCTGAACTGTTCTGTATGATACCCTGAAAATTCTCCATCATGCACAAGTTGCCGAATGGTTTCTGCATTTTCAGGGGTTGAACTCGTCTAAGGTCTTCCTGATCTTTCGTCACCTTCCACTCTTGAAGGGCGCAGGAAAAATACCTTAAATGATTCATTGCAGGATCGCTGTAAACTTGCCGAATCATGTCAAATGTCTCTGTCACAGATTTTCCCAGTTTCACGCAGAATTTTACACTTAATCTTTGTACTAACTTGCTGTCCTGGTGAAATAGCAGACTTGGTAACAGGCGTGGTCAGAATAGCACAAGGTGCACTGCTCTCAATGTACACAACTTTTTGATACCACCTCGTACTACTACTACTACTACTACTACTACTAATAATAATAATAATTAAAAAATAATAATAATAATAATAATAATAAGGAAGAAGTAAAAGAAATATTCAGTATTAGGCAAATTGATCTGATGATGACTTAGTGTGTTGGATTTTTGGAGGATCAAAATAAATGTCTTTTGATTAAATTTTTTTTTTTTTCTAATAAGCATTATCTACATGTAATAATCATAATCATAGAAATCATAAAAATATATTTGTTACGTTAAGCCTTTATTTGTCACATATACGTTATGTACAGCACAGTGAAATTCCTTTTTCGCATTTCCCAGCGTAACTGGGGTCAGAGCGCAGGTTCAGCATAATACAAGGCCCCTGGAGCAGATAGGGTTAAGGGCCTCACTCAAGGGCCCAACATTGGCAAACTTGTGGACCTGTGGACTGAACTGCCGACCTCCGATCAGTAACTCAGTGCCTTATCCCTCTGATCTACCACTGTCCCCACATTCACTTTTATTTGTCATACAAAAAAGTAGCAGCCTGATGAAATACTCAAGATTATGAACCTAGGGATTAAAAGGGGGATCAAAAAAACACAGTAGTGGACAAAAGTATTAGGACATCATCAGTAGTTCTAGACTGAAAAGTTGTGCTAATTAACTAAATAACTAGTGATAAAATGCTTATAGGACAATGATATGATCGATGGCCTGGATCATCTCCAGACCTAAGCCCAATAGAAAACTGATGGACAACGGTGAAAAAGGCAGAAGCAGTATATGATCTTTAGGAAGCAATCAAGCGGGCATGGATTGAGCAAGTGACACCAGAGTACTGTAGATGTCTATTTGACTCTATGTCCAGCTGGATCCAGCAGGTTTTGAAGAACATATATTGATTATTTTATGGCATTTTCATCGCGTATACTAACATGTATTATCGTTATTGTCATTATAAAAAATGAGAATGACATTAAAACATTTAATTCCTTTTTGTCTCAATACTGTTGGCCACCACCGGAATGGAACAACTTTGGTCTTTAAAGTTGATACAGAAGGTTTGTGTTCTGAATGTAAACACTTGTTTGTTGCAATATCATATAAATTTTAACAGAAATTAAATGTATAACATTTTCACACATGTGTGTGGGTATGTGTGTATGTGTCCTGCCTTTATTCAAATACTAATTATTTATTAGTTCATTGTGTCACAGAATGGAATGGTTTTCATGAGTTTGTTGTAAACAAAAGTTATGATCAAGTTTTATATCCATTCATTTCATTAGTGATTTTCACCACAGCAACACTATATCAAACAAATAAATAAATAAACAAAAAATTTTTTTTAATCTATAGCGTTTTCATGAACTGAAAATCCCTTATAAAAGGACGTCGACGTCCCCTCATGAGGGCAGCAACGTTATTTCCTTTGTTGTCGAAAGGTGGCACACGCGACACGACCTTAAGTGCAGCTGCGCATGCGCACCTGATCTGCAAAGCGTTACTCCTCGAGTCAGTCCTTAGCGCATGTGCAAACAACACCTCCAATATAAGCGCCTTTGTAAAATGTAATGCGTGGTTTTTGCCAGAGGATGGAGCCACAGAAATAGTAAAAAATGTCTCGTGCATTACATCGATCTTATATAATCCGAGCCCACCTTGAGCCCCGTTGTGAGATTAAAGAAAAACACGTTTTTTTTGCGGCAAATCTTGAAACAACTCAAACACAATAAAGATTACAGACCGTCAATTTGCATCAGAATTTCATCATGTGTCCAAATAATAATAATAATAATAAAAAAAACAATACCACTAAATGCAAGCCTGTTAATTGCTATTACCTCACTGTCTCACACTCTGAAACTCTCACACTCTGGAAATTCTGAAATATTTATTCTTAATATATTTCATAGTGATGTTTAATATTTATATAGTACACAGCACATACAGCAGAATGGTGGTGCTATGGTTAGGACTTGACTTGATGTACAGTATAAACGTCCCTGTGATGTAATTTAATTTAGAATATATCATATACTTAGCAATGTGTGTGTGTGTGTGTGTGTGTGTGTGTGTGTATTTGTGGGTATGTGTCTGAGAAAGAGAAAGAGGAAGTTTGAGGGGACCAAACACTCTGAAGATACCAAGGCAGTTCAGCAGCACAGAAGAACCTCCTGTTTTTCCTCCCTTATTCTATTCATTTCATACACAAGCACAGACTCTCTCTCTATCTCTCTCTCTCTCTCTCTGATCTCACAACTCATTCCACACAAATACAAGGGCCTCTAATACTATAATTGGATGGCTGTATAGATTAGGAGAGGCCTCTCTCTCTTATCTCAAGCTTTGATACTGCCAGAATCCCATTAAGTGTCTGATTAGTGCCATCCACTCGTATTTTGTTTCTTGTTACTGCAACTTTAAAATAATTATTTATTAAGCCAGTGCTTATATTGCTGGAAATATTGTTTAGCTCAAGAGTTCTTAAAACCTTCTGTGGTCACAGACCCATCCCAGTGTAAACCCATTTCAACAGACCTCCTTATGATATCAGGGCAGATTTTTTTTTTTGTTTATTTGTGAGCATATTGCATTTATTTAGAGACTAATTATTTTGCAGTTTATTGTGTCTTAACAATACACAATAGTTGTAATGGTTTTATAATGGTGTAAACAACGTTATGATCAATAAACTACACCTATTAATTTCTCTAATATAAGAACTACGGTATAACTTTGATAATAGCTCATAGTGATCTTCACCACAGCAATGCTATTAAAATATATATCAAACAAATAAATAAACTCAAATTGACTGTATTTACAGAAGACAGCTGTAAACAACATTCACCAACATTCATAAGACAAATACACAGAATGCTCTGAATATAGATTCATGCAGCCTATCAGAAGCAGTTATGTTGATGTTATGCAATTACACAGGATGAAACACCCCACAGATTTGCCCTCTATTTGGATATTCATTACATATAGTGTATTTTCTGTTGCTAAAATAAAGACTGTCAGGGTTGGCATTCGATTCCCCTCTCAGGTCTGAATTTGTGGAATTTGCATTTTCTCCGGGTGCTAGATGAGTTTGCTCTGGGTACTCCGATGTCCTCCCAGTGTCCAGAGACGTGTGGATTAGGTAAATTAGTGAATGAATGAATGAATGAATGACTGTAGCTGCCTTTCTGCCTCTGTGCATGTAATAGTTTCTCTCTCTCTCTCTCTCTCTCTCTCTCTCTATGACACCTTCTTAGGACACATTGCTTAACCCCAACAGACAAGTTGCTAATATTGATAGATTTCAGTTCTCCCATATTATAATCCACCATCACAGGTGATCAGTGTCAACCTTTACAGAATGAAGGCAAGTTACAGTGTTGAATTTTGGGAGTAGGGCTATCTTTTTTAATGTTACTTACTGTAATTGTGGAATTAGATGCCACATTGTTTGGTGAAAGCTTGTGAATTGGAATCTAATTGACTAATTGACTGTGTCTAATAAATATAGATAATAAAGAAATTGTCCTACCCAATCTATTCGTTGAATGAGTTGTTGCGTTTAGTATATACTGGAGCAGTCTTTAAGATGCAAACATGTGCTGCAATCTTAGGAAAAGATCACAGCCAATACAATAATAAAAGACAGACACAGTGTATCCCTGGACATATCTTGGACAAATCCTTGGACATACTATTGGTCTCTCTCTCTCTCTATCACTCACACACACACACACACACACACACCGTTTTTTGAGGTGCTTTGTGGGCACGCGTTTAGCATAGCTCTGGCTTTGCTTGAACCCATCCTGACTTTTATACTTTCTCCAGCCCCCCAAAAGCCAAAGACAACCTTGTGATGTTGACTGGGACAGCAGCCAAAATCCAAGCTGCTTCAGCTGGCCAAAACTGTCTAGCAGAGAGTGAAAGGCACTTCAGCTCCTCTCTACACTCAGCACATCCGCCATCATTTGACTCAGCCGCAGGCATGCAGGGAATGGCAGCTCGGGGCCGAAGGCTGAGGGGACTTTACAGTGGCGGCACATACCTCAGCAGGGGCATGCCGGGGTTTTAAATGGGCACGGAGAGCGTGTGCCTCGAAGACCGCTGCTTCTCATCTGACTCCAGTCGCTTCAGACAACACACACTAATCCACAATGCGATGAAAGGGGCTGTTGTGACAGATTTGCTTGTGTCTGCCAAAATGGACAAGAGAGCAGGACATTCTGGAGCATGAGAACTAGTGATGTCTCATTATAACTGGAATTCTTTTATTATAAGGTAGTAGAATTTGAATACTGGCCTGTCCTGCTAAAAAGCATTATGAGCATCATGTGAAGACCATGCACCGGAATTATGAACACAAGCATAAGGACTTCACAATGCTGAAATAAACACTAGTCAATGAACAGTGGTGCTAATAAAAATTAATGCAGAAACATTGCATTTGCAGTGCTTCCCACAATTTTTGAGTACCCCTAATTTCTTCATATTAAATGAGAATGAGTGTTTCACTGTGACAAGTTGCAAAGTCTTGCAAATCCTGCAATTTGATTGTTTATGTAACAACGTCAGCAGCAACCTCATTTCCCCTCTTGTCTGTTCCATCCACTCAGCATTCAGCTTTACCGGTATACTAATTGCCATCCTGATCAACTATCATCATCTACACTTGTTTCTCACTGGTTCATGTCATAAGTTAAATATGTTTTTGTATGCTTGAATGATGGTTCACTGTGTGACATGCCTCTGAAACTGGTCAGGTACAGAGACTGAAAATAAGAGCCAGAGACTGGACTGAAAAACTTGCCAAAAATGAGAGATAAAAAACATCCTGTAACCAGTCTCTGGTGTCAGGCTTTTATTTAGGGAAGATTTGACTATTGATGATCTTTTATATACTTATTGGCCAGAAATTTTTTTTAATCATGCAAACCCTACTTTGCAGTACTAAAACAAACATGAATATTGACATTTTGCAGTGGAATAATAAGCATAAATGCAGGAGCTTTGCAGTGTCATAATAAATAGTTTAGCAATCGCTGTTTTTTTTTTTTTAACTCAGTTAATGGGTTGTGTGGATTAGTTAATTTACTGTATTTAATGCATTAGTTCCTTGAATTTGACAGTGATTGTGTGTAGATGTGTCAGGCAGACGCGTCTCTTCTGCAAGTTGGCAACAAATTATCCATCGATTTTCAAGGATCAGGCATTCCATTCACTGTTTGTTCATAGAAGTGACTGCAGTGGGCTCCAAGCCACCTCGACCGGGATTGTCAAACCCCCTACATACTGCCTTCTTTAAAAAGTTTGGACCATTCAAATGTTTTACTGGGCCTAAGAGTCTAATAACAATATTGTGCTTGAAGTCTTTTCAAAATGTTAATTGGTTTTATACCTTCATTCATGGGAAATGAAGTCCCAGTTTCACTTGAATGCTCCTCGAAATTAACTGTTAGCTAGGAAAAAGCACACTAATTGTAGTTGCAATCTTCTTTAAAAGTTCTTTAACATAAACTAGTGACAATTAATTACATTCCATCATATTATTATTATTATTATTAATAATAATAAAAATAATAATAATAATAATACTCTGTGTATTTATTTGTCTGTTTACTGTCTGTTTAATAACAATGTACTTATGTTTACATGTCTTCTAAATATTTCTGATTATGTTAAACAACCCAGAAATGACCCTGTCTTGTGTCACAATAAACCAATTTTTAGCTAATTAAAGCAACACACCACACTGGGGTCTATATGTAACCAAACAGTGTGTGGTCAAATTAAGTCAAGATGTGTTCTTTTATATGCATGTTCTTGCCAAAGCACCGAAATGACTCCAATTGTGCTACATTTATTTACGCTAATCCATCATGTAAATGAATGAAACTACGTTATAGTTTGATATAAAAAAATGTGAGAACATTTTATTTTGTCCTAATGTGTGCTGGTCCCATTAAGAGAAGAGAAGAGAAGAGAAGAGAAGAGAAGAGAAATGAAATGAAATGAAATGAAATGAAATGAAATGAAATGAAGAGAAGAGAAGAGAAGAGAAGAGAAGAGAAAAGAAGAGAAGAGAAGAGAAGAGAAGAGAAGAGAAGAGAAATGAAATGAAGAGAAGAGAAGAGAAGAAAGAAAAGAGGAATGAAAAGAAGAGAACAAGATGAGAATAAAGGAGAGAATAAAAAGAGGGGAGACAATGTGAGAAGAGGGAAGATGAGAAGGAAAAAATGAGAATCACAACATAACAGAATAGAACAGAACAACAGAGCTTGCTGGAATAGCTATTCACTGGTTGTTTGTTTAGTTTTGCAATAAAACACAACTAAACAGATATGAAATTTAAGATCATTTGTAGCCCCTCAGGGAGTCCACCATCTGGTAATAACATTTCCATCTGCTAACTCTGATCTACATTGCATCATAACTCACACAATAAAAGAATTTCAAGTGCCTGTCAAGTGTTGACCTTAATGACAAACCCAACACCTGAGTAGTGTGTTCTGACACGCAACTGTAACTGTAGTTGAGGACATATCGTAGAACTGCCCGTGCCCTTCTGCACTGCTCTCTTTAAAGCATTCCACCTTGATTTTCCATGCAGAATATGATGATCAAAGGTCCACCGCTTTGATCTTTCGCCCCAGTGCTGCCAAGAGATCACTCCGGTTTATCTGGCGAGGGAACTGACAGGACAGTAGTGCAACAATGATAATTACAGGCTCCTCGTTTTGTTTCTGTGCGTCTGGAGCAAAGGACTGGCATGAACAGATGGCCTTACCTTAAAGCCAAGAAACAGGGAGAACGACACAGGACCTGAATTCCTTAACTGTCATAAGGGATGAAGAGAGAGGTTAGAAATCATTTATGCTAGATACAAAAGATAAAACAGGATGTGGGAAACAGGATTAATATGAAGAATTGCATGCTGTAACTCTGATTTGTTTTCTACAGTATTTATTTACTCAGTGGTTAGATTTTAACAACTAGGGGAATTCCTTCACATCAGACGCTAATAGAAGTCTTTTTTTTTTTTTTTGCCCTCAGCTCATGAGCATAGCTAAGAGGCTGCCTTCTCCTCCTCCTCCTCACTCCCTTCTTTATTATTACTATTATTATTATTATTATTATTACTGGATTATTTTCAGTACAACCACCAATGTCATGCAAAACTGAACAATTTGGCAAATCCTGCTCTTTATGTTTGGGTAAATGCTGTTATTATTCTTTTATGTAAAATTCACTTTTTAGATATTCTTGACATGCAGATGTCAAGCTTTTCAGTGCGAAGTATGTGTACAAACAGAAAATGTGACCTCATATAAGAAGATATTTTGCCCTGGCTTGTTGCTCAGCTCTTCTGTTCTCTGGTGGTGGGACGTGGCTTTAGCAGCTTTTTAGTAGATCAATTACATATACTCTATCTATAGACACTGAAACAGTGTACAGTACTTAGGAGAAGAGTGAAATAGAGAGAGTTTAAGTATGAAAATATGCATTATCATACACATATTTCAGCTAGAGCATTAATATACACACTTTAAAGGATGTCTGAGACATACAGTATGTTAACTTGTTAAAGAAATATTAAAATATGGGAGCTTTAAATAATAACAGACAGACTACAATGAGCCTATGTCTGCACTACAGAACCTGCACAGGGCCTCACCAATTATTTAAGGCCACGCCTTCATGTGTCAAACCACATGTTAATGTTGAGAACTTTGGTTAGAGGGTTAAGTGGAACTATTTTTTAGAGAGAAAAAAAACACCATGATTGTGAACTGCAGTAAGAGTATTTAAGTCAGGTTGTGTTTTTTCTTCTCTAAAATAACAGTAAGGTTATGTGCACTAACTTTCAATGCATCTGTCTTTAGTGTATTTGTCTTTTTAACCTAGCTTAGCCGCTCATCTTGTAACAAAGGCGGACTCACACAAGAAGGTAGGTGTAAGGATGAATGATGTTTATTTTCAGATCGGGAAGTCTCGGCAGTTTTTCAAGAGATGCAGTACTTTCATAGGTAAGACTTTATTCAATGGTAACTTTAACTGAGTGAGAGGCGTTTACTGATTTTCACCTGTTCCTGTTCCTTTGTGGGAACCACGGGCAGCGAGGAGTTTAAGTCGGAGATACCTGGGAGTGACGACGGACACACACACACCACGGATTCATGGGGATGAAGACGAGGGAGACAAACAGGAACACTTCTAGGGAAACACAAGGAGTACAGGTAAGTAGTTAAGTAAGTAAACTCTTTTTACTTGCACTTCGGAGATTCTGTCCACTTTTGTTGATACGAGCTCAGACGTTGAGTGTAGCGTGGTGTGTGTATTTATGGGTGTGTATTGGAAAGTGGGGTGAATACGATATTGTGGGGGTAATTGTAATTTGTACGTTACCGGATTTATCTGTTCCATGATCGTGAAGGGACCGACATACCTGGGATTGAGTTTCTTGCAGGGCTGACGTAGGCACATGTCTCGAGTCGACAGCCATACCTTGTCTCCTGGTTGGAATGTAGGAGTGATGGATCGACGTCGATCAGCCATGTTCTTGTGCCTGCGTAAAGCTCGCTGCAGATGATGATAAGCTTCTTTCCAGACTCTCTCACTCTCCCGGAACCAACTCTCAACCGCCGGAAGATCTGATGGTTCCCCATTCCAAGGGAATAATGGGGGTTGGTAGCCTAGCATGCACTGGAAAGGAATGAGCCCTGTAGTCGGTTGTCGCAGGGAATTTTGGGCATACTTAGCCCAGCCCAGGAATTGGTTCCAGGAGTCCTGGTGGCCATGACAGAAAGTCAGAAGGAAGTGTCCGATCTCTTGTATCTTGTGCTCTGTCTGCCCGTTTGTCTGAGGGTGATATCCTGAAGACAGGCTCATGGTCACACCTAGGAGTCGGAAGAAGCTTCGCCAAACTCTCGATATAAACTGGAGGCATCTGTCTGAAACAATATCCTCTGGGATGCCAAAGTATCGAAAGACCCTGTTGAAAAGGAGTTCTGCTGTATCCATTGCTGTCTGTAGACCTCAGAGAGGTATCAGTCGATATCCCTTTGAAAATCTATCCACGATAACGAGTATGCAAGTATGTCCCTCTGAATCGGGCAGCTCTGTGATGAAATCTACTCCCAAGTGTGACCATGGGCGTTGAGGAATGGGCAGTAGAATGAGCTTTCCAGCAGGGAAATGTCGGGGATTCTTTGACATAGCGCATTCCGAGCATCCATTGACGTACCTCCTTACCTCCCTCTCCCTGTTTGGCCACCAGAAACGATCCTGTAGGAGTGAGAGAGTTCCTTCAATCCCAGGGTGTCCTGTTCCCAATGACGAATGAGCATAGTGGATGAGTGCATTTCGATCTCCCTCCTGAACAAACCTGCGATTTGGTGGTCAGTTTGGGGGAGTGACTGGAGCAGGTTCTGACACAAAGACCTTTTCCGGGAGTATTGACACTGGTTCCTCACTGGAGTCATTGTGTGAGTGTAGTCTTTATGGATCTGTACGGATGGAGCTTTGGTGGTTTCCCCTGCTGTTGGGAAAAGATGGCTCCCACACCGGTTGTTGAGGCATCCACTTCAACCACGAATGGCAGTTCTGGATCTGGTTGTATGAGGATTGGGGCTGAACAGAAGGCTTGTGTGAGTTGTTGGAAAGCTGAAGCGGCTTCTGGGATCCACTTCAATGATCTGGGCTTGCCATGGAGTAGGGAAGTTAGTGGACTTGTGATAATGTTATAATTAGCAATAAATCTCCTGTGGAAATTTGCAAAGCCCAGAAATCGCTGCAGCTCTTTGATGGTAGTCGGTACAGGCCAGGTGGAAATGGCGGATACTTTTTCCTCATCCATCCTTACTCCGTTCTGATCTATGATGTAACCGAGGAATTTGACTGATGTCTGGTGAATGGAACGCTTTTCTGTTTTAAGAAAGAGTTGGAATTCGCGTAGCCGCTGGAGTACCCTTGATTGACCTCAGCTTGCGATGATTAGAATTCCGGACATAAGGTGTGTTGTGTCTGACTTGGTTCGGAGCCTGGCCTGACTGTGACACATCTCTTGTTTTTTCAGTATCAAGCTGGCTTGTCAGACACTTCCAGGGGTGTGTTATTGTACCTGACAAATTCAAGTGAAAAACAACTATTTATTACGGTTTCGGTAACCGCAAACAGGTAACAATTGCAGCTCTGTAAAGATAACTGTGTCATGCAATCATATGCAAGTGCATGGAAACCTGTGCTTTCATCAGCAACCTTGGTTGGAACCAGTCCAGACAATAAAAGAGACATGGTTTAGTTACAAGATGCAAAGCAATGGATTGAAATTGACAATCTATTGATTAAATATTGAATTATCGATAATTTACAGGTAAATGGTAAATTTACAGCACTGAGGGATCACTGAGGTGTTGGGTGAGACTGTGTGTATATGGCAAATGGTTCACATTGTTTGACGGTCAGGTAGAAGGGCCGCTTTGCTGGATTTTCCTTAGGGCTCTAGGGGAGTCAGGACTGCCTCTGATATCAGGACATGATATACTAATCATCAGAATTTTGAGTTAGTTTCATTCTTGTCAGGTGGTAAGGATTGTCAACAGGAATTTTGCCCTGATGGAACAAGCAATTTTAACTAGCTAACACAGAAACGAACCAATCCCTAGCACCACAATAAACAAACAGGTGAGCAAACATTGGTCAAATGTTTTTACTTTAACGATATTCATTATTTGAACACATTTCTTCAGTTCATTATTAACTGGAGGTTTAACAGTCTGATGATGTGGATCATATTTTTAAACACATATAAAACTTTTTAAATGGTCATCCTACTTTATTATTGTCAGCGAATTAAAAGCATGGCCTACCCCACATTCCAACGCAAAGTTGGTCACATGTTTATCAGAGGCTTTTAAATCTAAACAAATTGTATTAAATCACAGCAGACTTGGATTATCAAATGTAAAATTATTGCTTTAAGAATCATAATTATATTTGTATAAATATATATCTGGTATTAATATTTTGCCATGCTACCCCAACACAGGGTGTAACCTGACCACCTTGTTGTAAAAGATCTGCCTTTGCCCCTGCTTTCAAAACTGAATTAAATTAAGTCCAGTGTGCATAATCACAGCATGCCTAATAGGCAGGTTGGATGTACCCTCTACATGCACCCTTTTGATTTCTCCTTCTTCTTCTCTGATTCCTCTAAAATCTTAAAGGGGTCATCCAGTCCCATTTTTCATAAGTTAATATGATTCTTTAGGGTCCTAATGAAAAGTTTGTAATATA
>JAQMYJ010000007.1:11105616-11125614 GCA_030014305.1 Clarias laeviceps
TTTTAACTGTTAAATTTAAGGTCTTACTCTGTAAAACTAATTACAGTTTTTCACTGTAAATTCTACGGTTATCCCAAAATACGGTTTTATTCTGTTAAAATTACGAACATTTTTTACAGTGCTATAGCAGCTTTGTTGTGCCTGGTTACTGTTGCATGCAAATGTAGCCTTGTAGGAATATCAAGAGATTATACTTTATCTAACAACCTGGTTCTAATATACAGCCACAAGATAAATTTCAACTGGTCACGATTACTTCTAATATAAGCTGCAGATTGTCCCTGTGCACAATAGCACCTGATGAAGCTATAAAGAAGTTATATTGCATATTCTGGAAGATTTTATAACCTCCCTACATGCTATTTATGAACCTGAATAAATGGGTGAGACAGCTGGGCAAAGATCCTTAAGAATTGTGGCGGTAAACAGGCCAGTCTCTTCCTTGGATACAGTTTTATTTTGTTATTAGAAAGGAAAAAATGTGCTGTTTTAGAGTCCTTCTTAGTAGTTACCTAAGTTCATCTGGGCTGTTTTTTCCAAATGAATCAAATGCTTAAATTTATTCCATTTTAGGTGTCAATTTTTGCCAATAAATGGATGGACTAATGCTCATAGTGGCTATGTGGCCAGTCATGGGCTTCACAAGTATTTATTGTCTAAAATATATACAGCTTGCTCAGTTTTTGTTTTGACACAAGAGATCCCTGCTGCTGTGGGAATATGTGGCTTTGGACATATTTTCATATATGCCTGCTATGACTCATCCCTTTTTTATAGTTGCCTTTTGTGCCTTTTTCACCTGTGTGTATGTGCAATCCTCTGTGAATTGTGAACTCATGAATTGTAGGTGTGCCACCCTTATATTATCGTCTAGCCCTCTGAGATCTGTAATGTCATAGTCTGCAATGAACAGTGGCTTGGTTTCAATGGAGTCATTTTGTATGATCAAATAGAGGGCGCCACGAATTACAGCGCCTGGTTTAAGACTCTCAACCCCTAAAATTCTTTACTTCCTATATTGAGGAAAAGTGTAATGACCATGCCTCATGCGTACCATTTCATGCATGTTATAGCACATGATTAATGGGTGTAATAAACCTCTGCACTTTCAGCACTCTTCTCCTGGAAGCTTACTTTAAATCTCTAGTTCACATAATCTTCCAGTTAGATTGAGTTTGTTCAGTAGGTCTGAGAACCTGCAACTCAGAAATCTCATAAGTAAATATAAGGGAATCCCCAGTAGTCCTGAGAAATCAGCTTCCAAAAAATACTTTACTGTCTGGGTTAACACGCGTCTTAATCAAAAGGTCAATTCAGAGCTCCTAAAATTCCCACAGAGCATTTTAAAGAGATGCTGCCAGTACCTTAGTCTTGAAACAGCGAGGCTGAGACTGTCAGCGCCTGTCTGCTCCCGCTCATTTAGCCTCAGCAGGCAGAAAGAACGACAATGTTTCCTTTGGCAGATGTTAGTCAGCATATGGTGCAGTATGAGTAAGCCTAGCTGTAGATTCCCAACTGATCTAATTAATAGTTTAATTAATAGTTGAGCGGGTGTGACATCATGCATAACTCAAGCAATACTCTTTCTGCTTCATTGATTCTGTACATATTTATAACATATTTATTTAGGTTAATTAATTTTGTGCATTGTCACTTTTGGCTTTCTCTTGCAGGTAGGTGCTTTATTTTCAAATTTGACCGCAGCAATCCCAGGGTCTATCTCCGTGTTTTAGAATTATTGTATAGTAGAATTATTGATTGAATTATCATTGAAATTATTTTTCTATCCAAATTACAGTTGTGTGATCGGCCCCCAGAGTGTTGTCAGAGCACATGATCTCTGAATTATCCGACCTCATCTAAATTGTTGCTCTGACCCAAGGAATTTAAAATTTGTACCCTTTTGAACAAAAGTGTGAAGATGGACCTCATAGTTTAAAACCAAAACTTCCACTCAATATTCTTTCTAATTCAAAAGACGGACAGCAGCTTCTGTTCTTTGGTAGAAATGCAAATTTGGTCATATTACCCAAAATTTTTAATTAATTAAGTAACCTATAAAGAGTAAATATGCAGAGTGTTCTCTGATATGTCCAGTGCATGATGGGTAGTTCTACTGGAGGTGGAATTGTACCCTATTAGATGGGAAAGTCATATGTACTGTATATATGTACCCTGGATTCTCAAACACTTTATGAGGACTGTTTTGTCCTTATGTGCATTATTTATAGAGGTACCAGTGAAAGAATTCTGCCCTGCCACTACCTGGTCATGGCAGTACAGCTTCCTTGAGTTGTAGGTTAAACATCTTCCTTCTAAGTGGCTTGAGTGTGGTGGTCATTTTCAAAAATGATTCCATGGAGTGTTAAGGTGAGCCAAAGCCTCCTGACTGAGTCCTGTGTTATCCAGGTGATTCTCACTACCCATGGCAGAAATCTGGGCGAAACAGAATTTGAGTCACATATGTAACTGTGTTAAGTGTCAGAGGTTCTTTTCATTTAGAAACATCACAGACTTGGCCAGACCTCAGTAAAATGTTCCCTGGGGGATAGCTGTAAGTCACTTTGTGACTTTCACACATATGCACAAGAAAGTATCCAGTTTATTCTTACAACGTTTGATAGATATTTTGGACTACAGAAACACAACTACACACATAATACATTTTAGCTAATTATAACATCATATCTCACATAGGCTTGCCTAGGTTTTTAAATATGTAAAATTTTCTGGTGTTCCATATGTGATGTTCAGCTTGCCATGAGCCCCTGCAGGTATGTGATGATTTAGTACTTAATGGTAAAGACAGCTCTGTTTATTAAGCAGAAAGAAAGGCTTCTAGAGTTCAAGTCAGACTCAATAAATATCCTGATGAACCCATTATAACTGGCTTTGGGGCCAAAGGCAAATTGTAAATAGAGTGGAACTAATAATTGAGACAGTTTGTGTCCATTCTTGGTATTAAATCTGACACTTAGATAGCAGTGGTTGTACTAATTAAAATATTATTGCCACACGTCTCCTAAACCTTTCAGTGATGTGTGTGTGCGTGTGTGTGTGTGTGTCTTTCATGTTTTTCCCTTCTCTAGTCAGTGCCAAGAACAACTGGCAAGAGATGAACTTTCTACATTTTCCCACTATAGTTGGACCCAAGGTCCCTGTTTGAAAGGATTAAATGGGTCGTTTTCTCCATCTCTTTGGCACCATATGCCCCATGAACTCTCTTTGGGCTTAAAGTAAGCATCGTTCTAAAATTTCAGAGAAGTGTCTGGAATCACATGGCATGCATGTCTGCTTAATCAGAACCTAAATCTCTTGTACACTCATGGGGACTGCAATATTTTCAGAAATATACTGCTTTATGTTTTAATGTACATTAGTTTATGCCACCAATGTCTAATCAGGTATACTCCAGTTACATATATTTTCCAGATCTGTCAACCTTTACACATTTTGCATAGTAGATCCAAGATTCACCACTGGAGTATGCTTCCATTCTACTTAGCTCTAAAAAAAACACACAACAGAGATGCTGCATTTTTCTCCTCTGTCAAAGCTAAAATTTTAATAATAATGTGGATAAAAAAATAATGACAGAATCAACAAAAATCCCCTATTCAGAAAACTGCAAAGCTGGTAATATTTTACCTTCCATTACTGTCCCTAATGAATAGTTTGTTTTTTTTCAAGTCTCTCTTAAATCAAAATTTGTATATAAGTGTGTTACAATAGATCTTTTCCTACTCTACACACTGATCGTGAATTTTGTCACCTGGAACACAACCCACTTTTTAGAAGGTTGCATGTTCAGTTGAGTCTTGTATCAAGCTTCTGCAGTGCCACTGAGCTAAATCGAGTCAGTATCTTTTAACTTAACGTGTATTTGGTTCAAATTTAACTCATTCCTTTTCTCTAGTCCCAGTTAGCCATATGGCTATTTCTAAGGAAAGAAAATAGATTTTTTAATTTTTTTATTTTGGAATGCATTTTTTTTTGTGTGGGGGTTATGGAATTAGGCTCTGATTACTTACTTTGTAATTGTATTCTGGGTAGAAAAAAAAAAGAAAGGTGTGTGTGCAGAATAGGGAAATGTATATTGACCAAGACCTCGTAACCTAAATTTTGATGTATGGTAGACTTGAAAAACTCTCTTGAACTATCTCTTTAAAACTTAAATGGACGAAATGCTAAATTGTCTTTTTAAGGGTATTAGTTCCGGACCGTAAAATCAGTTGAATCACAATTTCTAAACTTTTTTGTAGTGCTGCTTTTGTAACATTTTTAAGTGTTAATGTGCAAGGAAAATCTGTTGTGCACAGGTGTAGTCTGAGCTCATCTTTATTGGACACAGGTCCATGCATTAGACTGACTTACATGTTCCAGACATGTTGAAATTGCACATGAAAAATATTTACCTGTTTTGCTAAATTAAGATTATTACTTGATTATTATTTATATATTAAGGTACAAAGGTAATAATGGTGGATAAAGTAGGAATTCTTTTTTTTTTTTTACCTGGTATTGGTATGAAATAGCTAAACCTGGCTAAAAGAGAACCGTTCCAAAATCAACATGTCAACAAATAATATTGCGATACTATATGGCAGTATGAAGTTACAATACCAATATAAACTGGTCTGATTGAATCAATGGAAAGCTGTATAAAATCATCATACTTGCCTGTATGTAGCCTCAGTCTTGTCCATCAAAATATAGTACTTGACCACTAAATTACTAGTGAAGTATTTCCCATAATTACTGTCATTTTTGTGTTGAATTCATGAGTCTGTGAATCTGAGACACACTTTGTTATTGGATACGTGCAATTTAATGCATGTTAAAACACATTCTTCCAGAAACTAATATTCATTTGACATGTTTGAGCCAAAATAATGAACATAACTATATATATATATATTCCTTCTCACTTCAGGTCCTACACCCCAGTATTAGCAGGGTACAATCCCCCTTCTGTGGCCTGTCCATGCCTCAGTAGACTGACAGTTTTGCTTCTTGAAATATGTTTTAAATAATTCCGCAATATATTCAGAATGGGTGGATGATTTTCTTCCCGTGATCTGGGGCCAAGCGCAACACACCTATGAAATCACAGCAAAGGAAAAGTGTAGCATGTAAAGGGAGATCCAGAACTACAACGAGGATCCATAGTAAACATGACACAAACCTTTAAAAATAACGCTGAAACCATGGCAAGAGACGGATGGGAGGAGCGAAAGCAAGTGTATGTGTGTGTGGTGGGGCACAGGGCCTGGCACACAGCAAAGTGAGCATATTTTAACACAAGCAACTTTTCTGATTATGCCTGTTACATGACTTTATTTCCACAGGGCTGAGCGCAGTGTCACTGCCTGGATCTGAATCAAACATTTGATGTCTTTAAGCACACACACCCAAGACTTTAACAGTGTGTCCTTTTAAAGTCCCATTTAAGAGGGAAAAAAAGATTGCACAGGCTGTACCTGCTTGCTACCAATATTTCATAAGTACCTGTGACATGAATAATGAAAAGGTAAACAACTGTGGCTAAGCAAAATCTTCCAAATAGCGGATAAGGTGTGTATCTACACCCCCGCCCCCCAACCCCCCCCCCCCCCAACCCACAGTGGAACTACACCATCTGTAACACAAAATTTGAGGATAGATAATGCTTTTTAGCTGTTTGATCATTGGAAGGAAGAAAAGTAGAGTTTTCATTTGAGTTTCTTTATTCACAGCCTTGTTAGTTCTTATTTTCTGTACACAACTAGTGGAGAGGAGTTCCACCAATAACCATTTATCAACTGCTGAAAGACCCCACTAATTTGCGGAGATTGTCCGTCAGCCTTGTAATTGCCTTATCACACCCATTCACTGCAAACCCAATGCAACCTAAAAAGCGCAGAAATTATAACCAGCACATGATGTACTGAAAGTACTGAATTTCCTTGTGTAAATGGAATGATTTCTCACCCAAAATCAGCATTCTGCTTTTGTACTGGCTAAACTAGAGCTGTCCTAAAATAGGCACACCAACAAACATGTGCTTAAACCAGAACATTTGAAAAAAAAAATTTTTGCTTCAACTCATAGCCAGGTTTTAATTCAGCTCAGACTGCCAGCAATGGTCAAGACTGGTACTGTTACATTCATCAAAACAGATCTTTGACACAAAAGCTGCTCTGGCTTACTACCATTTCCACACAAAACTCCTTCTTTTCCATCTTTTCTTTGATTCCATCTTTTCTATATTTCATTCCTTGTGATCTCTCGCTCTCTCTCTCTCTTTTTCTCTGTTCCTGTTCTTTAAATTCATGGCTCTGAATCTTCCCCTCAGCTGTTCCACTCCACTGGGATTGATACAATATTTTCCAACCTCAATTAGCAGAGGGCAGGTTGACTAATTCCGACTGTTTTTGCACCTGAGCAGTCGGGAGCGGAGGCTGGGAAAGGGAAAAAGTGAGTAGGGCCAGGGGTGGGCACGAACATCCTCTGTTTGGGCTATGGCGGCATGTTGACAGATCACAGGGTCTATGCTGAGGATGAGGGTGGATGGCCTGAGGATTGCACTATTACAAGCACTCTCCACCCATTTGAACAGCACTAGCGTATATGTAGGACATAAGATATGATGTAGATACAATAGCTCATTCAATGCTGTTGTAAGAAGGTATTTTGATGCATTACAAGCATTTTTTAGGAATATATTATATATCATTATTAAGGATCAGATATACCCAGTTTTATGTTAAGGTGAATTCTGTTCAGTAGTTTCATATGATTTGATTAATGTTTAACATGCATTCATTGGCCTTGCCTTACCTTCTCAGTAAAAATGCCAATAAATCCAAGGGATCTATTATGCTAGAGAGTATTCCAAAGTGCTTTTGTCACTTGCACCAATAAGAACAATTCGCGAATTACTCAAGACATAGTATACTATGGCGAAGGAGCACCTTGGTACTCAAGGGGCACTTATAAAATTTAGGCACAGGAAATGAGAGTACACTTGCTAAATGCATGTGGAAATTGCATTGGAGGGCTGCACTATTTCTCCTCACCAAACCCATGCTCAACATTTAAGCAGACCTGACAGAACCCTGGAAACACAAAACTAGGAAAATCAACAGTTACACAAAGCAATTGTTGGTGACAGACATTTTCTGGGTCAATAACAACACAATGAACAGATGCACTTTAACTATACAAAACCCTAGGGTTTTATGATATTAATTCAACTGTTAATGTCACATGTATGTCCATATGGTCTTCCTGACACTAATTCTAAAATCAAAGCTCTATTATATTGCTTGTAATGTTTTTGTCTGAGTTTCTCATTGTTCCACACCTAGTATCATGCAATGATATTCACTTGCAATTCCGTGTAATTCTATTGAATCTAGACAGCTGCACACCAACAGACTAAAGCTGTGCTCCCAGCTGGAGTGACTGGTCTGGAAGAGATGATTCACACTGTTTGCAAAAAGGGCACTCAGCAACACATATAAACACACAAAGTAAGGCTTTGGTCAACTTGAGGTCAGACCCCAAACCACTACAATATGTTAGTCTCATGGCCGTTGAAAGCCAAAGCCAGTCCACTGACCTCTTGATATAATCTTGTCTTGTCAAATCTCCAGTTGCTGAGCAATAGATGTGGTAAGTCAGGCATGGCTGTGATGTGCTAGAAGTATACAAGCCCACTGACAGCAGGAAAATATGGGCAATTTGTCTCAGTAAATGTTCTGAATTATTAATAAGCAGTTGCACCTGCAGTTTCAACAAGGGAAAAAGTTATGGGAAAGTTATGACCATGGATAATTCGGAGCCGGAATTCAGAAACATGGTGACATTTAGATTAATGGAAAATACTGCATTATATTATTCTTACCATGCACTCTTATAATGCTCATATATCATTTCACTTTTAATATAAAGTTAATTTAATATCTTGCAGCCTATTTTTTGATGAATTTCCTCGAGATCACTTCTCTGACCCTACTCACGTATCCATGTTCATCACACGGCTGTCACTGAGTCCATTGTAAATATGGCCGTGGCTCTCATATGGATATTCTAAGAAATATCTAGCAAAGCCTTGTACCATCAGATCATGACAGCAACTAAAGGTAAAATCTGTTGACCACAGCAAAGGCAGAGGAATTCCGAGCAATAAAAAAAGCCATAAAAAGTTCGTGCATGGTAATAAAAGTAAAGGCTGATACATAATAAGCTCCACACCCTTCCTATGAGACTAAGACGGAAGAACATTGCTCCGTACTCACTGTCTGGATAGTTTTTGCGCCGTGTGCCATCCACCTTGCCGTTCTTGTCAATGCAGAGGAAGAACTTGTTGGCGGAATACAGGCGTCGTAACCGCACGTCGCCCTCCAGGTGGTTGTAACTGCGTGTGTGGCGTTCTAGAGTCCATGAGCAGTTTGTGCTCCGTGCCAGCACCTGCAATGGGTCATGACCTAGTCCGGCCGGGCATCCTGCAAGAGCCGCACTGGCCAGAAAGAAGAGCAAGGAGAGACATGCAAGGCGCACAAGGGCAACACCGGGCAGAAGTAGCCCGATATGGGCTGGGCCGATAGAGGTGAGGTCGGCGCAGTGAGCAGCAACGGCCCCCGTCCATTTGCACATGGTGGGTCACACTCCCAAGGTGCACCTTGCACAAACAGCTGGCATGATGTTGATCCCCATTCGCCACCACACTTCGTACAGTCCCTGTGAGCAGCTGCTGCTTTTACTAGGAACCAGTCAGAAAGTACATGACAATCTGGAATGATGTGGACCAGAATTTGATGTACAAAGATCTTGAGTCTGTTTGCCTGGTTGTCCTGCTCCTTCACTGCAGAGGTGATTTAGTGCTTCGTAATTCCATCTCCAAAGAAGGTTCTAGCTCTTCTCAAGTTTCCCTGGAGTGCTCAGGTCTCTTCACTTAACTTTACCCGGCTGTGAAACAACTGTGGGATGACTGCACCTTGCAGAGGCTCCCTCTCCTTTCAGGCAGGGGCAGAGCAAGGTGAAACGTGAGGCCGCCTGACCCGTGTCTGTGAATGAGTTGAGCAAATTGTGTGTGTGTGTGTGTGTGTGTGTGTGTGTGTGTGTGTGTGTGTGTGTGTGTGGTGTGTGTGTGTGTGTGTGTGTGTGTGTGCGTGTCAAAAAGAGGGAGTGAGAGTGGAGCAGAAGAGAGAGAGAGAGAACAAGTAGTGAGAGCACGTCTGTGTGAATGAAGGAGGCTGTAGCTGGAGTCGTAGTTGGATGTCCACGCTCTTTCTCTATGCCCTGCTGTCTGCTCTTTGGTGGGGAGGCTCACTCTTCCCTTGCATTTTAACCTGGGTTGGGCTTGTATCAGGGGGACTAATGAAGATGGGTGGGTCCAGGTTTTGTCAGAATTATTGCAGACGTATAACGCTCTCAATCATTTATCATATTTTTCTGTCACTGCCATGATCTTAAAGATAATCAGCTTCTGGCAAGTGTAGTGTGTGTTTATTGTATTTTTTTTATTGTTCTGAGTCACAGAAGTGCTTTGACCACATGCCATTTATCTTTAATAGATATGTTTTATCATCATAAATATGGGTGTACTCTAAATAATCATCATTTGATTAATTGATCTTGCCACCATGTTTCAAAATATGAAAGGGAATTGCAATATTAAGTATTAAAAAAATATCCCAGAGTTATTGGTCTTGATGGTATATCCATGTATACATACTCTAGATTCCCATATCCAGATTTATATGCATTTAATTACAAAATAATTCATTTTAAGAAATGATGCATCATTTATACCGAAAAACTTTAGATAAACACGTGAGAGTGCAGATCACTGCAATGCTGCATTGACAGGATATGGTTGGTAAATTCATTTTATTCTCTTCTGTTGTTTCAGTATCATTTATGTTCTTACTTCATTTCTTTATGCCTTCATTTAATCATTAATTTATTCATTTTCAGTAATCGCCCTCAAGAGGGATTATGGTCACAGTGGATTTCAATTCTAACTGGGAAATATGGGTGTGTGAGGTGGAAATACACCAGGGATGAAACATCAGTTCACTCGCATGCATACACACCTGGGGGAAGTATGACTTATGCCATATTTTCCATTACACATTTTAACTTCAAAATAATAATAATAATAATAATATATATATATATATATATATATATATATATATAATTTTGTTGTTTGGTCATTTATTGCATTTTTATAGTTTTTTTTAATATAATGGTTTTTTAATTCCTACTGCAAATAGTAAATTAAGTTCATAATATTTTCAAATGTAACAAAAGAATGAAAGAATGAACCCAATTTCTTATCATGTACAGAAACACAGTGTCAAATATTTACGGCTCATTTTTTATGTACCATTTATTTACACTGAAGTCTCTGCTTATTGGTTATGCTTTCATTTATTTAAAAGGTTCCAAGGATGTGTGAAGACCTGAGGATGAAGAGGAAAAGGGTCTTAAGATGTGTGCTTCAGGGAGAGACGAGCCACAGTCACTTTACACGTATATTATGAAGAAACATTGAGGTTCATGCTTTTCTCATAAAACCTGGTGGAGACAGCAGTCTAGAGTGTTTGAGCTCAGCCCCTCTCTTATTCCTGTCCACTCATGTTGGTTGGCCTTTGGGGTTCTGGGTGTTGGGAATCAAAGGTTCTCTCATTTTCCTCAGCTTGGAGTGAAATAAAAAAATCACAGTCCTTTACCCCCAATTAAACCTCACCGCAGTGTTCCCTAAATGCTCTCGGCATCCACAAGCAGCTTCTGTCCTCACAATAAACAGCAGGACAGAGCGATCCTAATTGGCATGCTTCACGCTAGTTTCTTGTTGCGCTAGGAACACGATAGTATTTACGTGGGAACTGACTGTGGTTTGGTTACACCAGAGCGAAATTTACCATCTGTTTTAAAAATTAATTATGTGAAGTTGTGTTCAGGAGAGCTGAGTGATTACAGGCTGTCTGTGTAATTGTTCAAGGATGTTCAGGTCTCGTTATCAAGCCCTGGGGTTGGAAAGCCTTCTCTGCATTCCCTAAAGACCAACACCATCAAAATATTTGTTTAGTGCCATGAGTCTAAATGCTTTGGACTAAGGAATAGTCCTGCATAGACATATGGGTGATTCCGTTTTATTATGTGCTGTTAACAAATGAAATGTCCTACTATCACTAGCCTATGAGCAGATGCCTGTTTTCAGACGTCCCATATGAGCAGGAAACCCTTTCATGCAGGCAATCTCTGCCCCTCCGGAACACTAAACCACCCCGGAAGTCTCTGTGCCCCTTTCCTTCTGGAAATTAATGGTAATTAAAATCATTCTGGGCACTGTAAGATGTTTCACTTTAAAGCCTGTGTGCCCTTGGGGTCAAGAACAAAGTCTTGTCGTCCATCTGAACGTCAGATGTGGCTGTAGATATCCCCATATTCAGCAGTGCGCTCTGGTCACTGCTCTAAAAAAACGGTGCAAACAAGGACACTTTGTTTCATTTAGCATAATATTGTATGGTAAGATCCAATATTGAGATTTACTTCAAGGATCAGAACTTTTAGCATAATATCATTTTGAAATAAAATTGATTGCACCTTATATTAATGTAGAACTAGTGTTGAATTCAGAAAGAATTCCACCAGAGAGATTTTGGTTTATTAAATAAAGAGCCCTAAATTAGAGCCCTAAATTAACACATATTACAGGATGAGGTCTTAAACAGCTCAGTGTGCACAACACTGTTTGAGAATGTCTGGGTGTGCCCCAAGTTTAGAAAACCTCCGCAGCTGGGAAGGATGTTCACAAGCGAAAGCAACCTAATCTTTCCCAGCAGGGCTCTGAGCGGCTCTGGAAGTGTATGAATGGAGATAATATCTCAGTAATGAGGCCTGTTTTGTATCATCGAAGTCCTCAAAAAGAGCCTGAAACCCGACCTCCCTGTTAGTACCGACAATATCCCTCAAACAGCTTCCATTATTGTTTTCTCTCTCTTCTGTGAACTCACCGTTTCAATCCTAGAACTCCCATGACTCGCTTTTCAGCTCTGACCCTCCTTTCCATTTATCACCTTTATTGCTGTTTTTTTTTGCCATTATTTTACCACTTTATCATCCTTCACAGGCAAATATTTGACATGTTTTTTAGTTTTTTTTTTCTGTACATTAGGTTAAACAAAACGTCCTGCTCTATTTTATACCTGGATATTTGAAAGCCCCTTTTATAATAGCATTTCTTTAATGATGAAGCAACATGTCATATCAGAGTAATTCAAGACGCCTCATGTTCATTGTCAACTTTTTGGTGATCCTCTAAAGCAGGTGCCCAAGATAACGTTGTGTAATTCACACTGCAGGATTGCTTGTATAAACAACCGTTTCTAATTCAGGACCTGAATGCCACCGCCACTACTGGGCACATTTGCATTTCCTGATTCGTGACTTTGCTCTGTTGTCTGTGGTATCAGTGATAAGGCCAATCTGTCTGTTCAACAGTACACTTCTTCCCTGCAATGAATTGAGATTTCAAAGTGAGACATTTTTGGAGAGAGAAGAGTTCCCATCTGATAGGCGGTTATGGCTGGTGATAATATTACTGTAGTTAGGAGATAATACAGTATACTGCATATACTATATATAGCTCAACAATTCAACTGGGTTAACCAGTACATTTTTAAATATGTGATTTTACCCTACTGATTTGTGAGAAATTTAGCATGCAAAAAGGAAACATTTTCCTGATTTCACGCCATGCACTTCTTCTTCACTATATGTACAATTTTAAGACCTTTATAATACAAGTGGTGTATATATGCTGTTGTGCATAATAACAGAACACAGGTATGCAAGTAAATAAATGCCTTTATTTCTCTATATAATCCCCTGCTACACTAATGCACATATCCCGGCGGTTCACTAGTGCTTGGATACCAGCAAGCTAACTCAATATGTCAGAGTCATGATTGGGCTGCCTACTGTACTTTATGGCTAAGATGCTGGCCTCCCAGGAACTTCTGTAGAATGGCCTAAATCTAGGTCAGGACTGTACGCAGGATGTGGAAATAACTCCTAGCCGAGTTCCTGTAATGTGCAAATGGTGTTCTCGACCGATTATGTGTAGAGATCCCAAAGATATGCATCTCTTCCGCAAGTTGGTTAACAATATATGCTTCAATTTTCCAGGACTATTCGTTCCTCTCAGTGAATGTTCACAGAAACAACTGCAGTGCGTTTTCAATTCACTCAGAAACAGTGATCCATTATGAATTTATTGCGTGAGTGTTCATCTGCACATGGTTTGCTATAGAATTAACTATATTTTTTAGAATGAGATGGCAGATGATGAACTATTACAATTCTTGATTGTTTGTTCCATATGCTAAACTGAGTCAGATAGACAAATATTTAGTGTAAAGTTATTGGTTGGAAGTTCTTTAACAAGTATATAAAGAATGAAATGTATGTTTTTTTTTCTAGCAAGTTTTCAGTACTCGTGTAAGCTAGACATAAAAAAAATACTTGAAGTTAAATAATAATGTACAATTATTTAATTACCTAGAAGAGTTTTGTTTCATGTTTTCAATCTGGTTTATGAAAAATCCATACAGAAAAGCACAGCTAAAAGATTGGTTGCAGGTAAAAGTGTGCTTAATTATACAACACTTGTATATTTTAAAAAACGCTTTAGCCATGTCCAGACTGACTTCAAGTTTGTAGAGCTATTAAGTATTTCAAGCTTCCTTTTTACCTTTCCTGAGGATCACACAGATGTCAAAAGCATTACCTAACAACAAGCATGCACAAAGTCTCATCTGTCCAGCTGAATGTCTTCGAATCTGAAAAACAAATAAATAGTTCTCACATAGGTGTGCATGCAGGACCTGTGATCAAAGTCCATGAGAATGGTGGACCTGCCTTGGTTGAGCTATTATTACAGGATTGAATGCCTGTCTTCTCTTCTTTTGTTGACAGTCTCTCCCCGGGCAATGACTGTCACACCAGCGCTAAGTGGCAACCGCCGACAAGGGCCAGAAAACATCAAACAGTCCCGGTAGAAAAGGAGGCAAACTCAGAAACCATGACACCAAACACTCTCAGACTGCCACCTACAATGTTACACACACACACACACACACACACGTATACATGCATACACACATGCTCATCACTTGCTGACCACTAATACTGACTGTCTGAGCTGTCACGGTGTGAGGTGTGCTAATAACACTTACTGTAAAAGTGACTTGGAGTAACTGTTTTGTTGAGACACCATGTCAGAATCGTGTTAAAGAGTGTTTTCACATGCTTTTCAAATGTAACATCTTGTTGAAAAGCCCTCTCAGAGAACCCGTGAAAAATCATACTATTTTGACAAAGTTGAAGCCCAACACCTTTAAAGTTACTAAACACTTCTTATTTAATATTTAAAAGAAAAACAAGAAATCAGAATCAGACATTTGCTATATATTTAAAAAGACATAGATTAATAATTTTTTTTATATTGCGGTCCAGAGCCAATCGTATCTGATCGCCTACACACCACATTTGTATATCAAACCCATCAGTCGAATGATTTATGTTTGGCGGAAACATTTCTCAGTTGCCGACCAAAAACTAATCCAGATTCTCATCCCAGTATTAAAATACTCAAAATATTTCCCTTTCAACTAAATATCATAAGTACAGTATCAATGCCAAGCGTTTTGTCAAAACATAAGAACTTACATGTAAGACCCGTTAGTGAGTCAAATTAGAGATTTGCTGATTTGAAGACTTCCCAGCATGCTGTCAGTTTCCTATTTGGAGTTAAGGTTTTGGAATATTCAAGATGGTGTATAGAGCCATAGTGTAGTGTTACTGTAATGTGAAATGTTTCTCACTGTTCTTGTGTGACATGTGTACAACATACTGTATGTGGATCAAGTGCCTTGGTTATTATGTAAAGACTAACTTGACCAGCTTGTGACTCTACTCTTTTTGTGTCAATAATTAACCATAATCTTACTCTCAACAGTGCTTACATTAAGGACTTTATAATTTTATATTAGTAGGAAATATATATTATTAACAATTGTATAATATTTGTTTCATTTTGATAATATTTCCAGATATTTGCACATTTACTAAAGCAGTAAAAGAAAATACAGAGTGCAATCTTTTACACAACAATGTTCAACTATTATAATAGTAGCTGTTATAAGATGGCCTGTATGGAAATGCATGGAAATAATTCATTAAATGCAACAAGTAAATACGAAGAACACAACAATTTTATTTTCCATACCGCTTATCCTGGATAGGGGAGCACAAGATAAAGTAGACTGGGGATGGGGTGCCAACTCACTGCAGGGTACTGGTGCACAAACACAAACACTACAGGCAATTTGGGGGAACAAATTAAGACTATAGGGGTTACCTACACAGCATACATAGGGGAATATGCAAACTTCACACACTCAAAGCAGAGGCAACATTGCTAACCGTGCCCCCAAAACCCCCATGTGACAATTTGATACCATTTTTATTCGATTTTATTTTGATTTTGGGGTGGAGGTGGATGTAATGTTCATTGTGCATCAATCAAATGATAGCAATCTATGTTGGATAAAGTTCAGGAGAGGTTTTAACTACATTTCTTCACTTCAATTAATCTAAGGTGGGATCCATCCTCAAGCCTCGTCCTCCCTTTTCGTGGCCATGGCACCCGATATGAAGTTGAAAGAGCTGTAACTTCCACTGAGACAAGCCATCACTGAAATCCTATGCATTTTTTAAAATGTATAACTATCCTCTAGGCTAACATGCATTATTGAGATCTAATGACATTAATATAATTTTAGGGAAAAAATTCAAAGATTATCCCCAAATACAGTCTGGAAAAGAAATATTCATCCTTTATAGCATTTGTTTTTATATAAGGAGCGTTCAAATCTAAGTGGGATTGTAATACAATTTGATAGGTGCAAAAATTTTAAAGAAGCTTGTCCTTCTCTGAATAATGATCACAGCTTGGTGGGTTTACTCTGCATACTCTAGTTTTCTCTCTCACAGCAGATATCTAGATTGATTGACTTTTCCAAATTGCCTGTATAGTGTGTTTGGGTGTGTAAGTATGTATTTCCTTGTGTCTTCAGTTCCCTAGGATAGGCTTCTAGATCCCAACAACCATACACCGGATAAGCGATATAAATGATGGATGAATAGATTGATGGATGTTTTCATTAGGGCACTTAGACAAATTAGAAATATATACAGTAGGCTGATCGCATGGTGGTTTAGTGGTTAGCACTGTCACCTTGCACCTCCAGGGTCCGGGTTCAATTCCTGTCTCGGGTCTATGTGTATGGAGTTTGCATGTTCTCCCTGTGCTTGGTGTGTTTTCTCCTGATGCTCTGGTTTCCTCACACAGTCCAAACATATGCAGATTAGGCTAATTGAAGTTTCCAAATTGCTCATGGTGTGTGAGTGTATGTGAATTGCAGTGGATTGGTAACTAGTCCAGGGTGTACCCTGTCTCGTACCCTAAGTCTTCTGAGGCCCCTATGACCCTGTATACAGGATAAAGTGGTCTGGATGAGTCAAACAGTGGGTCTCAGTATTTTGCTGTAAGGACAAGGTACCATTAACCCAAAGACGAAGAACATGGTGATGCAGAAGGAGGAAGATGAGGAAGGTTTGTATATTGGTGAGGTTGAGAAGAGACTTTGTCTGCGTAGAGCTCAGCATGTTCTCACCTGTCCCCGGGAATGAATTCCTGCCTTGTGCTCAATGTTCTAGAGACTCCAGCTCTCCTGCTCCCCTGAGCAAGGTTTAAAATTAATGAGTCAGTTTTTTGGCTTCATAAGTCTTCATGAAAAACAAACAAGCAAACAAACAAACAGACAAACAACAAAAAAGTTACTTACTTAATTTTACCAGTTATTTTTCATTTATGGGCAGGTGATTACTATGAGAATAAATGTAAATAAAGAACTAAATTTTTTTTATTATATACCACATTTACAGAAATACTTTGAAACTAATCAGCAACCATAGGCAATTATTGTTTATCAGTAAAGAAATGTTTACTGTTTATGTGTGAAGTAAAATTATAACTATGAACACTGGGTGGCGGTATTGCGCTTGTAAGGGCACAAAGAAGAAGAACGTGGTTGAAGAAGAAAGTGAAGCGGCTTGTATTTTTCCTCCGGTCTTAGACTGCCCTCACTCCGTCACTCACTAGTAGTTAGGTTTAGTCATTTAATTCAGATTTCGCTGTGTGATGTCTTACAGAGACTGATTGATAATAAATAAATAAAACTATTGTATCTTGGTTAAGTTCCGCTGAAAAGTGCTTGAAATGTCAACTAAAGACATGTCGTGTTTACTTCTGATTCTCACTACAGGGTGGGTGAATAATTAGTAACTAGACTTTAAAATTGGCAATAAAGTCAATTTCTAATATAAAATTATTGAAACAAGTTGTGCATGTGCTTGAAAATGCACAGTCTTCTGAGCCACAAGAGGGCAGAGTGTCACCTTTTCTTCAACAAGCTTTCCCAAACGATTTGGAACACGTCCAAAATGGCGGCACACTATATAGGCTACTACCTAGTTAAAATACAAGTACGCAGATTAAAACGAAACCAACATGAAAGCCGGACTTAATTAATGCACTCTTTCACGAATTACGAGTTTTTTTGCACAGTGCCACACTTGGTAGTGCATTCAAATAATTTTTTATTTGGGGTTTACAGTATCGTATTACACATCTTCAAAATATTTTTTTAAGTACTAAATAAACACAATCTTTTATTCTGGATACAATGTGCCTGTTTTTATCAACCTCCTCATTGTGTTTCTTCACCACAATCCTGTGTCTGTCAACCAGCTGTGTAGCAATGTTCAAACATTAAACAGCAAGCTTGAGTTTTCCCGATGTGCCCTGGTGTTCTCATGTGTCCATCTATTCCCTGACAGGTGCTTCATATTCCTTATTCCCATATCTGTCCATGCTCGTTCTTTCCCTTACCCATACAGTTTTTTTTTTTTTTTTTTTTTAAAGAAAAGTGCAGGGCAAGGGTTCCTCCAGGACCAGGAGTGAGTAACCACTGGTACAGTGGAAAAGCTAGCTCAATAACAAGTGCAAAAACAAGAAGATAAAAAGTTATGCACACTTTAGCAATACTTTTAATGCAGCCCTCATATTTCGGGGCATTGCTGTTTTTCCTTGGTCTACTGGTAGCATGGGACTGGAGTTCGATTGTGGCTCAGGCCATTTGTTTGGTATTAATATTGTTTTGAAGTTGATTTTGCAACATTGTGTCATGTAGTCAACGTTGTTCTGACATAATGTCCTCAAAAGTAATTCTAACTTAATGAATTCTAACTAAAAAACAACTTAATGTTCCAAAATCATCACCCTAGCATTACCAGATTAACTTCACCACAATGTTTTAAAAAGCAAAAATTCCATAACATAAATTCCATAACCATAACACACCATTACAGTGGGGGAAAGGTTTTATGCACAGCAGTCTTATTTAAACTTATCAAGCCTAGCTAACATCATCTGTGTAAAAGTTTTATCATTTTATTTCTTCTTATTCAGTTATTGGCAATTCTCCCCTACTGCAAGACAACATGGGAAAAACTGCCCAAAACTAGTGAGGCAAACCAAGGCTGCTGAATTGGTAGTTTCTGTTTAGGATTAGATCACAAATGACAAATTTTAGGTTAGTTAATTTTTTGGAGTTAGTTAGGCACATATAGTACATACTGTACACATACACATACACACAGTGCTAAGGAGAGTGATCCATTGCTACTGTACAGACTTTCTGCCAAGTGACTTTGAAACTCTTGGCAGATTGTGGCATTTTGACACCTTGCTATCATGTTTTTTTCCTTCAATTTTGATACCTGCTATAAAAGAACATTTAAATAAATACAATTAAAAGCTCTTTTGCTCTTACCTAGTTATTACATTTACACAGAATTCTTTTTTTTAGAAAGACTGAATGCTTTTCATTTCAAATGATAAACTATTTTTTTCTCTTCATCCAACATTACATGGTAATGTAAATACAGTATTGAGCTTATTTTTAAATGATTAAAGCATAGACTTATAGACTTACACTGGTTAGCCATAACATTAAAATCACTTGCCTAGTATTTTGTAGGTCTTCCTTGTGACTCCAAAACAGCCCTCACCCACGGAGTCATGGGCTCTACAAGACCTCTGAAAGTGTGCTGTGGGATCTGGCACCAAGGTGTTAGATCCTTTGTGTCCTCTTAGTTAACATTTTAGATAAAATTCTTCAGACCAGACCACCTCCTTCCAATACTCTATGTTCTAGTTCTGATGCTTACATACCCATTGTATGTGCTTTAGGCTGTAGAAAAGATGTCAGCATGGGCACTCTGATAGTTATGCAGTCCCAAACAAGCTGTGATGCACTGTACGTGTTCTGACACCCTACTTTTTCATTCATTTATTTATTTATTTATTAACTTTTTTTTTCTACAGTAGTTTTTCCACTAAATATACCTGTCTCAAGATCCAATATCAAGTGATTTAACAATAAATAACAAAATATTAATTCAGTATTTAATTTTCATGCTTCGTGCTTACTGTTATTACTTCTTCACTCCGTGGCAAGATTTCTCTCATGAGGAAGGACGGAGACAAGCAGTTGCTTTTCAGCATAGTATAGTACAGTATATAATTGCTGAAATATATGCAATTGCAAGATTTATAAATATATAATATTTATTATAAAAAAAGCAATTAAAATTGTCACATATATACTGTATGTTATAATATATATATTTATATGTGAATTTTAATATCTTTAGAAGGATTCTCCAGTGCCAATGCTGAGGTCATCCTACAATTTTCAACAGAGCACCACAGAGCGTGTTACACTGAGTGTTGTTATTGGTCTTTCGGCTGCTCCCGACAAGGGGTCGCCACAGCGGAATACCCAGTCCGCACTACAACTTGGCACAGGTTTT
>JAQMYJ010000007.1:11137070-11147266 GCA_030014305.1 Clarias laeviceps
AATGTAGAAAGAAATAAAAATCAGGAACCATCATGGAGTTAGAAAGTGACCACAAACTTTTGAACGGTAGTGTGTATATATATAAATTTATTTATTTGTATTTATTTATTTATTTATTTTTACATATTTGAATCCAGAAAGAGGAAATAAGAGGAAGATCTGCTAATTTTCAACAAGTAATCTAGCCCTGAATAGGGTGAATGTATGATGCATTTCAGCTTGTATTATACACACTGATCTAGCTAACATTAGCTAGAGCATCACTTTTAGCATGGCAGTTCCAACAATTTAGCCTTGAGGTTAGCCAAAGTACTGAGGCCACAAGGCAAAAAAGAGCATTAAACTTTGACCAGTGTACCAGAAGGTGCTTACCTTCCCATTTGTTTGATGTACGTGTGTAGGTGTGTGCAGCAGATGGCAGAAGGCGGCCTGTGTTTGGACGACATGTTCCGACACTGTGTATTTAGACAGGATGAGCGGGACATGGTGCTGAAAGCCATCCGGACTGTACAACCCGACTACGAGCCACACACCCCTTCTGACCGGCCGCATTGCTCGTTACCACTGGTGGAGAACTTCTATACGAAGGTATTTGACAACTCATCTGGTCTATTCACTCATCTACATTTAGATGTTTATTCTGGTAAAGTCCCGGTGGATTTAGAGACTTTTCCAGGATTACACTGCACAAGGCTACAATGCAGCCTTGACAAGATAGCATTCAGTGCACAAACACAAAGAGTAGCCGAATCGACATGTTTATTGTGAGGTGAGGTGGCAATGCTACTCTTGGGGCCACCAGGACACCCCTGATATGATGGATACGCACTTTTAATCACTTGTCAGCGCACAAACCTGATTCATCAGTGCAAAGTCCACACAGTCTCTTCTCTGACATACAGTATCGCAGTAAGAGGCAGATGCGTCAGTTGGCTGCTGTTTATTTCATACCAACAGTCTTGGGCTTGGGAGGGCAGACCTGGTTTATAAAAGTGCATAAACAAGCCTTGGCTTTTATGAATGAGTGCTCGCAACACATGCTATTTTTAACCAGAGGCGAGGTTGCCATCCGTGCCCTGCTTTTCCTCCTCAGTGATTCATTACTGTTGTCCACTACAGCCCATTTATCGTCCCTTCATGGCACACGCTGCATTCCTGTTGCTGTAGCAGACAGCAGGGACAAATCTGTCACTAGTAACAAGAATGTCTGAGAGCACCGTCTGCAACACAACATGTTTTGTGTGCTGATAAAGTCAGAAACTGGAGCATAAGGCAGTTTTACGTGGTTAAGTTAAATTGATGGCTGAACCAGAAAGACTAGGCTTGCAATTACTAAATCCAAGTGGGTACAAGTGCATGTTACCAGAACAAATATCACAATGTCTAACTTTCTCAGGATTATGCAATCAGGTGTGTCATGGAAAATTTTATTTAGCTCTGTTTATGTTGGTTTCTGCTCTGTGCTGTTAGTAATAAACTCCTCCTGCTAAATTCTGTGTATAAGAATTTATGGTGTTTAAAACTATCGTTAATAGGGCACAGAGGAGTATCCGCAAGCATGGAGGTTAAAAAGGAACAAAGGTTGCTATGACTTATGCACATTGAGTTACTATAAAAGTGTATACCTGAAGCATGCCTGTCCAAAAGTTTAATGCTTACTCTCTCTGTCATGTGTGATACAGTGACTTGTGGGACTTGATTACAAAGAAAATCAGGTTGTTTTCTGAGTTCAAATGGTAAATTTAAAAATAGAGGGCTTGGACAAAGGTCTCAGCTGTACACTTCCTACAGGGCTGAACCCAAACAAATACATACATGCCTAACGTTTCCTCCAGTGAAGAATGTACAGAGACATATACAGTAATCAGTTCAAAGGCAATGTTCTTAAGTCCTTAATAGTGCAAAATAGTGAAAAGTGCCATAAGCACTCTGCTTTTACAGCAGATGAAGGACTTGTTTAACACTTCTTGTTTCTACCTAATATATAATTGAGACACATTTATTTCACATTCTCATAAACACACCCACCCTTCATCACAGTATTGCTCACAGCATGTGGCTTCCATGTACTCAGTATTTCCATGTACGCAGTATTTGGGAAAATTACACAATTTTGGTCTCAGTACACTGCCACAATTGATTGGAAATAAAGCAGACAAAAGGAAACGAATGTAGACTTTCAGCTATATATAAGGGGATTAATAGAAATATTCAACATTTAACTGTTTATAAATTAAAGCCATTTTCAACAGGCTTGAAAGTAGTTGGACAGCTGACCAATAAACAATTTGATGCCCGGTATCTTACTTATTTCAAGACAAATTAAGCAGATTAAAGCCTGGCATTGATTCCATCGTTGAATCTACCGAATATGCAGTCCACAGAATTACCCATACAGGTGAAGGACGTCATTATTAGGGTGTCAAAACAAAACAGACCTATTAGATGGACAGCAGAATATTTTAATGATCAAATCAACAATTTTGTTAAAATGTACAAATGCACTGACAAGCTTGGAAACACCATGACATGAAAGTGAATTAAAGTGGATGATTGTAGAATCCTTCCTTGATAAAGAACAATTCCATCACCACATCTAAGTTTACAATCAGGAGATAACGTCATAAATGATGGAAAGAGACGAATATGGAGAAAGAAAATAAGGGATCATGTTCTAAAATATACCACATGATCGTCATCAAACAAGGTGGAAGCAGTATTATTGCATGGGGATGGATTCTGAAGTATATACAGTAGATTTATATCCTTTTATACTCCGATTCATTCAAATGGTGCAAAAAGAATAGGACAGCACTTCACAGTACAAATATAGAATTATCATCGAAAACATAGCATGAATGCAAAGCAAATAAATGATGTCAACCCAACTTGGCATGCTTTTTGTTTACTGAGGGCAAAAAGACCGAGAAACATGCAGCAACTGAATGTAGTTGAAGTATAAGCCCAGCAAAGCAGTTTCAGGGAGGAACCTCTGTACTTTATGATGGCCATGTGTTCCAGATTTCAGGCAGTCACTCAGGCAAACCTTTATTAATATAAGTTTATATACTGTATAATATAATATAATGGTTATTTTGTCCAATTATGTTTCACAATCTTAAAAGTAATGTAACAAAATAACCATAAATGTTCAGATTATTCTTTATAGTTAGAAGTAAAAAAACTTTGCAGACAGTGACTGCAGATTTCACTGTCACTTGATTAAAAATGGCTCAAATTTTTTAAAATGCCTTGAATTTCTTCATTTTAAATCAACTGTGGTGATTTAAAAAAATTTAAATTGTATTCATGTCCAAATACGTATAGACCTGATTGGAGAGCGAGAGAGATGTATGTTGGGTGAGGAAGCCTGGGGTGCAGTCAGAATTCCAGTTCTTTCCAAAGGTGTTCAGTGGAAATGAGATCAGAGCCTTTTGCAGACGTTCCAGTCTTCTCTTTTAACCTCAAACCATTTTTTTTCAAAGCATTCCTTAATAGAGCTCACTGTGTGCACAGGGGCGTTGTCATGCTGGAAACGGTTTGGGCCTCTTTGTTGCAGGGAAGGGAAACTGTAAATGTACAAACACATCCTATAAGGTGGTCTGTTTCCAACTTTGAGAGTATATGACTGGATAAGAGTTTTTAAAGCAAAGTAAATCTGATAGGCATTTACAAACATTTGGTCATGTAATGAAGCTTCTATATTTGAATTGTAATGCCAGATGTCCATATAGTAATGCTCCTTTTCAATATGAAAATGTTTTCTCGGCACCATTGAGCAGGCCACTCCCATGATGTATATCATTCTTTTCTCAGTTTGTTTTTCTGCAGCTTTGAATTGGTGTTTTCCAGACTATGGGTGTCTCCTGGCTGTTTTAATAAATAAATCGATTAAAATTGTTTGTTTAGTTTGGTGGCTCAAAATCATCTTTGTTATTTATTCATATTGTATGAACTGAACCAGGCTCAATATACAGAAGTGGCCAAAAGTATTAAGACAGCATATGTTGTGGTGTTGGTTCTCTCTGTGCACAAAACAGGTGATTTCTCAAAATTAGTTCTAGCCTATCCGACTGAAGAGATGTGAATTAACTGAAAATTATTGAAAACACATTCAGCTTTTAGCGCCATGGCCCGGGTCATCTCCAGACCTAAAACCAATAGAAAACTCTTGGACCATGATGAAGAAGGCAGTAGCAGTCAGGAATCCATCTTCTGTACATGATGTTCAGGAAACAAACGAGTGACATCAGAGTACTGCAGACGTCTTTTTCATTTAATGTCCAGCCAGATCCAGCAGGTTTTGAAGAATGAAAGACTTCATATTAAATGTTGATTGTTGTAAAGCAGTTTCATTCATTCAACATTGAATCTTTTTGCCACTACTATATACAAGAGCTTTTCACCAATTCTGTTTTGATTGTATAATTAAAGGTTTTTAATTCCATCCGATCCATCATTAAGATTATTAGTGCGTTATTAGGCAGAATGTAATTGTCATTGTAAAATTACAATTTAAAATTAATTTTACATAGTAAAATTAATTAAGTCTTGTTTGAACCTCAGGTCTGTTTCCATGTTTTGTTGTATAACATTAAACCTCTATTGAGTATGATTTGTTTCAAGGTTTCTTGATCACCACTTGAACGTTTTGAAATCTGAAATGAAAATTCTCTTCTCTTCACCTTTTCAGAGGGAAGGAACCACATATCCTAAGTTAGACTTCAGCATGGCTGAGCTGCAGGAGCGCTTCAGGCGTCAGCTGACTATGGAGCAAGCCAACACTGTCACCATCGACTCTGTGGAGGCCATTAAACCTGTCACTGAACACATGGCTAGGAGGGTGCGTGACTCTCTCTTGTTCATTCACATTCGCTCTAACTAGATTCAGGGGAGTGTAAATCTGCTTCTGCATGTCAACCCTGTCTCCTAACAGACTTGGACTGGTTGAGATTATAAAATAAGTGGACGGGTGGACCGGGTTTTGTCAGTTCTGAGTGACACAAAAGTAGTAATATGTTTTACCATAACCCAAAGACACTACTCGTGAGCATAATAAAAAGAGTTTTGTGTGCAAAGAAAACAGCATGGAGTTTATTAAAAAGTGTTAGGATATGTTAGATTTTAAAGTACCACTAAATAACTAAAATTTAAAGTGTATAATTAATCTACAAAAACAAGTAATCTAACTAGGGAAGAACAAATAACTAACTGTAACTAATATTTAAAATATATATATTTTAATGTCCAGTTTGGGAGGAATCTGAACAGTTATGATAGATTATATATATCATTCTCTTAGATAAATGACTGACAATTTCCATAACGTCACCATAAATCAAATCATAGATTATATGAATATGTTCTTTTTAATATATGTATATATATATTTTTGGAGTAACAATTTACAGATGGGCCTGAAGGAGAAGGTTTTGTGAATTTTTTTGAAGGAGTCTCCACTGTTAGCACATTATAACAGTCAAAAGTCCAGTTGTAATTATACTTTGACATCTTACTTATTTGCTAAATATTTTTTGCATACAGAAAATCTGTGTATAGAAAATATCAGTGATAATCAGATCATACTTTTACACTTGGGTATGACGTGATTTGTTCCTACAGTCATGTGTAAAATGTTTTTGTGTAAAACATAATAAAAATCATCTAGTCGCAGCAGGTCATAGTATTAGGCAAATACAACCTGTAACTTTTTTTTTTTTTTTCCCACCATGCCAAAAAGATATAAAATATGCAGGCAATACTGAGGATCCCCTTAGAGGGGGGCACAAACTTTTACACATGACTGTAGGAACGAATCACATCATACCTCCGAGTTTGAAAGTATTATCTGATTTTCACTGATATTTTCTGTAGTGGCATTTACTTGTTCAGCTTCTTCTGATTGTGGTCTCGTATCGGAGAGGTCAGGGGCTCCCTGGTGGTCTAGCAGCATTTGCTGCAGTGCTGAATAGAATACTAATGCCATATAATCTGCCCCCATGTTTGGGCATAGAGGCCAGCCTATCAGCACTGTGTCATCTGCTCACTCTGCTGGGTTGAAGGAAAGAGCCTCCCTGCTGATGGTTTAACCCACTTTTCACACTTTCGCATTTGAGACCTGCAGTAGTTAACACAACTTCCCTATCGAATATCTTCCCTATCGAAGAAATTTTAAACAAGTATTGTGGTATATTTTCTTCAGCAGGTGTCTGATTCTGGTGCTTGGTACAGTATCAAAAGTTGCAGCAATGATAGAAACAAAAATAACGCTAATAGTAACAGTATCTGGAACAATAGTAGCAACAATAATAGAAATTGTATAAGAATAATATCAATAACAGTTACCAAACTGTAAAGGTAATAGTACTTAAAAAAAGCAATTATAGTAATAGTAATTAATTGAATTATTTAATTAGACATTACAGCACCTTCTGAAATATTTGCAAGCCAAATCTTTCCTTTGCTCAGAATGTTCACTCTGAACTCCGATGTGTTTCAGAGGAAGCTTTTAGCTGAGCAGCGCACTCACTGGCACAAAGCTCTCCTACAAGCTCTGAGAGAGAGCCGGATGGTTTTAGGCAGCAACAACCGGAGAAACTGGAAGATTGACATCTACCCTTTCCTGCGCATCCTTCGTGATGAGGATTACGTCAACATCATGCTGCAGGTACACACTTCTGTTGTTTATTTCTGTGAGATCTTCAGTTGCTGCTTTGACTGTAATATTGCCAGCAAAACTAATAGAAACAACAATAATCATGAAACTCACTTTGCAGAAGATTTGCATTTAATTTATTTGTACATATGTGTATTCATATACACCAATCAGCTTGTTAAACCACTGACCAGTGAAATGAATAACATTGATAACCTGGTACAAGAAAGGACAACCGCTGAAAAGGCAAGCAGGGTCATGGGTGACCAAGACTCACTGATGCAGACGTGGAGCGACAACAAGAGATCTGAGAGTGCCTACGCTGACCCCTGTCCTCAGAACTTGCCCACAATGAACTTTTTATTAAATCTTTTTTTTTTTTTACTTTTATTGAAATTTGGGTGCAATTCTGTTACTTAACTGGGGAAGAGATGACATCAAGCATGTTGCCAGAGGCCGGATAGTGCTCTGGTGGCAGCATGGTCCGGGCATTCGTGCTGATGTTACTTTGACCTGTACCACCTATCTAAACATTGTTGCAGACCAAGTTCACATGCTTATGGCAGCTGTATTACCTAATGACAGTGATCTCTTTGAACAAGGTAATGTGCCCTGCCACACTGCCAAAGTTTTTAGCAGGTTAACAGTACTGGCATCAGAAGCAGGACCTACACAATGTTAGGCAGGTGGTTTTAAAGTTATGGCATTTCTTAACTGATGTCTGCATGAAATCATCATTGGTATATAAATAACCTCATTTAATAGTGCATTTAATTATTTACCTTGTCTGTTACTTAGGGATTGGCCAACCTTCCTCCGAGTGGAGACTCTCTGCTCTTCTTGGCTAAGGAACTGGGCAACAGAGTCCACAACATGTACTGCATCCAGCAAAAGAGTCACAGCCAGATAGTGGAAAAACTGGGCAAAATCTACAACTCGTACGTGGAACTGCTCGGAAAAGACACAGAGGTATCAAACCTGCATTCTCCACAAAGGAAATAAGCATTAAAACGTAATTAAAAATTATTAAAACAATGACCTTTGAACATGGAAGGTTTGTTATCCTTTTCATGGTGTGATAACCTAGTCTAAAATTATTGCAGATTTCAAGGTTTAATTGACCATTTACAAACAAGCTGAAGAAAATTAACTAAAATGAAAAGTTTTGAGTTTATAATAGTAAATTCATGAATGATGGTTCGTGGTCAGCAGGAAAATATAGTGTTTTCATTTAGTTTTATTAGCAAAACCAGGATTTTCTATAAATTTTATGTGTCATATATACAGTTAAACCTTGGGTTGCGAGCATAATTGTTCCAAAAACGTGCTTGTAATACAGAGCACTCCTATATAAAAGTGAATTTCCCTATAGGAAATGATGGAAACTTGGATGATTTGTTTTGAATATTTATTTTTGAATAAATATAATTAATGCAAAATATAAAGTAAAAGAAAATTACTTGCACTTTACCTTTGAAAAGAATCGTAACTGGTTTGAGAGAGAGGAAGAGGGGGAGGGGAGTTATTGTGTAGGTCAACTTTCTCACACATACACACACTCTGTCGCCTCACTGGAATCTTTTTTTTTTTTTGTGCGACTTTAACAATGAACGTCTCTAATGACCCCCCCCCCCTTTTTTTTCAACATTTTTGCTCGTTTTGCAAATCACATGAAGACCAAGTTACTCACAATCCAAGGTTTTAGTGTGTGTGTGTGTGTGTGTGTGTGTGTGTACACATAGTGTATATACACAGTGTATATAATATTTATTTATTCTCATCACTTTTATATGGGTGGACACAAAATGGATTAGAATCAATAAAGTAAGAAACCTGTTTTTGGGTTTAAAACGTCTGATAGACTTTTCAGTAGTAATTTAAGTGCCTATTCATGCACCGTGACACTATAAGAACCCTACTCTGAAACAAATTCTTGAACCCTTAATAACCCATCTAAAGTATCAATATTATTTTCAGTGTCTTTATACAAGACTGTATGTATTCATATTATCTTTTGTGCAATCCCAGCCCAGCACTGTGTTGCCACGGGAGCGATGGAGCACTCTAGAGGAGAGGCAAACCACTGGTCCCTCCCTCCTGAGTGATGACACACCCTGGCCACACATGCTGGTCATTCACCTTGGCAGCTTCCTAGTGGATCTGATGGTGCGCGAGCTCAAAATCCCAAACAACACCCTGAACTCGGCCCAGGACAACAAGCTCATCCCTGTGCTCTATCACATGTACACATTCCGCAGCAATCGACAGGTGAGAAACACCTTAAATGCTTTAAAAAAAAAAAAAAGTCCAGATTTGGTATAAATAGCAGTAATAAATAGCATAAAGAAATCAAAGTAATCAGATAAATAAAGAAGCACAGCAGGCAGAATTAACGAAGAACTGGTTAGGCTTTTTGGTCTGTGTGGAGATCTGTGGGTTCGTGATCTTTAGTTTTCTTCCACCTCTCTAAAACATGGTGACTACTCATGGTGTGCTTATAAAGCATTGCCATGCAGTGTTACACTTCAACTTGCATGCACTCTAGAGGCTCCATCACAGCCCTTTTCAATTTCAGGAGACCACATGTAATTGGACAAACCAAATGCTTTAATAGAGTTGTTGTATTTTGTGATGCAATCAGCTCTCTGTCTAATGAAGTGTTTTAAGCTTTATTACTCAGCATGGGGTAATGAGAGAGAAAAGGAAAGGTGAAGTGATCTGAACTGCCCTCAAGAGATAGGAGTAAGAGATTCGCATCTTTAAGCCAGTCTGGATCATGAGCCACCTGAAAGTAAGTCAGCGATGCATTTTCCTAATCCTCTGGTATAGCTGCCAGCTGGAAGCACTTAGAATAATCAGGAGTCTTTTTTTAACATTTGTTTGGGTTCTGCCTCAGGATTTTCTGTGTTTGTGTATGTATGTTTGAGAGATTTCTGTGGAGCCGTTCCTATGTCTGTGTTTGATCATGTGTGTGCCAATGCCTGGTGTTGATCTATTTTTAGCTGGCAGTTTCCTGAGATATGTATTCCTTTTTTTTTATTCTTGTTTCTTAAAACCACATGTCAGAAGTTGTACGCCATAGTTGTGGAAATGTTTTTTACTGTTTTTCAGGAGGGACAAATTATTGGCCTGCATCAAACAAAGAAAACAATTAAGGAGATTGCTCAAACTAATGGAATTAAATTAAGAACATTATTAAAACCACATAAACTTTGTGGAAGAAATGTGGTCGAAAAAAATATCATAAAAGAACTTGATTTGACATCATGTAAACGCTTGGTGAAGTTGCTTTATAAAGAATCAACTTCAACAAGTAGATATCAAAGCTACAGTGGGGCAAAAAAGTATTTAGTCAGCCACCAATTGTGCAAGTTCTCCGAATTAAAAAGATGAGAGAGGCCTGTAATTTTCATCATAGGTATACCTCAACTATGAGAAACAAAATAAGAAAAAAGATCTGAAATTCACATTGTAGGATTTTTAAAGAATTAATTGGTAAATTCCTCGGTAAAATAAGTATTTGGTCACCTACAAACAAGCA
>JAQMYJ010000007.1:11147567-11171329 GCA_030014305.1 Clarias laeviceps
TGAGGTATACCTATGATGAAAATTACAGGCCTCTCTCATCTTTTTAAGTGGGAGAACTTGCACAATTGGTGGCTGACCAAATACTTTTTTTCCCCACTGTATGTTTAGTAAAGTAAGCGCATTTCCATATGCACAGTGCACAGAGAAGTCATAGGATTAGGGCTCAACAGCTGTCTAGAAGAATGACTAGAAGAAAACCACTTGTTAGTGAGACTCATCAGAAAAAAACAGGTTCGCTTTGCTAGGAAGCATCATGATTGGACTTTGGAGCAACGAGAAAAGGTCATGTGGTCTGATGAGTCCAGACTGACCCTTTTCCAGAGGGATGGGTACATCAGAGTAAGGAGGGAAGCACATGAAGCGATGCACCCATCATGCACAGTGTCCACTGTATAATACAAGCCACTGTACATGCACATACATATATAACACATTAATAGTCATTGGGTCTTTCCACAACCTGTCCATTAGAGTGCAGTACTTCAGCAGACTGCATTATAACTGTTTTTATATTTGCCCATAATGAGATGTCCCCAAGCTTACATTTCAAATCTTTTCTTCCCAGACATTAATTTTTTTCTACTTTTCCACTTTTATACTGAAGGTTCATATTTTCACTTATCTTCCTCAAAGGTGAATGAGCCAATATGATTTACAGAAGCATTTTATTTTTTATTTTTTTTTGCTAGAATAGATGGAGGGCAGACAAAGAAGACCAATCACTCCTAAGCAAATTCCTTTTTATCTAGCTTTTAGTTGGTCTGATGGTGTACAGGGTAAGGGTTGCATATGTACATAAGTGTGTGTTGGAGGTCTTCAAATTTTCAAAAAAGAGGAACTTGATCCAAGGTGAATCCGGGCACAGTCGCAACCAACCCATGCAGTTTACCTGAATAGAGAGAATTCAAACAGCAGCAGCAGCATGATGCTCAATCAATTAATTTTATTATTGAAAAGTGCTGACGGGTGAAAAAAAAAAAAAAAGCAGGTTGATCATAATAATGCAATAATAATGTTTTTAAAACATGTTCTCCACACAGGTGGGGTGTCCATTCATGTTATGTTAGCAGCCTAGTCTTCCCCTATCTCTATAGGAGGTGGGTTTCATGACAGTTGGCAGGAGCTCTCCCAGTGGCTGTCATACATTTTCTTTACTTGGTGTGCTAGTCATACCAGAGGGAAGGCGAATCTTAACATCACATTGGGCACGCATGGTTCATGTATCCAATAAAACCTGTGCTATCTGTCATAAAACAGGACAGACACTTCTAGTGCCAGTTGGTTTTTACCAAGAGAAACCTCAATTTCTTTTTTCACTTTCTTCTCACCTCATTTTTTCCCCACAGTGATTTTGATGCATATGTTAGCAGCAGATATCATACAGGTTTGGATCCATTGTGATCCACTCAAGTATGGGACATATTGAGACACAGACCTGAGGCAGTTAAACAAGATTCTAGAGTTTTCCCTGACGCAGGTCGTGGGATGTGTCTCAGGTCCTCAAAACTGAGCAGACTTAGAAGATTGCAGTCATCACACAAATACTAAAGTGAGTGGTTGGAATTTTCCCTGTGCTAGTCTGAGCAGCAGGAAGATGATCTTGCCTCAGTCTGTGTAGCACTAATACAATGTAGGTCATCGGATCATAAATCAGGGCCTCTCTACTTTTGGTGCATTTTTTCAAATGAGAATTAATGACTAGTTGTAGGGTGATGCTTCTATATTTAGTTGGAGTGCATGTCATGCTGCCTTGTCGAGTACTTTCAACTGATTTTTGACAGCCCTTATGAAGACTTGCATTTCCTGTAAAAGTATTCAAATTTTTCTTGTTTTATATCCACAAATCAGAAGCTGGTGCCTTTAATGATAACAGTAGATCTAGAAAGTACTTTAAAGCACTTATTTTGAACATTGCTGAAACCTGAAAAGCAAGTTTGTCTTCCACTTGAACGTCACTTAATATTATAATAATTGGAATCTCACATGATTGGACACTGAGGTCCCTTATTAAATGCAAGATGTGATGGTCCTCAAAAATGCACAAAATTTTTCAAAAATCTGAACTTGGAAATCCTCAAATCATCCTGTAATGGTGCTTTTCAACTAGAGGGAGCAGATTGGCACAGCAAATTACAGACCATCCTCCATGATGTCACGTTTTCCACCATGAAGCAAGCCATGTTGTAATTAATGACTTGTACATTCACTCAAACGCCACTACCAATACTCGCTACCATGTACAAATACAGCAACAGAAAATGACAGGAGTCTAGTAGAATGTTTATGGTTAATGACATCAAATCATTAATGATAAAGCAAAGCAGACATTAAACTTTGGTTTGTGACCATATGAAGATTTCCACAATGTTGCCATCAAACAGTTAATGGCATTTAAATAGTGTATTTAATAGGAAGCATAAAGGTGGTTGACCTAAGTGATCAGACTAGGTACATAAGCGTCATTAAAACTGAGTATGTGCTGTAAGACACAGAAAGTTAGTCATATTTGAGAGTACATCAATAGTGCAAGTAAGACATGCACCCTTTCTTTTGCAAGGGGCTCCACTTTGCTCGCAGGTCATGATGCAATTTACAACACCTTGTGGTCTTATTTACCACACTTGCTAATACTGCTTTTCCCACCAATGCTGTCTTTTAATGGTAATATTTAAACATCATAAAATCTTGCACATCAAACTATATAATACAGTCAGTCTTCTTGAGCAGGGTGTTCTGTGGAGCATGCAGATTAGATCATTTACTGTAGCAAGAAACCACAGTAGGGGCAAACTTGATCTGTATTAGGATCTAATTAAAATTTTGACATCGAACCAACTATGTGAAAAGTGTTTTTTCTTCTCATTGATACCCTAGATTGGTTTTATCAAACCACATCCAATCCTGACTCAAATACATTCAGAAGCCATGGAGACCAAGCTGACCTTTGACTCGTATGTGATACCCATGCTGTGCCCACCAGTGCCCTGGATATCAGCCAAGAGTGGGGCTTACCTGCTGACTCCCACCAAGCTGATGCGCTCAGTTGAAGGTGCCATTCAGCACCAGCTGCTCCTGGAGAGGTGCCAGGATGAGGAGCTCCATGCTGTGCTGGACTCCCTTAGCCAGCTGGGCAACTGTGCCTGGAGAATCAACAAACCCTTGTTGGACCTAATCATCTCCATCTTTAACGATAAGGGTAGTGAGAAGCTGGATGTGCCTCCACCTATTTCCGAGGCACCAGAAATCCCACGCTTCAACCATAACGACCCAGCATACACACCTGCTGAGAAAGCCCACCTGAAGCGTGAGGCCACAAGAGCCAAGAAAAAGGTTGCTGAGATGCACAGTCTGCGAATGGATGCCCTCTACAAGCTTTCCATAGCCAACCACATGAGGGATGAAATCTTCTGGTTTCCTCACAATATGGATTTCCGAGGACGTACTTATCCATGCCCACCCTACTTTAACCATCTAGGAAGCGACGTAACCAGAGCCATCTTGCTGTTTGCTGAAGGGAAGCCGTTGGGTCCTAAAGGCCTGGACTGGTTAAAGATCCACCTGGTCAACCTCACTGGCCTGAAGAAGCGAAGTTCGTTAGCTGGGAGACTGGAATATGCAAAAACCATCATGGATGACGTTCTGGACTCTGCAGACAACCCTTTAACGGTGGGTGGTAACTTAATTTTTTTGTCTTATGCTAAATTTTTTCTAATCTTAAAGGGACCCTGCACTTTACATGGTTTTAAATGTCCCATATTTTACTGTTTCTTGATGGTAACGCAGGTCTCAGAGCTGTCCATTGGTCATTTTTATCTTGGAAAGAAAAAAAATTTATTAAACATTACATTATTTCAGACTAATGTTATTATTTTTGTAACTGTCCAATAGAGTATGTCATTAACCAGTGAAAGTGTAATCTTTCCTTTTATAATTTCTACATACCTTTCTTGTGGTGTCTGTTTAGCTAAAATAAGACCTCAAAAAACCTGGTCAAAATAAGATACAGTGAAGAAGTCCTGAAAAGCATAACCAGTACTTCTATTATGCATTTTTCCTCTTTTGGGATGTTAATATTATGCTCATGTATGTCTTGTCCCTTGAGTGACAGAGCTGCCTTGCCCTTTTTTTCAGGGAAGGAAGTGGTGGATGAATGCTGATGAGCCTTGGCAGACTCTGGCATGCTGCATGGAAATAGCAAATGCCTCCAGATCACATGACCCCACACAGTTCATCTCCCATTTCCCTGTGCATCAGGTAAAAAAAAATATTGTCCATTTCTCATTGTTTGTGTGTAATAGAAAGACGGAGAAACTGGAAACTGGCTTTTGTTTTCTTGATCTCATCTCCGCCATATTAACACAGCTTGTCTCAGTTTAATTTGGGTTTGACACCCCATTAAATTTTGCTGTTGTTACTCCCTTGACTTTCATTATAGAGTGTCCAGCTGTTGTACAGCACAGCGAAAGGAATTGTTCTTTTGAAATTAATTGTTCATTCTTATTGAAAATTAATAGTGCTTTGCTCTTTATTCATATCGCAGTTGCTTATTTAAGCAAAAATGCTTGGGAAATTACTTTTTAAAAATCATTACAGATAATATGTCCAATTTCCTTCTTGCAGTAATAGAACATTGTCAGAAGATGTAGTCCAATTATAGTATAGTATGTAGAAATAAATATTGCTTTGGGGCTGGCTCGGAATTTGTGCACGTATGCCATATGCATAAACAAGGCAAACTGGAGCAAGCTAGCCAAGGGCACTAGCAAAAGGGCCGATTATTTCCACCCTTAGTCTTGAATACTTGAACTGCATCCCAACAGCATATCACCATACTAAACAGCATTTGAATACTATTTAGGCATCCTACTTAGTATGAATTGTGTGGCTTGGAATGCAGCACTGAATTCTCTCTGAATGTGTATTAATGCGATCTGTGCAATGGAGACTGGGGCAGCACAGCCCTAGGAGCTTGTGATAACATTTTTCTACAAGACTCTCCAGTAAAACATCAGGCAGTTGGTCAATAGGTATCAGTCAGCTTATTTGCTTTTTATTAAAATAGAATGATCAGTTGGAAATAAAAAAAAAAGATTATTAAAATGTTAATGCCGCTGTTGTAACCTATTTCATTGATGGTTATTGTATGATAGAGGGTCATCCTTCCTATCTTTTTATATTTTTACGCAGGACGGGTCCTGTAACGGCCTTCAGCACTATGCTGCACTGGGTCGTGATGTGATTGGTGCAACGTCAGTAAACCTAATGCCCTGTGAAGAACCGCAGGATGTCTACAGTGGAGTGGCTCAGCAGGTCAGTGAGAATAATCCACCAGAAAGCTTCCTACGAACTTCCAGAACCAGATAGAGGCTAGGCTCTTCCTTCCTCTACTCCTATCATAAAATCACATTGCTAAGAGCCTTTGTGTGTGCATTTGCACCATCTTTAAGCTCATGCTTTTAATGTTTTAACTTTTGCTGAGGCCTGAGGTTTAGAAAGCAGCAAAAGCGTGAGAGACTAAACAACGGGCTCATGTTCCAACAAGACTGCAAAGTTTTAATGGCCTTCCTTATTGATTCCATCTCCACTAGGAGTGTGAACACTAAGTAAAGCTTCATCCAGTCTTGCCAGAAGCATCACACCACACAGCAGATTTAAACATGATGCCTGGCCATCACAAAGAAAGTAAGGGTTTAGAACACAAACTTATTGAAGCAGATTGTAATTCTAAAGATCTCTCTCGCAGCTGCAAGAAAACACTACAAGCCTTTCTTTTACTGAAACTGACCCCTCCTCTTCTGTTAAAACTATGCATTCCTTGTAATTTGCTTTTAAGGAAAGAAAAAAAAAAAAGCTTTGTTCCAATTGGGAAGCCAGAAATGTTTTATTTTAAATCAGTTTCACAAAGGTATTTTTGACATATTTATAAAATTTCTGCATTCTCTTCAGATTCTTTTTGGTTGGTTCAAAAGTATTCAGTGACTAACTCTACAATAAATGAAATAATCGCGTTGAGCTTTTTGATGTTCATCATTGATTTTTACTAAGGATGAAAGCACTGGCTGTGGAGCATGAAGGTGGCAGGAGATGGTGTTCTCTGTCATCTAATTGATTGTCTATCAGGAAGATCAGATGAAGCAGATACCTGAGTCTGTTCCCCTGGTGTGTGTTCCAGGTGGAGGAGTTCCGGGCTCGAGACGCAGCAAAGGGCATGAAGATTGCACAGGTGCTGGAAGATTTCATCAGCAGGAAGGTGGTGAAGCAAACTGTGATGACTGTGGTCTATGGGGTCACGCGCTATGGTGGACGGCTGCAAATCGAAAAGCGCCTCATGGAGATCGATGACTTCCCCAAGGTAGGATGGGTGTGTTGGAGTGTAATTATCAGAAAACTAATCAACTGTATGAGCAGCAGTTAGTTAAAAAGTGAGTCTAGACTTAGAACTTGTTAAAACCCTTCCACAACCATGAAGGGTATGCATGAATATGCATGTTAGTCAAAGCATATTCGTTTACTCTCACTTTTTTTCTTTCATAGCTGTGCAAAGCGGTACACAAATACTGTAAAAGTACAGTAAACGTTTATACACCCTATGTAAAATATTACTTGAGTAAAAGTAGAAACCCTTCACTTACTTTTGTACTAGAGTAAAATTACAAATGTATTTACCTTTAAATGTGCTTAGTAAATCTCTCATAGTAAAAACTCTCACTTCCTTTCTCCCTCTCCCTCCCTCTCTTTCTCTGTGCTTCCCAACTGTGAACATGCTGTTTTTTTGCTGTATGCAACCAGCTCCACTTCTGATTTATGCAGTCATGCATACTAGTAAGCAGTTGGAGATATTCCGGTTCAAATAGTACGCAGCACTGTGGTTATGTAACATGATGCCATGCACAAATGTAGTGAAGTAAAAAGTACAGATATTTGTTGTAGGATGTAGTGGAGTAGAGGTAAAAAGTAACCTCTAGTAAAACTACTCAAGTAAAGTACAGATGCATGAAATATGAATATATTTTTTTATTTATTTTTTTATTATTTTTATTTTTTTGAGAAATAAAAAAAAACATAAAGCAGAAACCACTTGAACAACACCAGAGCCCACTAGCTTGCTGAGCCTACTTGTCAACCAGGGGACTATAAATAAAAGACTAATGTCATATTGTTGTCCTGTGTGCCCGAGTTAGCGATTAGACCTCGTCTGCTTTGTGACATGTGATATCTTTGTAGTTAAGAATACAAAGGCCAGTTGCAGGTCAGAATTTTTCTCAATACATCAGTAGTGGTGTGTAATATAACCTCACTGGTGTGCACTAGGGAGCCTTGAAGGGCCTGTTTTTTCCTTTGTTTTCCTTTAAATCAGTGCTCGCGTTAATTCTCAAATTGCAAGCTGTGCATGTATGTAAGTGAGAGAAATTATTTAATTTGTTTTTGTTTGCCTAAGCCTTATTTTCCCAATTGTTTTCTTCTGTGGGCAAACAAGCGAGTGACTCGCGATCAGCAGCAAAATAGCATATAATTATCACCTTGAGAGAGTCAAGGTGTGTGTGTATGGTGATTAGAGTGTGTGATTACGCATGCAGGTGTTTGTATGAAAGGAACCAGACTCACTGGATCAGCACCTTTGTGGGTTGCCAGCAGGTGCTGAGTAGCCGTGGCTCCTCTCTGTATTAATGTGTCCTCCTGGGAGGGAGAGTTCACCTGAAGCTCTAATCCAAATCCCAGCTCTTTAAAATGTCTAAGTTCATCTACCTCAATTGTTTTGTCTGTACACTCATGCGCTTTTTTTTGCAGGAGTATATTTGGGATGCCTCACATTACCTAGTGCAACAGGTCTTCAGCAGCTTGAAGGAAATGTTCACCGGGACAAGAGAGATCCAGGTACACCATGATTACTCAACACACTTCACAGTAACAAGGATGCAGTTACTTGTGAAACGTGCAGCTCGTCATGTGTGCGACATGAAGCCACTGACTATTACTTGTGGTGGTGGACTGTTCAGCTGATTATCAAATTTACAAAGCAAGCTAACTCCATTAACTACATATTCTCAAAACAGCAATATTTTTTTATTTGTATCATCTGTATACACAATAAGTGAGAGGTTGCGTTTATAACAGGATAATATGAAAACGAAGTAATTAGATGGTTGGAAATGACAGTAATTGTAGCCACTGGAAAGGGAAATTGTCAATTGTTGTTAGGGGTGCTCTGATCACGGTTTTTGGGGCCGATCACAGAAATCAGAATCAACCGATACTGATTGCTGGTCACAGGTGTGTGTGGGTTATTGGGATCTGCCATTTATCTGAAATGCAACTGTCCTACTATACTCACTTGTTATAACGTGTGACACATGAAACAATGCTGTGTCAACGAATAACAAATCGAAACTCTGCACTGAAAGTTTTTAAATAAACACACACATTAGTCACTTTGTATTTGCTGAGGCCAATCATGGCTACTCATTAGTAAGCAGCGAGGGCAGACATTTCATCATAAATATCAGAATTTCTGCATTATTAAGAGACAGTCTGTTCCTCTTATCATCCAGAATGTGTGCGGCTGTGCTGAATAGTTGCTCACTGTCATCCCACATGCATGGAGCGGTAAACCCGGGCTGTCTCGGTCAGAGCTGGGAACTGCTCTTTATTACTCTCTTAATTATTTATTTTTTGTTCTAGCTTTTTGAGAACTTCTGCTATAAGTGGTTGAGTGAGGTCCGACTTTTAAGATCCGCCTTTGCGGATACCTTTTCATGCTCAAATTATTCATGTTGTGTTCTTAACCAGCAAATAAGGTTTGTTGTGTTAAAGGTTTGGCAGATGTTCCCCCACATGGTTTTGCTTTAGGAAAAAAAAATTGCATATTGCAAATTCGTCTTTTAAAGAGACTTATTATAATATTCCCAGATGCTGATGTGGATGTCGACTGATGTATTTTGCATCAACACAATAGTATCGGTTTATGTGATGGGCCAGATGAACTGATCTGTAAAAATCAAGTGATTATCGGCCAATTTCAATCAGCAGCCGTTTGAACAAAGCACCCTTACTTGTCACTTTCCTACTGAAATTATGAGTGCACATTGTGCATATTTTATGAAAGTTCTGCTATCATGTTGTCTCATGGTGGTGTGAAAACAGAATTAAACTTATAGCTCCACCTTTTGGCTGCAAAATAATCTAGAACATTAAGTTACAATTAACTTCTTTATTTCTTCAGAATAAGCTAGATTTTTTTCATATGTTTATCCTGGTAATGCAACGGCACTGTTCAGGTTGTGCACCTGCATGCTGTTCAGGGATAAGTGACGAGGGGAATGGATTCTTTGGGAAAACCTGTGGGAGAAACCCAGACAGGCCCAGACGCTCTGAAAAAGACTGCGTCTCGCGTTCAGACGCTTCTGTCTTCTCTAAGTGGGTCACGCTCTGAAAAAAGTGAAGGGGAAAAGATGCAGTAGTGAGGGATGGGGAAGGTAGTTCTTCCCACTAATTTCCCACACCTGGCTAGGTTGGGGAAAGGAGGGAATATAACTGGGGCAGGAAGGAGGGGAGGCATCTGATGGATGGGCCTAAACTGCTTTTTTTGCATGGAGAAAGGAGGATTTTATATCTTACGAGTACTGTGGAGAAAAGCCTTTTGGGAGCTATGCAGCTTGTCAGACATGCTGGGAAGCACTCATGCTCTGAATCAGCAGGTTTGTTAAATGGGGCTCAGCAACAGCTAGCCACCTGTTTTATCACTATTCCCCGGCCCTAGTTAGAAGCACAGTTGTACAAAGAGAAGACCTTTAGTTAGGGGTGGTAATCCAAGCCCATAGAAGTTGTCTGTGTTCTATTTGGGGACTGCCTTAAAGATAATTTGCTGTGCTGGGAAGATTTTTTCACACATACTGCTAAAATGTTTATTTATTCATTCAATATTATTGTCTAAACTTGGGACGCCTATTGCTCTGAGCAAATATTCACAGTGCTATATCAGTTATTTTCATCAACCAGAACACCTTATGAACTACTGCAGTCACAAACTGTTCTTATTATTCAAAGATTCAAGATTCAAAGATTCAAAGAACTTTATTAATCCCAGAGGAAAATTGCTTAAATTTCCAATAAATTGGAAATATTTCCATTTTGAACTAAAATAATTTTTATCATCACTTTAAAAATTATACTTGGAGGGTATATTGCTGAAATAATAATAAAAGAACACTAACTAGACAAGCAGCATGATTTAAAAGCTGTGAAAGTGATGATGGTGATCATGTAATTCCTTTGATTTGGCACAATTTTTTTTTATTTTGCTAATGCCATTTACTCAAACCTGTTTCTTTTGAGTGTGTATTCTGACTGTGTCTGGTATTCTGACTGTGTCTAAGGTGACATCTGTTCATGTGTTTGTCAACAGGACTGGCTAACTGAGAGTGCAAGGCTAATCGCTAAGTACGGCAGCACAGTGGAATGGGTGACTCCTTTGGGACTGCCCATTGTCCAGCCCTACCACCGGACCAAGAACCACGTGGTAAGTGAAAAACATGTTCCTCACCACAGTCCCATTGATTATTGATTTGTCCTTTTTTGTTTAAATGTAACCTTCTGCACCATTTAAGGCTAAAGGTCAAAGGGTCTGACACCAACCCCATCCCCCCATTCCCACAGAGACTAATAAATTTAAATATGTCTGTTTCTCCAAAGCTGATACAGTACTGCTAAAAGATATTGCATGTTTTTGTTATGACACACTATAGATATTTGCAGTTCTGGGTAAAAGATGGAGTGTCTAATCCAACATTATTTACTTCTTATAATTAAGTAATTCAGAAAACCTATTTACTAAACAATCAAGCAAAGCTGAAACATAAGAATCGTGGACATTACAGAATACAAGAAAATTTTGAAAAAAACCAAAACACAAAAGATAATTAAACAAATAGTTAGAAATAAGAATGCTGTTTGAAGATGCTACTTAAAAATGTTTTATGAAGATGCATTTGAAGTGCAATGGCACTGAAGTATAGACACTATATGACCAGAAGTATGTGGACACCTGACCGTGTTACCAATATGTACTGTAACACTACTTTCTAAAGTTGCTCCCTTCTTTGTTCTTAGGCCATATTTCAAGACTATGACTAAAACATCCCATATACAAAATTTGCTTGTCCTGTATGTTACAGATTTGACCGTTTTATAAAATCTGTAAAAGGCTTATAATAATTGAAGAACTAAATAGATTTTAAACTTCTTTAAGGAATTTGAAGATGTTAATGTTCTTCATGTTAATGAGAGCCTCTAATAAAATCCTTCAGGCCATGCAAGTCAAACTGTCATGCCTTCAATGGCTATATCTTGTTTTTCATGACAACAGGCAAAAGGCCTACACAGCTTTCTGTAACCCACCCAGCTTTTCTAATGCCTCTTAAAGGCCTTTTCACAGCTGGAAGTAAAGAAGAAGCTGTGGATTTGCCAGTTTTGCACAAGACCACCCCTGCAGTCCTGTCAAAGAGTGTTAGCAATGCTATCAGACTGGCAGCAGCAGCACAGCAGTGGTTTGTAGAGCGTGGGGCAGATCCAATACACCAACGTTCCTCTCATGCAAAGAGCATCTTGTTACCTCACTGTTTGAGCCTCACTACTGTGCTGGTTGCTGTAACAGCCAGTGCTGGAAGGAAGGGAAGGCCAGCAAAGCGTTTGGTTTGAGGTTTGAAAATTTGTTAAATTTAATCTAACCCTTTGGCTAATTGATTTTGTTTCTCTGCCTTGTTTCAGTAGAGTGAGTAAAAAAGCGTGAGCATTTTATTGTCACTGGAAGTCATAATGGAAAATAATGTTTAGAGTTGGTTTGCTGCTGGATTATTTTTCTTTGTATTTTTGGTGTGGATAAAAATTGTGGATGTGTTTTTAAAACTTGTTAATAATGCAGAAGCGGAGCTGATGCCTGAATTCTTAAAATTGGCCAAGTGGAAGCTATTCTGTTTCTGACTGTGTTTGTGTGAGGGAGTTTGTGAGGGAGAGGGACCAAGCATGCTGCTGTACGATGGAAAAGCAACTGAGGTAAATTCCCGCCATTCACCAAGTGTTTTTGGGATAGGCTTTGGATTCTGGTTAAACTTTGATTCCATAATAAACCAGTCAAAACAAATAAAAGATAATATCTACAGTATCTATCTATCAATGGATAAGTTTATACTGTAGATACAAACAGTACATACAGAACGATAGATACTATTGGTAGATACAGGAGAAACAGATACTATAGATGGATAGATACGCACATACATACATATTGTAGACCACAGGGGTCAAATCTTTTCCTGAAAGGGTGTGCACATGTGTGCGTATGTCTGCGTGTTTGAGGGTTTTTATTCCAAACAGAAGCCACACCTGATTCCACCTGTTTAATTAGTTGTTCTTGGCTCGCCTATTTGACACATCTGCTATGGATGGATGGATGGATGGATGGAGAGAGAGAGGGAGATGGAGATACTGGGGATTGTTTCACTTCCATAGGAGTTGACCATTTCTTTGTTTTGTTTGCTTAATATCTGATTGTAAGGAGGAAAATGCTTATTTTCCTCCTTGCAATCAAGGCTTCTGCTTCTCTTTAGTTAGGTTCCACAGGATCTCAGTCGTGATTTATATTTTTAGTTTGTAGTTGCATAGTATGACACTCGTGTGCATTACGCCACATAAAACTGCTGTTTGTTCCCTCTCCAACTGTGTTGTCTAACATTTTCTAACATTGTCTTACCATTCAGATTGTCCTCCATCGTATACTTCATTAAGTAATTTTATGGGCATTTAAACTGTTTGATATAAGCTACATGATCTTTCTTTATTGCTTAAAGAACACAGCTGAACAGTGTGGATTGGACTTTTATGTGACTCATCCGAGGTGAACTGCAGATAAGGTCAGCAGAGATGTTCTGATAATTTAAAAGCACTGACATGTGTAGAGATCATTCTAGCGCATCTCGTCATATTGTGCGAGTCTGCAATATGATTCTTCCTGTCATTTCTTACACCTGCTCCCCAAATTTCATTTATTGCTGTGCCACAAGCATTTTCACAGCTTCCTACCTTTCAGCTTTTTCTAGGCTAGCAGTGAATGTGATGTGGAACTGCTCCCTAATGGCCCCTGTTAAGCTCTTTGGCAGTGTGAAAGGAGGTGAGAGTTGCCTCTTGTGTAAAAACAGGCAATATGTCTGGATGTCATCCTTGTCTAGCAACTTATAGTATCTGTTTATATGAGGAGCACCTGTGCCTTTTCCTGTGTACTGACTTTTATCAAATAGTCTGAGAGTGATGGTGAAGGCAATTGCAGGCCTTGTTTCACTCAGTATTCTGCCCCTGGCCAAACATCATAACTTGGCTCCGTGATTTCAGGTCATTACTTTTTATTGGACTTTTATGGAATTTCTGATGAAGACCATGATTAACTGGTGAGCAGAGCGCCTTCACAAATTATTCACCATTTAATTGGCATTAATTATGCACTCAGCCAGTTAAAACCATCACTGAACCACAGAGCAGCCACCAGACCTTAGGTTTTACTTAACATGCTAGTTTGAGGCAGTTTTATGGGTACTGTGACATTTTGAATTGTGTATTTAAATAGCAGGCCCTCAGTCACATTTGGGTCTGAAAATGTGGCTTTGAGATTATAACCTAAAATGAAAATCTGGTTAGCTTTTAACTGCAAAACATCTTCAATCCGAGCTGCTGCTTCCTTTCAGGGAAGATTAATTAAGTCAGAGTCAGGTCTGTGTTATGAAGGATTGTAAACCATTGTCAATATATGCTGCCCAGTAACGGTTGCCGTATATTGGATTACATGCCATCCAGTTAACCATACAGAGCACTATCATTCTTACCCCTGTTTATTCTCTGAAGGTGGCCTGTGGGGTTAAAGGTGAAGGCTGACATTGTAAAACATCTCTCCTTAATTTCAGGTGTCAGCTTTGCTCTACCTGTCACCTTGTTTTTAATTTCATGGTGGTGGAGGGTCCTTTCCTGGGCTCATTGGGGTTCTGCAGAGTGTCACACTAACTAGATTAATGTAGCAACTCTGGGACTCTCATTAATCACCACAGGATCCCAATTCCTTGTCTGTCTCACTGTCTGCCTCCATCAGTGTGCCCCCACAATCCCAGATTGTTAAAGCATCTCACAACAAATAAGATGCAAAATTAAAGAAACATTAGCACTAACAGTGTTTGTGTTAAATGATGTTATGTCTACAGTGCTTTGTAGTAGCAGATGCACAGTGGTGGCCTCTGAACTCCCTGCCGCATGGATGGATGTTACACACCAGGATACAGCTCTAATTTCTCAACAAAAAAAAAAAGAATTTCAAATTGTAAAACATCAAACCCTGATGCGAACCGCAAAATGTGCATTATTATAGTAATGTACAAAATGATGGCAATGTAAGCAGTAGGCAGAATTTAAATGTAATTATTAAAATAAATCACCATACAACAACAACATGCTACACTAGAAACAAGGTCACCTCAGTTTCATTTCTCCTCTCTTATCCCATTTATCCTTGACTGTTCTTTCCATAGGAAATGCAGCATTAATTAGATTATGGGGAGGATGGGATGATAAAAACTTAATGTCACTATTGTTTGTAAACAAATTAAGATGGGGTGAATTCAACAATGCTTAATCACGTCCCTGCTGGTAAGGGAGAGGAAACTGCTCAGGGGATGTTCCCCCCAATGGCTATACATCAATAGAGCTAACTAATGTAATTATGCATCGGTAATCAGTTTTCAGGTCACTTTTTGTTATGGTTTTATGTGGATTTATTTATTTTTGGATTATTACTCTCAAAGCTGGCCTACTTGCAAGAAGGTGTTACAAAATTAATTTGCCCTTTTGTTTTTGTGCTCCCAAACATATCCTTGGCAAAAGTAAATGATTACACCAGAAGGCTATGTTGCATCTTCAGGCCACAAAGCAAGGATGAACAACTTACTAATGTTCTTAAGAGCCAGGCTGTTCTTTGGCTTCTACAGCCAAATTAACTGGCTGATTTGTTCTGTCTTGTCAGCATTCATGCTATTTCCAATATTGCTTTGTCTCTGAGACAATTTTTAAACAGCTGACTTGATTAAGAGCAGAGTGATTTCCAAAGAACTGGGAATAATCCACAGAAGAGGACAGTATTTGTCTCCCTTTTGGGTACGGTCTAATTAAGCAACATTGCGCCTAATCCCCTGAGGATGTGGCACCAATAGTCATTAAGAGATATAAGACGCTTGGTGCCTTAATATGTCAAGTGACTAATCAGGTGGCGAGCTGATTGTAGACTTATAAAGGAATGCGTCACTTTGATGGTTCTTATGTTAAAGCTCTGGGATACAGCAAGTCATGGATTCAAGCCCCTGCACCATCAAGGTGTCAGGGTCCAAAATATTTAACCCGCTCTCCTCGTGTGTGTGTGTGTGTGTGTGTGTGTGTGTGTGTGTGTGTGTGTGTGTGTGTGTGTGTGTGTGTGTGTGTGTGTGTGTAACAAACTGTATCATGTTTGTATTTGTAATGAAGGCTGTCTTTCTCAGATTTTGATTTCCACAGGCAGAAATTTCTCCAATAAAAAAAAACATTTCCAAGTTTATGAATCACATTAGCCAAAGACCATTGATTATGACTATTTTCATCTTTCTAAAATGTGCTATTGAATTAAGTATCTGTAAAATCAAGACAGAAAAACTACTCAGGAAAACCAGAATTTCTGGTCTCGATTTAATGTATTATCATAGATATGGATTGAACATGACTGTATTGTATTGTATGACATGTTTGTTATTATTGGCCTTAGAGCTTTGCTTTTTGTCCTAGATGAGCTACTGCAGTCATACGCTACGTTGATTGATCTACTTGTATGTATTGTGTGTGGCAGCAGCTTGGGATTTATAGTTTTATGTTTTTATTTTAATCCTCTTTTGTGATTTTCTATAACAATTATTGTGACCTTCAGCATGACATATTCACAGTAGTGCGCCTTTGATATCCACATCACCATGACACTAATTACAGCTTTTCTGGTTTTCCTGAGACAGCACATTTTTAAAAAGGTCCTGTCATAGACATTTCTTGAAGCAGAAAATGTGTTATATTCTGTGCTAATTATATAAATGTGCAATTGTAATGCAGTGTTTTTCAGAAATTATTAGAGGGGGGGGGGAAGGTTATATATATATATATTTTTTATTTACTCTAAATGAACTTTTGATTTGTTCGACTTTTCTGTAAAGCCTTTAGATAACTCTTCATGAAGAAAGTTAGGACTGGTACAGAACCCTTTGGGAAAGCTTTTATTTAAGAATGTATTTAAGCTATATTTGTTAATTTCTACACATTTTCATCAGAGTGATGCATTGTCTACATCTACAATATCTTTCTCTCCAAAATACGGCAAAAATGCACCCAGTAAAAATATCAAGATGAGCTGATTGCCATTAGAGTCTAGAATGATTTACAGTTGTTAAGGTGTTTTGAACTTGAAGATATTTAATGATCCTAAAGAAGCTGTCACCTTCCTCCATCTCATGTTGAGAACCTTTAGCAGTGGAAGGACCTTTAACTACATAGAAGCATATTCTTTGGTTCTTGAGAATTACTTAACAGCTACAATAACACTAAAAGCAAAATACATGTTGTTACCTTGGTGAAAGTAAGTCTTGACAGATCCTGAGAGTTTATGAGGCTAATGATGCAATGAGAAACGTGGAATTAATTCATGGGGAATCAATTTATTCATGTGGGAATCAATTTATGACCTCTAATTTGATCATCTTGCTGCGACGCACATGCATGACACAAATTTCTGAAAAGGAAACTGCAAATTGATGTTAGCCTTATGACCAGAGATTTTCAGTTACACCCAGAGGAACTAATACCATTTTAATAGGACTGTAATTCATGTATCATAGCAAATAATGAGAGTTTTTTATCTAACCATTAGAAACTGATTTCTCAATCCATATTTTAGTAAATAAAACAAGATCTGTAGAGCCAGGTAGTAAAACTGCTGCAGTGCTCAGGTTATATCTGTCTGATCATAAGCAGCAGAAAGCGAAGCTGCTGTCCAGCCCATAGCTTATCAACTTTTATGAGTTGAGCTCTATTCACTGAGCAGGCATCATGCCACCATTACATCCTGAAAGATCTTGTTACTCCACTGTGATTGCTCATGTTTCATTTAAATCAGATTTATTATTATACAGGATGTAGTACAAATACGTGACATTGAACACACTGTCTCAAAATAGACATTTATTAATTTTTATTTATTTAATTTTTATTTGTATTATAGATGGGATAAAACAGGATACGAGAAAGGGTGATGTTAGAGGTGGAAAACCTAGCTGTCCAGCAGTCAAGTCTTCTCCCATTTGCTATTCAACACTCTTTCATGCATTAAATTGTTCCCCAATTAACATGGTTAAGAGAGTCATACATCATGGTGATTGATCACCACTTCTCCGCCTATTGAGTTTCTCTCCCATACACTCATAACCCTCTACACTTGTATCCAGTTTGAGAGAGCCATTTTTACGTAGTCTTTGACTTAAATATGGAAAGCCACATGCAAAATTTCAATTTTTCAAACACTGCTAAGTTAAATTGTGTTTTCATTGGGGCCTTGTTGAGTGAAATTAAATTACAAGCTAAAACCCTTTAAGCATACATTTGCAAGTCTTAAATTTAAGAGTTAAAATTTACATGGTGAATGAGAAGGTGAAGGAACTGGTTATGCTAAAGGACTAAAGCGCTGCTGAATTAAATAGAGATGGAGCAAGATCTAAATCTCACTAGAACCACTATGGGCAGGCAGTCGAATGGTATTCTGGTATTCTATGAAACATTAACCAAAGAGAATATATATCGACATGTTAAAGTAAAAAAAAAAAAAAAAGAAGTAGTCAACTTTCATTGCAAAATATATTATGGATACCAACTGGAGATCACATGTTAATTATGAAGATTACCATGGAAGCTGTTCAGAGTGAATATATTTAGAGAACATTATCCTGGTTTTGCTTGTTACATTTTACACACATCAGATACTAACATATCTCATATCACTGGTGAAACATGGTATAAACATGTGCTTCTGAAGTCTACTGCTATGTCTTTGAGAAGTTCTGAGATCAATATTGAAGCACTTTAAGTGCAGTCTGAGCCATTAAGGCTAAGCATGTTATTGACTGCTTAAAAGAAGACAAGGTTAAGTAAAAAGATGATGAGAACATTTCTTTTCCTCACCCGAGTGCTGCATAAGATTGAGATTTTCTAAAATATATGACTTGTTATGAAATTCTAAGGCTCACATGGGACATGAGTCAAAAACATACTGTATCCTCAAGCAGATTTCTGTTCATGTTCATTTTCTCCAGTGGAATTTGTGTAAAATACTATGCAACAGTCAGCGCTTTCAGATTTTCAATTTGTTATTTGCATTAAGAATCACAATACTTGGATACCTGGACAGAGGAGATTTCTTGGTTCTGGAGAATAAGATGTGGTTTATTCAGTTATTTAAAACCTGGTGTAGCACCCAGGATTTATTCCTACTCTGCGCAATGTGATTCTGGGACAGGCTCCAGATCTAACTCAACTCTAACCAGAATAATGCTGATAAATGAATAAATGGGTGCATTTAGAAATATGACTTTGTGCAAGTGAGCAAATTGACTTGTTTTTTATTCTGTTTCTTATTTTGTTCTACAGCTCAAGAGCAACATTCAGTTCCTGAGTCTCCAGATAAGCCATGACGTTTATGAGTAAGCACTGTACCACAGATTCGACCTACACCTTTTCAGCTTTTGTTGCATACTATTTTTTTCTTTTTACTAGCCTGCAATTGAAGTTCTTATTTCATTACAATAGCTTAAAAATTGACCACAGGCATTGTTAGGCCTATTTTAGTGTTACTTGAGTTCCCATTAAAATGTCCTTTAGCCACCTTAAAATAAAGCAGTAATTTTTTAATTATTATTTTTATTTTGTTAAATTAAATCGATCAAATTTTCCCATACTGTTTCCAAACTCAAAATGCTATCTGGGAAGTGGGGCACTAGGACCTGGGAGAGGCTGCTGCTGCTCTAATCCAAAATCAGTATGGAAATCAGCATGCATTTGCACAACCTACCAGCCACAGGGTGGGTACTTAAAAGTAACAAGTAACCCAATTGTAACAGAGCGATTTGTGACAATTAAAGTGATTAAAACTTCCCACACTCTCACTCCAGTCCATAAATCCCTACAGAAAATATACACATTATGATGTTGTTAAACTCTATAAAATACTAATGTGTACTTATGATGCGTTGTGTTAGAATGTGAACAAATTAAGTGGAGGGAAAGAAATTAGTGAACACTAAGGGAGAATTGCAGCTTGTTGGCGCAGCTTGTTAGCACAGCAGTGGAAATAAAGGAAGCACAAGGCCCCTCAGAGAAGGAGGATGGCATTTTATCCTGAAATGTCACTGCTGAATATCATGCATACCATTTACCCAATGCAGCATCACCTCGAATGGGCAATGCCTTGCTGCCTTGCCTTGTGATATGATCATGTACACCATTCTTCTTGTGAGGTTCAGCAGTTGTTCCTCTTAGGAATGCAGTAATGCTTTTTTTCAAGTGCACGTTTGATTATGATGTCTAGTGATCCTGGAATTAATAACCTCGTTTTGTTAAGTAATCGGGGTGTCATGGAAAATTTTAATCAGCTCTGTATCATCAGATTCTAGTGGAGAATTCTGTCTTTCTTTCCTTGCGAGTATGAATACAGTAAATAAGCATTGTATTGAACCAACACTAATGTTGGTAATAATGCATCCATAGTGCTAATGTCTAAAACTGATTTGAAACTTTTTTAAGACAGTTCTACAGTTGACATCCAATTCAAACCCTGTTGTTATTTATTACCATGTTCTTGCCAAAGTGACATGCCAATCTCTGTGACCTGATCCTCTGCTTTGATTAAAAAACTTCCCAAAAAGTTGCATCTCAGAGGGGCTCTGTACTCACTGATACTACTGCCTCTAATAGACAGCTGCTTTTGCTGAGACAGCTCAGGCTGGTATCACATTATCAGGGGCTGGAGTGGAGACAGCGAGGCACGTCTCAGAAACAACCTCAACTGACAGCCACTACAATCTTGGTGACAGTACTCTCTGCTTTGTCATGACGGGAAGTGTAAATAGAGCAATCTGAAAAAAAGTCAAACCTTCTCCTCACTGTGAGAAATCTAGTAGTTCAGCTGAGATGGAAATGTGTGTACATAAAGACCTTTCATTCAGCATAATGAATCTAGGGTACTAATAATTTCCCTAGATGCTTCATTGCCTACATTGTTTCCTTTCTGTGCATCTGGGACAGACAAAGATAGAAGGAAAGGATGCAAGATGAGATGAAGCATGAGATAAAATGACAGAGGAATCAATACCAAAGCTACTCGCTAAAATATCAATGCTTAATATAGACTCATTCTAACGCAACCGGCTTGTGTCTCAGTCTCTTGCTTTTGATTTCAATAAGAACAGTTAAACGTGTCAGTGTAGAAAATTATGCTGCATTGTCCATTAAAAAGTAGTTTATCAAAGTTAACAGAACCTACTTAGAAAAGGCCATGTGTCTTACCATTGAATATTTTAGGTGAAGTTTCACGCCTTCATGCCAGTGTTTGAGGAGATTACAAGGTTAAAGTAATAGCAGTTCATCTTACATTCCACTATTAATCAGTTCACAGAGTGCATCGTCTTGCCACTATCAGTGTGTTCACTGTCCTGGATTAGCAGTTCATTCTTTACACAACCATGTACTACATGAATGAGTAACTCATTCAGACATTTCAGGACAGCTATGTGAATATAGTTTAACTTGGTTTGCTCTACAGTTGTCTCATCTGCCATTGGGCATAAAGAAATTCTCTATAGGCAGTTATTCAAATGCTAAAATCTATAATTTTGTGAAAGTAAACAAATTCTGTATACTGTATAGTGAATTCAACTCATTTTTTCCAAATATTTCATTTGTACCCATTAGTACCTAATATTATGGTCTATAATTATCTTTAATAATTTATTATTCGTCGTATTATTTCATCATTTGTATTACCTTTATTATTTAAGTGTGAAGCTAAAGTGCCTGGAAAGTACTTAATGAGCTTTTCCACTTCTATTTGCAAACACCCAGCATGTTAGATGCTAATTGTAACAGTCATGTATCTTCAACAGGAAAATAAATACCTGCATACCTGATCTGACAACACTAAAACCATGGATAGATGTTTGAAAGACTCAATGATCCCTTAAGTGTGACGATTATCGTCTGAAAAGAGCTTCATTAGTGCTGCGACCTGAATTAATGATGAGGTTAGAAAGCTGGCAGGCAGCAGATCTCTGGTGACTGAGGACCCAAAGTTGTTACACTACTCTGTCAGAGGAAATACAGTGTGAGCATAGAAAGAAGCCCTTATTCCATGGCTCTGTACATATTACCAGTGTGCATCGGCATGTGTAAAATTTGCCACATTAATGGCAGCCTATAAATGAAAGTGATCTTTTTATATTTTAGTTAATGTCTCAGGTAGGCCTGCTATACAACAATATATTTGTAGCTACAGAATATTACACAACCACAATGTCCTAGGACTCTGGAGTGACAATGGAGTATGCTAGTACTACTTATTAATCAAAAATAAACAGTTATTTACATAGTTATGTTAGCATTTAAAGATTTGTTTTGTGAAAATAAACCATGTCAAGGAAACTAACCTAAAGTCTCAACTTTTGATTCAGAACCTGCAGAGTGTTTCATGAACTTGTAGTTAAATATGAAATGGATGCATAATTTAAATAAAAGTGGAAATATTTGCTATAATTGACCATTTATTTACAGTGCAAGCCATCCAGTGAGCATAAGTGATATCCAGTGATATTGAGCACTCTCAAATATTTGAAGTAATATTTCTGTGAGCTATTGTATTTATTTGTATCCCAGATCTTTAAGCCAGTGGATGTGGTGAAGCATGAAACCAACAGTCTAAACATGTTGAACAACTGTTGCATCTGGCCCTTACATGTGTCACTGTTGTTCTAATTAATCCATTCTAGGAGACCGGACACAGTAAAGCAAAAGAATGCATTCCCCCCAAACTTTATCCATTCTCTGGACTCCACACATATGATGCTGACAGCACTCAACTGTTACAGGTATCATACTGATCAGATTCGTTTGTATTCTTTTTAAAACTTTGTAGCTCTTCTTGAAATGCTGTTCATGTATATCTGATTCATTTAAACATACAGTATTGAGCAAAAGTCTTGGACCACCCATCATTTCTTCATATTTTGCTTCCAAAGAGCCAGACTTTCTTGTATTTTGTTAAATGTAGCCTTCAAAATAGTTCTCCATGCTTCGTGAAATACTTTTTTGGCTCTTGTTTTAGCAAGTTTTTGGCTCTCATTTTCAGTCCAATCCTTTTACCTGACCAGTTTCAGAAGAATGTGTTTTGTTTGTTGACCTATGAATCATTCAAGCATAAATAAATCTTTACTTAAGGCATGAACCAGTAAGAAACAGATGCAGATTATGACACATGATTATGATGCTGAATGCTGAGTGGTTGGAACAGACGAGAGGGGAAAAAGAGGTTGCTGCTTAGGTTGATATATAAACAACCAATTTTTAACTTGTATATTTTGGCACTTTGCATCCTGCAACAGTAAAACATTTGTTTAATTTAATCTGCATGCAATGAATAAGGACTGGCTCAAGACTTTTGGACAGCATTGTCTGTGTATATCAAAGTTTCTGATGTTCTGCATTTTTAGTGCTGGTTTGACCTTTGTATCGGTGCATGACTGCTACTGGACCCACGCTCTTACAGTAGACATCATGAACAAGGTATGTTCAAAACAAGGCTTCTTCTCATTCCTGGTCGCTCCATGTGAAACCTGTACTTGTTAGGATCCTGAGCTTCTCCTGACCCTAATGTAAACCTTCCACCTCAGTCTGACGCTTTAGTCTTACTGAGCATCTGTTAAATTGCTGACTGCACCATCTGCTGTGCAGCAGCTCAACACACTTGTAATAGACTTCTGCTGGCCTTGAGTAGATGTATTACACCCTTTACACCAATTGAGACATTGATGTTTAAACCATTTAAAATGGCTCATTTAATAAAACATCATTTGGGAATGTCTCTCCACAGGACCTTGAGTTGAATCATTAATATCATCTAACCTGGAGTTTTAGTTGTGTTAAATCTGAATATGGAATTTTACCGAAAATGAAAAGTACTTGTAGTACTGCAATATATTTATTTAGCAAAATATAATCTGATTATATTTTGTATGTAAAGAGTACAAAACATTTGTGGAACTGCTGTGATAAAAAAAAGTCAAACACTTTTTACACCTCAGAATGAAAAATTCAACAGCATTATTAAAAAATTAAGTATTAGTTCGCAATATGCATTATATTCCATTGTTTGATTTAAAGCAGAGCCTATGTGTCATTCCTCATTAATCAGGTGGTTGACCTGGATGTAACAGGAAGACATATTGTTTGTTTAGTCGACCACATGGACACACTTTGCAGAGTTATTTATATGTTCCCAGGCAGGCATAAAATTGCTTCAGCAGAAGAGAGATGCTTGGTGTGTGTGTGTGTGTGTGTGTGTGTGTGTGTGTGTGTGTGTGTGTGTGTGTGTGTGAGAGCGTGTGTGAGTGTGAGAGTGTGTGCGGGTG
>JAQMYJ010000007.1:11172079-11195752 GCA_030014305.1 Clarias laeviceps
CATTATACAAGCTGTACACTGATTACTTTACATTCTATCAGAGTTTCATATCTTTAGCGTTGTCCCTTGAAAAGATAATAAAATATTTACAAAAATGTGAGGGGTGTAGACCTACAGACAGTGACTTGTACATGCACGCACAAAGCCACACAGTCATACTGTATAGATACAGAAAGACAGAGCACATATGTTTCTCATGTGACTGAGTGTGCTTGATGTAGTGTTTGGTTTTTGTTTTTTTTCTTACTTAAGTGCTGCTCTGTTATTTTTTTCCCAAAAGGTGTGATAAATTTATGGGGGATAAATACCATAAAAACATGTGATGTCAGTTTAATTTTAAAGTTTCTAAAACACTTTTTATTGGGTTGATTTCAGTTTGCTGTTGTAATATATGACACTGTTGCTGATGGCTTTGCAGGGAGCTGGGCTGAACTTAAGCATCAGTATCGTACTGAAAATCGAATAATAAGATGATTAAGCCATCACTTTCTATGTTTCATTATCCTGTTTCAAATTTAAGTTTGTTTGACAAGTTTTTCTCTTCACCTGAACAACTGCACAATTCTCTGTTATTACTTCCAGGGGCAACACCAAGAGCAAGAAATTTCTGGAATACTGGAAAATGTCGCAATTACTGGAGAAGGTTCCAGAAACAGGTGAGTGCGCTTTGATTGACAGTCCTCATGCAGTCAGACCACAATGCCATGATGAGATCTGTCTGAGGATGTTGATTTTAGCAGAGAGGCAGATTGCGTTGAATTGTGTTAATTGGGAAATGTTTATTGTTAAATTTGGTGCATTTAATTGCAAACATCCTCTTTTCTATATTGGTAACTGTTTGGCCAAGTTAAATTTAAGTGAAACCTGGACTTGTGGTAAATGTCGACATAAAGGTGATTGACATTTACAAAATGTTTAACCACAGCACACTGATGAAAGCTGATGTAAAACATTTGAATGGTGAAAATGTTTTAAAGTAAGCCATACATGAATTGATGAACCCGGTCGAGATGGCTCGGCACACTGCAGTCGTTCCAATGAACATTTAGTGACTGGAACGCCTGTTCCTTGAAAATTGTCGCCAACAGATCCCACAGTATCTGTCTGTGGGAACTGTACGCACACTCATTCACGAACATTACTCGCACATAGCAGGAACTTGGTTGGGAGTCACAACCCGTACAGTCCACTCCAAGCTATTTCCACATGGTTAATAAGTTAAAGGATTTCCTAGGAGGACAGCTAAAATGATGAACAATCCATAACATAATGCCTTTACCACCTGGTGGAGGAGACTTAAAAGCTATAGTGTAATCCTGCTATGATGTAAATAAGGAATACATTGACGTTCTGAAGCATTTAATGTGACTATAAATCGTTTAGAAATGATTATAGAATGATGAGAAATTATTCAATAACAATATTTTTTTTTTTTTCAAAATTGTTGACAAGTTGCTGTAAAAGAAGTAAAACACATCCAGACTTGGATTATTTATTATAACAGTCTGATCCTAATTTTTTTGTTATACATAATATATATTGTGTATGTGTTTATATAGATATGTTTTTCCTGTCCTCTGTCATTTTGCTTCATTTCGGTCTGCATGATACTTAAACATCATTGACCGTAATCATCATAATCATCATTATCTTACATCTTTCATCTTTCAGTGGCATGTATGTCACTCGTCAGGGGGGATTTAGGTTTTCAGATGTGGCTTAGGGAAACCAGTGCATTTAATATAATTAAATAGATGATTTCTATCTAGATGTAGTCTACTGAATCAAGGTACATGAAATGAAGTGTAAATGGGGATCAGATGTTGCTGTGTTGCTGTTTGCACTGCCTTTGCCAAAAAAAAAAAAAAAAGTCGCCCACCCCAATATTTCACAGACCGCCTTTAGCTTTGATGATGGTGCACAGTGTGGTACCGAATTCATGTGTGAAAATGATTCTTCATGCTCCAAGAACCACGCTTTCATAGATCGAATCCTGGAATATGCCTGTTCCATCAAGGACTTAAATGTTATAACCTGGTCATTCAGTACGTTCAGATCATCAGCTGACTTCTTTTTGTTGCCACATAATGTTGCTGTGCCAAAACCTGACCAACTGAAGCAACCTTGGATCATAACACTGCTTCCAGAGGCTTGTACAGTGGGCACTATGTATGATGGGTGCATCACTTCATGCGCTTCTCCTTTTACCTTGATAACCCAGTTCCAGTAAGTTAAAATCTCGCTAACTGTTTTCGGTACTTGATGCAGGCCAATAATTAATTTTTTTGAAGTGGTGACTTTTTTTCTTGCCTTGCTGTGTATATTTATGTGAACACAACATGTCCTGTGTATGGTTTATTAGTCCCTTAGAATATTTGTGTACTTTTCTGCCAGGTGATTTTGATCTTCAGAGAGTGAAGGAATCCACTTATTTCTTCAGTTGATGTCGATGGAGAACCCTCACAGGTTGAACCAGGGAGGAAATGCTGGCTTATCTTAGTGTCTCCGTGCTGTGCACGGCGACTAACATACTTAATCGGCTGCTGCAAACTGCTGCTGCTCTCACAACATCTACACGCTGTGACAATTTTAAGAAGTGGGAGTGTCATAGATTTTGTCTTTTGGTGTCCATGTGTGTGGGTGCAGTTGGTTTATGTGTGTCTTCTGTTTAGAAAGACAACACAGCCATGCTCTGTTCTGGTAGACGTCATGTATGGAGGTAAGGTGCTTTTCTGGTCTCAGCAGGTCTGATCACTTTCCTCTATTCCCCTACGCTGATTAAATACACAGCCCAAGCTGTCATCGATATCAGAGCTCATACAGTTAACAGACCACTGTGCCATTTCTACACTGTTTCATTTCCCATCAAGCTGCTCGACTCAAAGTCATGAAGAGCGAGAATGGAGGATGGATGTCTGCTTTCAAATACTGTGAACACAGATCCGGATTAAACAGCCATTTAAAGGAATTTTATAAACCTTTTCATTTTGGAGTGGTGTAAAATAGTTTATGTAAAAGCTGTAATGTATACATATTGACCAGTGTCTAATAAAAAAAATATTTTTATGATAAGTTTTTATAAACTTTAATCATATTGCAGCACTGCTTTTTTCATTTTTTTTTTCTAAGCTTGAAAACCTACAGTATCTAAACTTTATGCATTTTATGTAGGACATCTGCATGTTAACATACATTGCTATGAGTTATTACTTAAATATATGCAAGAACAGCACCCCCCAGTAAAAATGGTAGCTTGCATAGGTGTTATGAACTCATTAGTATTACCTGACAAACCTACAAGCCCCACCCTCTTCCCAACCTCACCTTAGTAATCCCTCATTTCAGCTTTTTTTTTTTTTGCCTGAAAGATACATCTTTGCTATCCAAGGTAATTTAAGAAAGTTTTGAGACGGTTTATGTCAAACAAGATAAATCAATTGTGTTCGACTGGCTAACATTAGACAAGTTGATAGTCAACATTAAATTTTCAATTATAATATTCAATTATATTTATATAGTGCTTTTAACAATGGTCATTGTCTCAAAGCAGCTTCACAAAAATGAAAAGAAAATTTGATAATATAAATAAATGTATGGAAGTGTGTATGTGTGAGAAAAATATGTCTAGATGATAATGAGATTGGTTTTTCCTTGCCACTGTCGCCTTGGTTTGCTCATCACACACAAAGATATCTGCTGATATGCAGTACAACAGCATGACTCTGAGTGTGATGATATTTTTGTACAACAGTTCCAAAAACATCATTTATCATCAGCAGATTATGAATCAGATTACTACTGTATGTCAGAACAAACTGTTCTTACAAACAAAACGTATTAGGCATGCCATCAGAATTTTTTGGCCTAAAAATAAAGGAGATTGAGAAGTTTTTAAGAATTGGTCTATAATGTAGTGCTAGATAGAACATTATGATTATTATATTTAGAATATGAAAGCAGGAAATTAGTGCAGATGTTTTCATGTATACAGAGTTGCACTGTACAGTAACCCAGCAAACATTGGTCCAATGGCACTTTTTATTAATTGCTTGTACAGAACCCATTTTTTATAGAATAGGAAGTCATCTTTCAGCTGCTCCCATCACAGGGTCACCACATTGGACCATCCCACCCACACATAACTTGGCACAGGTTTTATGCCAGCTGCCCTTCCTGACGTTTTTATCCGGGCTTGGAACAAGCACTGCATCCAGTGGCTGGGGTTTGGGTATTTGTGAATTGAACCCGGGCCTTCCGCATGGTGGCCGAGAAACCTACCACTGAGCCACGAACGCCCTTCAGAATGGGGAGATTTTTTCTTATTGCTGGCTTTAAATGTTTCCAATGGCTACATCTTAACTAACACAGAAGGGCAGCAGTCTGTACAACCCTGTTTATGTATGCACTTTGGGTCCTTTAGAGGGCCATATTAAAATGATACTTTATAAATGCACTGCTCTCCACCCACTGCACCAGAATGATCACCATCTGTGTCCAATCTCAATCACTTCTCTATGTCTGTATTTGCTGTCCCTGACTAGACTCAACAGGTCACAAGTTCACCAAAACAGAAGATGAGAAGGTTTTTAAAAAATCTATTCAGTGTGATCACTCATGGATTGTAAGCAGCAATGTAGCTTTGTAATGCTGGACATGTTCTCTGCTATAATGTTCTGGGATTAAGAATTCAAAGGTTGTTTTTGAAACTGAATAATTTACTGCAATAAGGATTGGAATATGATCCTGACCTTCACTCAGACAAGCCAGAATTATAAAAGCTGCAGTCTTGCTAATTGTTGGGGTCACAATTCTGTGCGCTGACATTTTGTTATTAATTTTAGTGCCAGGTGACCCAAAGTACAGAGGCAAAATATGGTTACAATTCTTCCTAGGTTAAGATAAGTGCCGAACAGGGGTATATAGGTGGAATTAGAAAAAGTGATGTTAAACAATTATATTAAGTCAAGACTTGAACCTGATGGCCACCAAAAAAAAATACTTCTCTCTGAGATGTAATTGCTCCGCATTCCTCAATAGCATACTATTTATTTATTTATTTATTTTATTGTATTTAATGTTGCTGATTGAAGCAAATGAAAGAAACATTAGGTCCAACCAAAATCTTCCTCGCTTTATTGAAAGATGAACTTGAACCACAGAACAGAAGTCATCTTCAGCCTGAATGCATAGCAAATCCTGTGGCCTGTTTTCTTTACAATAGTGAACAGCAATTCAGTTGACCATTGAGTACTTGAGTAGGATTGCTTCTCTTGGACAAAATGTGGAAGATTTTTATTGCTTTGAAGATTTTCTTCAATTTGGCAAACAGGATACAACACTAGGGAGATTGTCGAATATCTGGAGAAAAAAAAAAAGTTATTTTGCAGTGTTATTGGGTCATAAGTATTTTTAGGTGGTAACAAACCAGCCAGCAGATTTAACAGTTTTACACTTTAAACATCATACACAAGGTAAAATAGGGATGTTTAGACCTGTCTTACAGGGCTAAAATATAAAAAAAATCAAGCCGTAAAAATTAATTTTAGGGATTTGAAAAAAATTTTATCCATGTATCCAGACATTAGCTGCTCCCAAAGGTCATGAACAAGACAATGCTGGCTTTTATAACCCTCACACAGGAAGCCTCTACACGACACATTGTGAGTATTATATGTAACAGGCCTTCACCAGCGACAGTACTAAAGCAAGAGGAAGGGGAGATCTACAAGGGCGATTACAGCCAGCCATCTTTAAACAGTGCAGTGATGAAAAGAAACACATTCGAACAGTGACAGAGTGGAAGTCAACTTAAGGAGTACAGAGAGTTGGTTATTCCATGAAGCCAAAAAGACAGAAGGTATCGCATGAGCATAGAAAGACTCATTGTTGCATAATACGTGCTTACATGTTTCACTGGATATAATTACTAAATCAATAGCAGCAGATATCTCTCATTCGATTCACATAATCTTGCCTCTCCCCTTGCAATAGTAAGGAGCATTTTGCAAATAGTAGCTATATGACTTTTTTTTTATTTTTAGAATTAATACAGAGTGAGTGCACATGTGGTATGCTGCTACATCCTTTATACGTTAATGCTAAATATCCAGCCCAGTCTAATATTTTCTGGATTAGCGTATTAGTTCCCTCTGATATCCACATGTGATGTTACATCCGCAAACTCATCTGGAGCCAGAACTGCAAAAGCCATCAATATGGGAAAAAAAATTTATTTACAGCATTGTTTCAAATCTCAGTGTGACCTTCTACCTACATTTCTTGTTTCCTCTGGACATAACACCCATATTTCTTTTTCTTTTCTTTCTTTTTATAGTTAATAATAATAATTTAATGTATAAATTTTCCATGGGCTATAAATATGAACAAATAACTGTTTTAATATTTAAAACACACTCACAGACACGCACAGTCTTGCACAAAAATATGGCTTCTAAGTGAAAATCAAGGCAATGAAAATGTTTCCCTCTTTTCATTTCAGTTGTTTAAATATGCAGCTCTTCTTTCCTCGCAAACTTCAGTCAAGAGGGGAAGAAATCAAATCCATTTCTGTACTAATTACGCCCTTGGTCAAAGAAATCGTTCTTGCATTTTCTGTAGCAGTTTTAATATTGCTCAGTCATAAGTAAAAACACTATTAACTACCCACTCAAAGTTGGGAGGAGGAGACGTGCGAAAACACTTTTGTAAAGAGTTACGTCGTAATCATACACGTCAACTTTTCCCATGTTGCATTCCACTCTACACTGTATTATTAACTACCGTGCACAACTGATTCTCGCAATGTTTGAATACAACCACAATAAAAGTAAGCAATTATGAAGAGGCAAACTGTGTGGGAAGAAGCTACATTGATATTTATGTTGGTGGGTACAACAGAAACCTCTAAGTGATATTTAAATCTTCAGCTTTACAGACTTTGTATGGGTAATAGTATGCTGTCGAGTCTGGCAGTTCTAGTCACCTCCCTATCCCATACCTTGTCACAATTTGAATCATGTACATTCTTAAAGTAAGGAATTGAGAAATGTCCTTGCAAAAAGAAAAGACACCTATACACCCAGCTCCATCTAGGTCACAAATTGGAAGATAATCTAGATCTAACGTGATGGTCCGTGTCTGGAAGGCTGACTACAGAATCTTTCTTGGGCAGTCCCGAGTCCTGGCTTGGTCTCATTTGTGGTAATGAGGCAGGTGAGAAAGCTCCCACAGACATCTGGTGCTGAAGTGTCATCCTGGGAGGAATGGCAGCTCTAAAGCCTGTAGGTGCCGGGAGGTTGTGAGGTGGTCCAATAGAGCTGGAGGAAACTCTCGTGGACTGGGGTGGACTTGGGGCAGCTGGTTGCATGGCATCATGGGGCAAAGATGGTTGGGAGGCAGAGAGGGCCCTAGCATCCTGGGTCATCGCACTCCTAGGAACAGTTGCACGGTGTGTGGGGCTGGAGATATGCTGTTGTGCCAGAGAGAGCTGGGAGCCTGTTGGGGCACCCATAGGGCTGGAACTGTACTGGAATGTTCGGCCTCCAGTAGCCAATGGGCTCTGGACAGGTGTGCTGCAGAACGCAGAGGGCAGAGCAGTGATGGAGAACTGTGAGCCTGGAGGGGTCTGCTGGGTCCCAGGGCTGGAGAGGCTTTGGACTACCTGGAAACGGCGCACCATGCGGGGAGACTGAAGAGCTCCATGGGCTGCCAGTGGGTTGGCCATCTGTGGACAGAAACTCATGGCTACAGCCTGCTGCAAGGTGGCAATGGCAGAACCTGTTGGAGGTTGATTGGAGGAAGGAAACATGGTGCCATGGGTAGATTGAGTGGCCGACATGGCTCTGGGTCTTTGCAGGTCCACTAATTTCACCATTTCCCGGTCATACTTCACAATCTCCTGAATTAGCTCATTCTCTCGATTGTTGAAAACTCCAGAGTTTAGGTCGTGTTGAACTTTGTGCATCAGGATGGAGTTCTTTTTGCCTGCAAATAAAGAGAAGCAATTTTTAATTGATATTCTCAGGTGCAATATATCAGGTTATATGGTATATGTACGACTACATACAGGTATGTGGGTTTTACAGATATACCATAACTTGCACCCTTCCTTTATGGAGGTTGGTGGACTACAGTATGATTAGATCCAGGAAAGACTTTGCTTTTTGCTAATTCGGTATGCCAGGTAAATGTGGGTAATAAAGTGGACACGTAGTTAATATTAGCATACATCTATGCACACAATATATGGTTCTGACATACTGGTGTTATAATATTATCGTTTATTACACTACCAGGCTTTTCTCAATGATCAAAGCTATTTGTAAATGACTGACATTTTTACACCACCATTATTACATTTTATAAGGACTGTTCCATTGCAGTGCTTAGAACAGATTGCTTTTAATCCACTACACAGCACACAGCACCTTAAATAAAATAAAAAATTAATTAATATAAAAACTGTAGAGCAGTCTGAACAATAATTACACTGAAGTTCAGTGATTTTCATGGTTCACATGTCCAGTAACTATAGGAATGGGAGCATTTGTTTTACTGATGCAAATAAGAACTTCTCTTCAGCTTTTATCCAATGGCCCAAACCTATACAGGAAGCTTTGTAACAGTGGTGGCTTCACCTAGTGCACTAGGAACAGTCTGGATCTTTTTCCTGGATTTCTGCTGAGTCACTGTGCCACTTGGACTAACATAAGATGGAGCATTTTGCCATAGCTCTATCACATCACCCCTACTGCTGAGAGAAAGCAATTCTCCAGGTGGAATGACCTTCCCCCCCACAGACAAGAGCCTGGCCATCGCTCTCTATTATGCTCAGTCCCCATCCCGCTTCCATTTAAGTATAACCTGCAGTGCTGACTCCCCAGGGTGTCTAGTCCCTCCATATCCACCTTTTTACCCTCTTAAAGTAAACATTGTAACAGCCAGGGGCATGTTCTCATATGTGTGAGCAGATACATTCTAGAGCATTTTAAATGCTTGTGCAATGAACATATTTTGGAGAAATATTATTTTTATATCTGAAATAAAGCTATATCTGAAGCACCAATCTTTTTTGGAAAACCACGCATTTCCCAAAACCACATAACTATTAATTTGGCTAATTTTAACCCAGCATCCCTAATGCCAAATGGCCAAATGTTCAAACACAGGATTAGCATGGCTGGATGAGCTGCCACTGTGTCTAGAATCCAAACTCATCTGCTAGCAGAACAGATCTTGCATGGAATGTGGATGCCATGGCAACAGCAGGGCGGGAAGCAGCCATGTAGATGCTTTGTATACAGCTGAGGTGGTCATGTGACACAGTGACATCAGCAAAACCAACCTTGGGAGGCAAGCATGAGATGTAGGGAGGAGGGGTGACGCTTAACAGATTCCATGTTTGCATACTGTTGCTAGATTTCCATTTTTAAAAAAAAGAAATGAAAGGCAAAATAAGCTCACCTTGGATTAAAGAATTTCCTGCTTTGACCCATCATTGTGCAATTGCCAAAAGGCGAATACACACAAATACACACAGATAAAGTACTCCTAGTTGGATAATGGATACTGGCACTCTAGAAAGACTTTATTTTTATTTTTATCGGAATAAAAATTCTTCTACAATACTGAATAGTGTTTTGGGTCACTATTAAATATATCTGTCCAATGGCAAGAAAATGTCAGAAAGCAGGCTTTAAAAAACAAACCGGTATTTAAATACATACTAGCTAATTATTCACGTGCGAGTGTTCTGTTGCTCATTAGCTAAACTGTTTAAGATAGCTAACTAGACAGCAGTGTAATTGGACAGGTTGCAGGTTAGCTTGGATGTTTCTGTTGGTGGTGGTTCTGCTGTTCCACTATTTTAATATTAATCAGCCTTATAAGTAGTTTTGAGGTCATGCGTATGTGTTATTTCTATTTGAAACCAGTTGATACCGTTGTAGTAATGCCTCGATTCTGTTTCGTACCCTTCTTGGAAACATCATCTACATCCATTTTACCTAGTTAATACTTCTTTTGGTGAGAGTTGTATAACATCTGCTGGCATTATAAATGTACCAAGATTTATATTACATGATAAACATAATAATAGCAGGTTAAAATGAAAACCTACTTGCTAGAGTGGTACCCTTAAAAGTGTCATTTGTATGTACACCTATGTGGGCAAACTTTTGTGGACACCTAAACATTACAGCTATATATGAGTCTTCTCCTAGACTTGAGGGAAACACATCATTGTCCATCATGTCTTTGTATGGAGTAGCGTTGAGATTTCTGTTCAGGTCCAAGGCTCAAACCTGTTCCTGCATTTCAAAGCCCCTGAGCACAAAGTGAGGTCAATAAGACCAATTTGACAGGGTTGAAGTGAAAGAACTTGAGTGCACTTGAGTTAGACTGCATTTAAATAATGAATTAAATATTGAGCCAGACAGTGTGAGAGTGCTATCGAACCTTAACTATAATAAATACTTTAAAAAAGATTAGCATTTTTTTTTTTTTTTAATATGCATATTTCCAATGGTTTTAAGACTACATGTATGGCAATAAAAAAGCTCCTCTCAGATGCTTTTACAGTAAATTGCTAAGTAAAATAAACAACCCATATATTGATAGATGGATGATTAGATCACCAAATAAACACATCCTTACCTATCCGATTTAATCTGTCAATGGCCACGGTCTCGAAGGCTCTCCTCATCATTGGATATTCCTCCAGAACTTCATTAAAGTTGTCAACAGAAAGTGAGTACAGACGGCAATAGGTGTCAGCTCGAACGCTGGCCGTGCGTCTCCCCCGAGTCAGCAGGCAAATCTCTGAGATTCACAGACACAAGAATAACATAGAACCTTTGTCATAGCTACTGTACGTATGTTGACATTAGGCTGGAAAAAATCCATTGAAACTATTATCATCTTTGGGATTATAGGAATAAATTTTATATTGATAATAAACATAACACTAACCAACAAACATAATTCCTGTGCCTACAGAAAATTTTTAAACACATTTTATGTTTCACATTAATCTTAAAATGGATTCAAGTCCTTTCTCATCATTCTACACACAATACTGCGCAATGACAAAGTAAAAATGGGTGTTTGGAGTGTTTTGTTCATTTATTAAAAAAACGTATTAAATAATAATAAAATAAAAAATAATTAACCTCCCCATGGGAAATATCCCATGTACTGTACATAATAATTTAGTCCATTTGCTATGCCCTCTTACTCCTATTACTGGCCATTTGGATGCTTCTACAACTTGACTGGTGTCTATCTGCGCCTAAATTAATTAATTTCAAATAATTAGGAATGGCACATACCTATCTATATAAGGTATCACTGTAAGTGGTGTATGTCCGAGTGAAAACCAAGCCATGAGGTCAAGATTATTATCTTTAGACCTGCGAAAAAGGATTATGTCAAGAAACAAATCTGAGAAAGGATACAAGAAAATATTTCTAGCATTGAAAGTGCCTGAGAACACAACAGCCTCCATCATTCTCAAATGGAAGAGATTTGAAACAACCAACGGTCTTCCCAGATCTGACCACCCAGCCAGACTGAGTAATCGAAGATGAAGATGCCTTGACCGACAGGTAACCAAGAACCCAAGGGTCACTATAAATGAGAACCTGAGTTCCCTTGTGAAGATGGGAGACTTACAGAAGCATAACCATCACTGCGGCACTCCACCAATCAGGCTTCTATAAGAGAGTGGCCAGACAGAAGCCATTTCTCACTAAAGGTCACATGACAGCCAGCTGGGAGTTTGCCAAAAAGCTCCTGAAGGACTCTTAGACCATGAGAACCAAATTTCTCTAGTCTGATGAAACAAAAATTTGAACAAATTGAATTAAATAGCGCACACACCGATCAACCATTTCCTCTCTTTTGCCTCCAAAACAATAATGACATGTCTGAGACCTGTCTGACATCTTTCAAATCCAGTATTTTCATCGATCTAAGCTACAGTAGCTTTTCTATTGGATCAGACTACACAGGCAAGTCTTCGCTCCTCACGTTCATCAGTAAGCTTTGGCTGCCCATGACCCTGTCACTAGTTCACTGTTTTTCCTTTCTTGGACCACTTTTGGTAAGTGCTGATGACTGCAGACCAGGACATCCCACAAGAACTGCAGTTTTGGAGTTGTTCTAACCCAGTCATCTAGCCATCACAATTTGGTCCTTATCACAGCAGCGCCAATTACACGTTCACTGTATTAATCAGCAATATATATAATGTTTATTGCACACACGCACATGGGTTTGGAAATAATATACAATGTTTCCTGCATTTTGTGAACCAGGCAGCCAATTCTGGTATGTCTCTGGTAATTATGATGTTCTCTTGTTCAGAAATAGGCTCCAGAGCATTCTCAAAATGCCCTCCGATTGGCATTTAACAGCCTGCACATTAATTAATACATATCATTTTATTTAGCACCACATTAGCTGGTCTCTGAAGGGGTCAAAAACTGGAGCCCTTGTGCTTCTGGGCATGCTGTTCTTTCTCAAGGTCAGAGAGCCAACACTGCAGGGCTGGAAGGCGCCAGCCCAATTATCACTCAGTCAAGACACTTTATAAGTGGGAGTGATACAGCTGGAGTGGCCTTGCTTCAGAGTGAGTGAAAGCAGCGCTCACTTTCACTGCAGCTTATATTATGCATGATTCTCAATGAATTCTTAATTAGAGCAGCTTATACCTCATATATAAATTTTCTGTAACAGCACAGCTTCGACAGTAGTTCCGCCTGTAAAATCAATTAAAGGGTTTATTTTATTGCGCTCATGATAATAATACACTGTTGTTTCCATAGTAACAGTTCATTCACAAAGGCTTGAATGGTAGCCACAGTGCATAATCAATAAGACTAATAATAACTAGATTACAAAAACGTGAATGAAACCATTTTTGTTTGTTTGTTTTGCTACAGCTGATGGTGTTACTATTTCTGCACAACTCAGTGAATGCTTCTTTCTCAACAGAGTGAATTAGGAATATGTCTTTCATTCCATAAACTGCAGCAGTAATAAAAGTCAAAATGGGGTTTTATCCCCAAACTCGAGCTTTTTCCTTGCTTGCTGAGTGTCAAATCAACGTAGCTGCTCACAGCATTAGAAATAAACAAAGTAAAGTAAAAGTAAAACTTTACCTTAAACGTAAACATATATATTTATACACCTTATAAATATAAGTACTGTATTACTGTAGCTTTAAATTAATAAACATGCAGACACATTTGTTTGTTAAATCTAAAACACTGACTTTACAGTTTGTTTTTTGTAAAAGATAATATGCATCACTCATCCGCGTGATCATCTGGAGATTTTTGCAAATAAATAAAAATTAAGCAATATCATAATGGGGAGTGTTGTGCGGGATATCAGCACAGCGGTGATGCGGTTGTAAGCATGAAATTGCAGCCCAAAGCCATCACAGTCGTGCTGATATCCAGCACGGTAGTTTGACTTTGAGTGTGATACTGCTTTTATACAACAGTTCCACAACACCATTTATTAACAAAAGATTATGATTTATTTATTTAACGAGGTATTTTGCTCTGCGAAATTGCAGAATATCCTTCCACAACTGCCGAAACGAACTAACTGTGACTGACAGAGCTGGCGATCGAAAGGAGCTGGTGGTGGTGGACAGTCCTGTAAATCTCAATAGTTTCTCTTTATATTTTCACTTATTCTGCTTTAGAATATCAGCTATGTTCATTTACGGATTTTGCATGTAGGGCAATTTTTTTTTGTCAGGCAGCTGCTCCCTCCTCAGTATTGCAGACTGTATCAACCTACTTTTACCCATGCTGGCAAATGACACCTGTGATGTGTGGTGATACATATATTTTATTAAATGCCCAAGTGCTGTCTAATATCACCACACCTTAAATGCCTCTCATTCAATCAGATCTAACTGTTGCATAATATTGATTATAGGCCTAATACTAACCAAGCTACAGAATGTTAATTAATACATTTTCCTGGTAGTATATCGTCACATCAAACAGCGTTAAAGCTACACACACAGGTTACATAGAATTACATAGTGTATTCTTCATGCATTGATAAGCAGAGAGGCAGAGAAAGTGCTTTATATTGCTTCATTATTCTTTCATTCTTTAGGAAGTGAAAGGGGAACATTAGCATATGACCTTGACCATCTGCATGAGACATGCATACAAGAGTATGTAAGAGTGTGTGTGTGTGTGTGTGTGTGTGTGTGTGTGTGTGTGTGTGTCAGTCTGTCAGATGTGATATCCACAGCTCAGAGGAGATTAATGGTCTTTGTTGCACAGGAAATGAGACCTAGTGTGTATGACTGACTATCATCAAGCATCCCAACTCAAGATTGCCTCAAATTTCCCTTTAAATAGTGTAAACTTTAAACAGTGCTAAACTAATGGAAAAAAAAATAAGACGTGTTCCTCTTGAGAAGGAACGGTCCTTTTTAAATTCATGGTTTACCCACTGCAATGTAATTTCCTTACTGTTTTAGCCTTAAAAATAAACTAATGGGTTATTTCAATAAAGCAGGTTGCACACAACAATGCAGTATTATAGTAGAATGAGCATACTGTAAAAAAAACAGTTTCCCTATCATTACTACCTAATGCCTTTTTAAGGAATCTCTAAGATTGACATTACAAATGACTTTTGTTATTGTCTGGCCCTGATAATTAGGTGTAATTAATTGGCTGTGTGTTTTGAAACCTTGGCGTTCCTTTTGTACTGATTGTTTCTGGGCACATTCCCAGTTAAACTGAACTTCTAGGGCTATGAGCCAAAGCTGTGGTAAAGAGGATGCATTATTTATCTTTATTATCTTTATTATTTATCATTATTATTTACCTGACTGGTTATTTAAATTGGGTCAAAGTGATTGTATTCAAATGTCATCATTAATGGCCATACAGTACATATATATCTCATATAATGATACTGATCGTATCTGAGTATACTGATTTGAGAGTATAAAAAAAATGTAGATGGCTACCAAGCAGATAATTAACACTGAAAATGATTAACACTGAAAATGATTAACACTGAAATATGTGCAGTCATTTGGGACCTAAAGCAACAATTTTAAAGACTACACTGTGTGGGTATAGCATCCTTTAAGGATTATTTTCTACACACTATATGAAAAGAGCAGAGTAAAGTCCTGGGCAAATTCTATAACAGACTATTTACAATAAGCAAGATAATGCAATAAATGACTACGTTCTGCTTATGTCATCAATTTTAAAAGTTCAGCCTTTATTTGTAACATAAACATTACTGTAATTATTTTATTCAAAAGTCCCAGCTCAGAATGCTGGAGTCAGAGTATAGGGTCAGCCATTATACGGCACCTCTGGAGCAGACAGGGTTGCTCAAGGGCCCAACTGTGACAGCTTGGTGGAGCCAGGGCTTGACCTGCCATCCTTCTGATCAGTAAACCAGAGCCTTAACCTACAGAGCTATCCACTACCAACTTGACAGTGACAATAAATCACCTGCCAGTAAGCACATGCATTCTAAGAAAATACAGAATTCTTTTAATATGTGCAATTTGTTTTGCCTTTGACAGCAAAATTGCTTAGAAAACCAAATCCTGTACAAACCTATGTTTTGGTCTGAAATGCTCATGGATACAAGATACCATGAATAATGTAATGAATAGATACCATAATTTATGTAAATGTGTATAATTAAGAAGTATCTAAATGTAATTTTGCACAATTATTTTGTTAGAATGAATAATATAGACTGGCTATAGACAAGAGGAAATTCACAGCGTCTTAGTAAGGTTTTGAGCCAACGTAAGCTCAGTACACACCTTTAATGCTCCTTGGAGTGATTTCTACAAGTTTGAGGAACTGTACTAGAGAGATAAACACTTAGTATTTTTATAGTGGTGGTGACCACTGTCTAGGTTCACACATCACTCCAAAATCTCCATAGATGTTTAGATGGATTACAATCTGGTGACTGTTTGGTGAAGGTTATAGTGTATAATTTACATTATTTTGTAAAAATGTTGTAAAAATTACATTATTACAATTACATAGTATATAATTTACATTATTAATTTACAATATTACATTATTTCTACTAAGGTTACGTTCACATTACCAGCCTGAAGTGACTCAAATACAGTCTTTTACCCTAATTTGACACAGATCTGATTTTTTAAGCCTGTCTGAACGCACAAATCTTATGTTGCTCAGATTGGATCTGAGTCACTTTCGTATACGGCCGTAGAACGGATATATTGTATATCTGATACATGGTATCCGACTGTTCTTGAATGAGAATAGTCGGATAGGAATTCATGTGGCTTTTTGCGTCTGTGCATGCATAGGGTGCTGACATCAGTCAATACTGCCAGCATGGGGATTTGATACCAGTGCTAGCAAAAGCTGTTAAAACAGTTAAAGTGAGGCATTTGGGTTTTTTCCTTCTTCTGGACCACAACAAATACAACTGACTAACTGCTTACCATCCTCCAGAGCAAAATCCCAGGCATATTTTAAAAAAATTATAAATTGCATGCATTTTTTAAAATGTAAAAGTCAACGAGTGCTAGCACAAATGTGATGTTTGAACCCAGACGATGTGAGCAAAAATGTAGTAATGTGTGCAACTATAAATGTGAATCGTCATGACAGGCAAAACCAATCTGACCAAAGAATTGAAATTGAACAATTTTTGCTTGTAATTGGATATAAATGTAAAGATGTAAATGTTTCACCATGTGATAAAGATGATCAGTCAAGAGGTGATGTGGACCCGCACCAAGGCAGGGAAAAGATTTTCTTTAATTTAACACCAAAACTGTATTTTAGTTTTAATTTCACTTTAGGGGAAAGATAATTACTTGTAAACATCATAGAAAGTGGTGTTTTGCCCTACAGTGTATGTTGTTTACCTCCAAAATAAGAGCCATCAGAAAGCTTCATGCCGATGTTGCCTTTCGTAAGGACGCTCACAACTCCGTGCTGGATGAAATACATCTTCTTTCCGATGGTCCCCTCACGGATGATGTAATCTCCTGGTTGGAAGACCTCGAATCGTAGTTTGGTCAGCATGGCAGTGACAAAGTTGGGATCAGCGTTTGCAAAAAGTGGCATAGAGGCCACCAGCTTGCGGCAGTTGAAGTTGACGATTTCCTGGAAATGAAAGTTATTGCTGAACAAAATCTTTTTGTCTGAGGAACGCATTAGATTAAAATGTAAATTGTACTTTTATTTTGATTCATGCAGGACTCACCTCTCTCAGTGGCTCATTTAACTCCTCTAAAATACTCTCCTCGTCAAACATCTTGCCTTGGTATCTGTGTTCATAGTAATCGTGGATCTTCTGTCGGAAATCAGCGGGAAGTTTGTGGAAGGACATGTATTGCTCCACTTGTTTGTACTGAAGAGAAGAGAACAATAAAGACAGACATATTTGGTTATGTGTGTCAGAGCAGCAGCTTGTTCATTTCCATTTTCCAATTTCCATCCATCTCTTTTATTTACTTGAGCGAGAACCGTGCTGGTGAAGATCCTTACATACAGATAAGGCTGAAAAATTAGAAAGACAACATGGCTTTCCTGCTTGGGCTTTGTTACTATGTTATCAGACTGGGTTATTTATGGTAGATGTGATAGACTGAGGAGCATGTGAGATTGTGATGGTAGTGAGGCACAAGTGAAACAGCATTCTTCTGTTGCTACCCTGGTATATTTTGAGATGCAATAAATCCAATAAATGTTGTACACAGGAAAATATTAAAACATGATTTTCTGTGCAATCACATTTATAGTAATCAGATCACTTAGAGAAGGTCATGAACAACCTCAGTGTGTGAACCCAGAGCTGGCAACAATCTGCACTTGAAGTCTGATTTGCTACAGCAGTGAACAGGTATACTACTTGACGTTTTCTGTTGCTGATAAAAGCTCGGTAAATCCCCGGCTTGGTGCAGGATTCTTTCCCCAGTTAGCGTGATGGTGTGAATAAGAACATTAATAAGCTTTGTTCTGTCACGCAAAACTGCGGCAATCACACACACAGAGGTGAAAGGTCAGGCCCTCCAGCCCGAATCTGTTTCCTTTCGTGAGGTCTTCCTTCTTTTTCAAGCAAAACAGAAACATGAATGTTTTTAATGGCTGAAAATAACTAAAAAATATGAAAACCAAATATTGATTGGAAGGAAGGAACTGTGAACAAAATGATGGAGCAAAAGATAGTAAGAAAGATGGAAGAAAGGAAGGGGAGAGGGAAGGAAGGAAGGAACAAAGGGAGAATTAAAGGAGGAATGAAAAAAGAAGGAAGCAGGGAAGGAAAGAAGAAGGAAACGTAAAAAAACGAAGACTGAAAAAAGTAAGAATAGAAGGAAAGAGGGACAAAGTAAAGGATGGAAGGAAAAAAGTAAGGAAAGAAAGGGGGAAGTAGGGAAAAATGACAAAAAGGAGAGAAGTAAAAAAAAAAAAATGAAATTAGTAAAGAAAAGGCACTGCATACTGGCAAAGTATGGTTTTACGTGCTACTTCAGTTCTTTTCAACAATATTTTTATTGATTTCTAAGCAGAAACATAACATATATAATGAACATGTAGCGTGCGCTTCAACTACAATGTTACCTTGGCATACAGAAGCCCCACCTTGCGAATTTTCGACCTTGAAAACTGAAATGTACCCCTGCATGAGAAGCATTTACGGCATATGAGCGACCGAGGTGGTCATACTTACTTCCAGTAGCCAAAAGCTTTTTGTGTTCATTTTATTTTCTGCAAGACTTAGTGAAAACATAGCACAATGTGTCCCAAGAATGTTCTCAACGACGAATAAAGCAAGAATGGCAGGAATAAAACAAAGTCACTTTCACTTTAGTTTTTTTAAGCAGCCGGTGCCAAGGGGATCATATATTAAGGTTAGGTGATGTTTAATGTCTATTTATTTAATATTTAATTTCATTTACATGTCTTTTCTTAATGTTTTGATTGTTTTTATAAGCAAAAGTATGATTATAGCGTTGAAAATTGGTAATATTGGTAATATTTTATGGGTGGCTGCATTTACATTATTTCCTCTGGGAAGATGCGTTTCGCAATACAAAACATAGCCTTAAGAACTCGCCTCCAGAATGGAATAAATTCATATGGCGAGGTACCACTGTATATCAGATTCACATGACATATCAGTGAAGGAGCGGCATACTTATACAATCTTTTAATAATTTGCTAACCACTCACACACCAAATGACAACCTTTCCCCAACTCGGGCCGGCCTTACATCTATAAGAAATGGTCTTGAACCAATGAAAAGTAAATGTGCATCTATTTATATGTACAATGCTGGACACCAGGCTTATTTAGAATAGGAAGAAAGAAGGAGAAAGGAACAAAAACGAGAAAAAAGTTTTAAATGCAGAGAAAGGAAAAAAAAGAAACGGAAAAAAACAGTACACAGTTAAAAAGAGAAACGAAACTATAAATTTTACTTGAAACTTTGAAAAGTGCTACTTCACCTCCACATACAGGATAGACCTGAGTGTTTGCATTTCAGTGTGGCACAAGTGACCAAAGTGGCATGCAGTACAACTCAACAGAGAACATGTATTTCCTTACAAAGTAATCGCCTATACTTTTCATTAATCTAATCAAGATACTAACAGTAAATCACTCAAGGTTTTGTTTTGTTAGTGTGGTACATTTACCTTTACATGACATTCCGTCACACTGCTACTAGAAAATGACTTTTCCTGTATGTGATTGATGAAACTTTTAATTTGTTGTATTTTATGTTTTTCAACCGGCTTCTCCACGACATTACTGCATGTTATAGATGAAGATTCTCATTGTTTCCTAATAGCTTTTAAAGGAGCACATTTCTAGTGAAGCTAATGGCACATTCTTGATTTAAATACTCATTTGCATTAAACAAATACATGTGGGCTCACAAAGGGTGCATAAAGGCACACACACACACACACACACATATTACTTATCATCTCCTCTAGCAGGGAGAGCTGATGTCAGGAGGTGAAATGCGGGAAATCCCCTAAACAATTTTACAAAACAATTTCACAAAACCTTTTGTTTCTGTAATCCACATCCAATCCTAATCTAATTAAATCTCAATTCATTACAGTGGGATAAGACCGAAATAAGATAAGAGGCTTCCAAAACGCCCTTCCTCTTTATCCACTTGCCCTTTAGCTCCACATGCCTGCTAATCTTCTGCCGAGCTCAGAAAACACTAAAAGTTAGAAGTTCGTTTTTACAACAAACAAATGTGTCCCATGAGAGAGAAATGTCTTAAATAATTAGTGGCTAATGAAAGGAGACACACTGCTGCATTAACAGGCATCTTTATTCAAGCACAGCTGAGTTTTTCATCAAGCTGGACAAAGTCTCTGTAATTTACTGTTTGTCGCTCGTAATCAGATCAACATATGTTTCTCTCTTGTGTGATAGATTCAATCAGGCCTTAATGCAATTACATCTCATCCTCTCTTCTCCTCTTTTCTTCTCTCTCTCTCTAGCGATATAGTGAATTCTTACCACACTTCTATCTGGGTTTTAATATTATTGCCAAATAATTGCTGAATGAACAAACAAACAATAAAAGAAAGAAAGAAACCTGAATCCTGTTTTAGCTTATTACACATTCTCTGAACTTTTTGCCTATTTGATTATGATCTGCATTTTGATTTTGAATTTTTATTAATTTTACTGACTCGAATATTTCTTTTCTGTTTGTCACAGTTATTTACAGTTATTTTTAATGCCAGTTAGCTGCATGATACATAACTACTGTAGGTTAGGCTTAATAATATCATTATTTATGCTCGTTGCCATGGTTACAATCCAACAGGCTTCCATAATGTAGCATCAGATTTTATTTAGAAATGTAAAGAATTAATACACACCTGCCAGTGACTTAGAAAGGAGTATTTTCCTTATCCGTAGCAAATATCATCTTGAGTTCTGCACCATGTAATTAGCCTTTTAGTCCTGACCACACTTACTGAGGATATGAATGTTTTCAGACCAGCATGACTCTGTGAGTTCTGCGCTATGTCACCATCAAACACTTATTATACAATAGTTAAGCTTACTTGCTACAATTATTTCAGATTACCTGCTTTATCCTTCCAGTAATACATATTTACATGAAACCCATCTGGCTATAACCTTCATCCATATCATAGCAGTGGAACTGCCCACATATCAGAGCCTATGGCATTATGATCCAAATGAATTTCACATCTCTTGTTTATGAGATGTACGGCTGACCTTTGGCAGGATTGATGGCCTGATGGATGTCAAAACCATCTGTCACTCAAGAACAGGAAATGAAATTGTTTTGAAGCTCTGCATTAAATGACATGTATTAAATGAGACACGTGTACCTCATCATTTTATGTCACTTATATGAAATACTTGGCTTAAAAAACAAAAACAAAAAATGTCTTTCACATTTGGTGCTCAGGGCCTGCTGGTGCTGTCTTCATTATTCACAGGGTGCACTTGATTCTATGTCTTCGATGTCCTTTAGATGGCCATTGGTGTTAATATAATGATGCCTAATTTCAACTTATATTTCAGTGAAGATCTTGCCTGGAAGATCAGTTGAACTGTAGACACATTGACTGTTACAGCCATGTAGGAAAGAAAATGTACAGTTAACAGTTACTTTAACCTTTAACAATGGACCCATTTGAAGTACGTTTTTTTTTTTTAAGGAAGCAGGAAGTATCTCTATATATTTATTGGAAAAAAATTAAATCCATTAAAAATACTGCTTATGATCCTTCAAATAAACATATCATAGCAGATAACACTTTTGATTTCCTATAGGTGTAACTGGTTTACACTAGGAGTACCATTAACATCTGAGAGCATTGTGTTATTAAGTCCTATTAGATGTTAAACTGTTATAATGAAACGAATGAAACACTTCAGCAGTGCTGAAACAGTAAACCCAAACCCAAAAAGTTTTAATATTATTGTGATTTTAATATGGCAATTTATAAATTTATTAATATATACCATGTAAAAATATTTATCAGTTTATCGATGAATTTAACATTGTAGAATGTGTAGGTTATTTCCTGTTACTGTTTACACTGCTGCAGCTATAAACATTCAGTTCTTTTTTCCCTAAGTTAATAAGACTCCGACACTGTTGACCACTGTTCTGCTGGAAGACCCAGTTGCAAACCAGTTTAACTTTCTGCATTATGCCATGAGATTTTACTTTGGTATTTCTAATTCAATTCCCATGATGCTATCTATTACCCAAAGTGTAAAGTACCTTTATCAGCCAAACAACCCCACAATATAATGCTACCACCACCATGCTTCACAATTGGGATGTTGCTCTTCAGAGTACATGCCGTACTTGGCTTCAGTGCATAATGTGCCACCCTGATCAAGGACAGTAAATGGACAAGATTCTGGCAGTGTTCGAAAATTTAAATCTGTTACAACTCATGTCTTAAAGCCACTAATTGGAGGAATAAAATTATAAGGTAACTACAAGTACAGTAGTGGCAACAGCAAAATGTATATAACACATGCAAGATTTAAAAGAAGAAAAGTTTGTTAGATTGTGGCAGGAGAGACAATGTCTCTATAATGTTTTATCACAAGTCTTTTATGACAAGACAAAAGTGAATGCAGTGTGAAAAGAAATAGAGGATGAATTACAGATTCTAGGTGTGTAACTAGCTAATTAGCTCTTTTTTATTGTCTATTTACTGTCAACGTCAATGTGAAACTATTTCATGCTTTGCATTTGAACTAGAAACATGAGCTGCCTTGCTTTACTCTTATACAATTCTGCCAAGACTTTATTTATATTTTACTCATCTTGTACAGTGTGATGATTAATTATCCACCAAAAACACTTGGCAGTTATAAAGGGCAAAGACACACTCTCTCACCATAGCCTATTTTACTGCCTATTTCTTCCAGTCAAATTTGTGTATGTAATTTTTGACCCACTTTGCAAAAATTTTGTATATAATTCTTAAAGAAGAATATTCCATAGATGTTGTACACAAATTGAATGGAAATCCTATTTCAGTCGCCAAATTATATAGCAAGCAGTATATAAAGACAAAATATTTAGCAAGCATAGCATGGTTCAGTCGAACTGATAAAGTCATAAATTAATGCAAATTTAGTAGAACCGGTTCTACTTTAAAAGGAAACATTCTATAAACCAAGTAAAAGATGTATAGAACATGCATGTCTTCTCAGAAATTCCCAAAGACAATCCATAGAACTTAATCAAAATACTGATTAACATGCGTGTCATAGCAGCAGTTCTATAGTGTCCTATTGCAGATCTATAGACTTCTGTTAAAGATATAGAGCATGCATCTCAAAGCAGAAGAGTTCTTTTTTTCAGGGTGGTATACCTTTTCTCACCTTTTCTGTGAGCATTATGAACAGAATAATTATTAAGAAGCATTCTGAGGAGAGAGTAATGCTGTTACATAACATTGTGTGCTATATCTGTACCGGGAATCAGGAAAGCACTGTACAAAACAGTGGAGGACTGATTGGGCAACGAGGGACATTCTGATCACAAGTGTGAAACTGGTACCACACAGGAACTCTCATAATGAACCCCCCCCCCCCCCCCCACACACACACACACACGTGTAAGTGAAG
>JAQMYJ010000007.1:11195852-11212631 GCA_030014305.1 Clarias laeviceps
CATAATGAACCCCCCCCCCCCCCCCCCACACACACACACACACACGTGTAAGTGAAGTGGAAACTTGCACCTTCAGGCCACTTCAGGTTATAGATAGGAGGCCGTAGCTATTTATGTCTGTTTGTATATGTGAGTGTATATGAAGACATGCATACTCTACATGCAAGTGTGTGAATGAAAGTGTGTAGAACATACTGATATTCTCACAGACCCAGCTTTGACGTGCATTCACCAAGCCCGACTGATGATCACCACATAGAGTAACCAGAAACAAACATGTGATGTCCAGTAAGATGTCATGCTTTTTTGGTTATTGGGTCTATTGATTTGCCATATTATATAGTGATCGCCAAAAGTATTAATAAAACATATGTCATGTATTATTGTCCTCCCTGTGCACAAACCAGGTGATGTCACTAATTAGTTCTAGCCTGAAGAGTTGTGCTAATTAGAGTCAGCTGGCTTAGTTAATGAATGGAATAAATATGCGGCTAAAGCTAGGGAATTCTCAAGTGAATTGTGAACTTCTGTGGCACTTTTATGAACATGATTTTCAGGAACCAATCAAGCATGCATGGATTGAGCAACTGACCCCAGAGTACTGCAGACATCTTTTCGAATCTATGTCCAGTCGGATCCAGCAGGTTTTGAAAAATAAAGGGCTTCATACTAAATATTGATTGTTGTATAACGATTTCATTGCCAAAATTACAAATTAATCTTATTATCTCGAGTGCTGTTATTTTAAAATTTCACATTTGGTTCAATACTTTTGAACTGTATAATAACTCATTACACTGTATAATAACTCATTTCCTGTTTGTGCTTCATTGATATCCAGGGGCATGGTTATTATTGATCCTAGTTCATGCCATAGCTTTCATAACCATCAAATCTGAAAATAACTCCAGCACCAATGTCCATCGGGCCAAACACACATATCATCAATGTCTGTTATCTCTGTTTCACAAAAGCACTAGCTTTCTCCTACATACAATTCAATTCATTTTTTTTATTTATATACCATTATTAACAGCGTTCATTATTGCAAATAAGCTTTAAAGAATCGAAACATTATGGAAATGAGTCAGAAGTATGAGGAAATATCAGCAAGCCGTGGGTGATGGTGGCAAGGAAAAACTCCCTGAGATATGATTTAGAATAAACGTTGAGAGGAACCAGACTAAACAGGGAACACATCCTCTTTTTGGTGATATCAAATAGCAGAGATTGATTTGCAGTCAAATTATGCACGTATAAGGGTGTACAAGTTAATAACTTACATGTTTACATTCTAATACGCAGTAACATACATGTTATCTTGTTCATAGAAAAGCATTTGTCAGGTCCTTAAATGTGTTCCATAGCACTTTTGCCATAACTGTCCATGCATCTTGCTGTTTGCTGATCATCAGCTCTGCAGAATAATGATTAATAAAGAGCCGCCTGTGGGGAGATCTGATGAGCGCTGATGATGGCCCCTTTACTGTTCTATGTCACATTGTTATTTCAGATGTTATCTGAACACAGTCGAGTGGTATTTCGAGGAAACATACTCTCATAGTATTATGTTTAGAAAAGATCTGATAATGCAGATAAAGCTCAATTTATCTCAATTACTGAGGCAGCCTGGTAGATTTACTGTCGCACAGGTGCCTCCTTTGATTCTGACCTCAGGTTAGTGTCTGTGCAAAAGTCTTAGGCACCCTAAGGTATAGCCTCTATACATGTTAAACACACATCACTTTTCCCTTGGACTTTCTCTAAAAGAACACTATACTTTTCTACTTCAGAGACACATTGAAGGCTTGTATTATCCCTTTCATTTTAAATAAGTCAATACTACTTAATCGGTATAATCTGTGTAAACAGCACATCCAGATTAATCCTTCAAGCAGCTGCACAACCTGGCAGGTCGTCACTAACCACGGAGCTAATCTTCTGTATTTTTCTAGGTTAAATTCTGGGTTCAAAGTAATGCAGAGACTAATGGAAATGACCCAACGTTCTCTGAATAATTTTTGGAATGTAGTGCCCTATTTCCTTATGTAGTGAAGCAACTGGAGAATCTGTCTACTTGTAACTTTTCGACATATATATACATAACTTGTGTTCATCACGGTCACTATCTGTGATATAAATTGATTGCTGGTATTAATAACTTTCCATTAATATCAAAACACTCCCAGTTTTTGACTCACTGGAAAACACAGTGTGCTAATACTTGTTTCTCTATAGATCACACTGTGAGCCAGAAAGCATTGATTCTCTGTTTAAGCAAGAAAAACAGAAAAAGGTCTGGAAAAGAGCAGGATCAAAACAAACCACACTGAGATCTGATAGGATGCCAAATGGTTGGTGACATGAGGAGATGAGCTGCAAAGCGGGGACACTGCAGTAAACAAACCACCAGATGCCACTATAAGAATCAAAGCGCTACCCATTAGTGCGGCGGGTGGTTCAGACAGGAGGATTGCCAGATCGAGAATACCCAGAGTCCTGTGCTGCATCAATGGTCAATCAGAGTGGACCCATTCTCGCTAAACAGGCGATAGCTGCTGACTTTCATCTGCCGAGATCAAACAATAAATGGCACATAAAACAGTCCTATGCAGGTGTGTGTTGCACAAGAAAAACAGTTACGTTACCTACCTTTTCCTGGTACTGGCGGCGTGACGAGTCCAGCGACTGGATGAGAGCGGTAGCATGGCCAATAAACATGGCGTAACAGGTGGCTCCCACAATCATGCTCAGCATGGTGAGCCAGATATCAGACATGCTCTCTGGGGCCTGGCGTCCGTACCCGATACACAGCATATGGCTCATGGCCTTGAACAGGGCAAAGGAATACAGCTCGCTCCATGAGTCATTCTACACAGAGGGAAAAAAAATGAATAAAGGCACAAGTGGGTGTTAGTTTTCATTAGACATTATCACTGATCCTGTACCTCTGAGCAGCTTGTTTGCTTTAAAACAGCTCCTGTGACTAGAAGTCTTAAAGTCTGTTATCTTTGTGCAGCTCCGCTGTGATAGATTCATTATCCCTGTTCTCTGTTTCAGCCAAAAGGCAGCCAAGCAGCATAGCAGTGTTTATCTGTTCAACCAGACTTATGTTCTGGCCTACACCTCCCTCCAACTCTCTTTATCTTTTATTTGCATACGACTTCTTGCTGCTTGTATCCATTGTGCCCCCGTATCCCTCACCCCATCCTTATCCGCCTGTCATTTCTGTCAGACTGACCTGATGCGTTCTACACACTTTTCACCATTTGTATTTAATTTGACTGAGTGCAGCATTAGTCGAGGGGACAAGAACACAGTAGTGAGAATAGAATTGACTTTAAATAGGAAGAGATACTGAGGAGGAGAGAGAGGGCAGACACTCAGAGGAGCTGGGTTGATGGTGATGAGATATTCAGAATTCTTATAAATTATATATTTCAAATAATCATAAAAGGATTAGGTGGGCCTGGAAAACATAACAAAAAGAACTAAACATCATCAAAATGTTTGACCAGATAAATAAGGAATAAGGCAAGCGGTTACAAAGCAAATAATCATGAAAAGAAAAGGCTAAAATACTGCAATACAATACAATACTACTAATACTGAAGTGAATTACTTTCCTGTGCCACATACTGTATGTCTTATTTCACTTATACCACAGCAATTTGCGAACGGTTACAATTATGTTTTTATTAAACAATAATACATGTGATGTTCAAGTCAAACCGGGACTTTTGATTGCACAGAATTATATTAAAAATGACTTTTATTTCTCTATATAATCCCCAGATACCTGTTGGTGACAAGTTATCTGTTGATATTCAAGGATTCAACATTCCACCCAGTAATTGATCTCTAGAACAAGTTCAATGGCCTCTGGGTCATTCATAGGTGTATGGCCTTTTTAAAAATGTTTGCACTACTAAAATTTATCTAATCACTGCACTGTGCTTAAAGTCTTCTGTAAATGTCAATCATTTTTATGCCTTCATTCACAAGAAATTTCATCACAACACACTGTTTCATGCTTGCATTAACATCGTCGCACTCCTTTTTGCTTAACACGCGATTCATGTAGCCTGACATGGTAGCACCACACCTGTCACTCACCAGCACAACCAACAGGGTGCAATCAGATTTCTTTTTCTCGCATGAAGCGACAAGTCCCGGTTTGACTTGAACCCCTTTATATTTAATGTTGTGAAAAGTCCATGAGACAAATTAAGTCGTAACGTCGTTGCCTCATTAGACCAATAACTTTCAGTTACCAAGAGACAACAGATAACTTTCAATTATCAAGAGACTGAAAATCATTGTTTACTGTCCTGAAGACTTTGCCATAGTGGAAAACTAGGCTGACTGTTACAAAGCCCCGACACCAGAGACTTCTTGCATAAAAGTTGGATAAAAAGCTTCACTTACTCATCATCTGTATCGCTTTATCCTGCATACAGTACATCTCAGGAGACTTAGAGCATGAGGCAAGGTACACCCTGAACCATCACAATGGATCACATGCACACATACTCACATTCACATACTATGGGCAATTTGGGAAGACCAGTTAGCCTAATCTACATATCTTTGGACTGTGGGAGGAAAACAGAGGAAACCCAGCAAGCACGGGTAGAACATGCACACAGGCCTGGGGTAAGAATCGAACCCAGATCCTGGAGGTGCAAAGCGACAGTGCTAACCACTAAGGCACTGTGCCTCTACTTATGACCATATGAACAAAGTAAGATTTTCTTTTGGCTAAACAACAGCATAAAGACACATGAATTTGCAGGATGAACAGATTGCAAATAAAGCTGTCCATGTCCAAAAACACTAGAACACTTTGTTGGCTAACCTGAGCTGCATCCTAGGGAGTACTGTAGAATACCAATTATTTTAAACCGTCTTGTCCTCACACTATTGAGAAGCTGTGACTAATACATCGTCCTGAAATGAGGTGACATCTGAAATATGGGGCTACGGTTTGCACTCAAAACCACTGTTTGTTTACTATTCCATCCTCTTGTTTGATGGGTAGCCGGGAAATAGCTTCGATCCTCTTAATGCTATGAAAAATGCTGAGCAGTCCAGACTTTCATTAATTTGTTCCAGTTCATTCACCAAAATACTTATAATAGAATAAAAACCAGGGTTGACAATGTGAGTCTGATAAATCTCCATCCAAGGCAAGATGTCCACTGTCATGAAAGTAGAAAGCCTACTGGGCACGTGGACTGGGCACGTGAAGCCATCGAAGACAATGTCCTATCCATGTAGTCTGGATGGAAGCTGATTTCACATACTGTATGCAGTATTTTGTCCTTTTGAATGAAATCCTGATATGTTTTCTGACTTAATGCACTTCTTTAGGCAGGTCAGAACCTAGCAATATCATGTGAGTGTGGACCAAAAACAATTACTCAAGATATTACCATTCTGCTTGTAATCAAACACTAGTGCAATTCAACTACAGCGAGAAATTGAACTGACTCTCAATTGGCACAACTACAATGAATGAACTATACATGACAAGTTAAATACGCAACATGCAGCATTTTCCTGTAGATTCTATCGAGCCACAAATTGCTATCTGAGCCAAATGACAGAGCTGTAGTGCTATAAAAATGTAATACATTCTGGTTTTTGAACAGATGGAGAGAAAACCTTGAAGCGACACACAAAATGTTTTTAAATCAGTTCAAAATTGAATAATATAATAATTTATTTCATGCTGCACAGCAAAATTCCCAATGCTAAATTAACACCCATGATGTTGGATTAACCCCTTACAGTGTTTATTAGTGATGGGAGTTGGTAGCCATTCCATAATTGATCATCAGTTTGAATAAAAGAATCAATTAACAATTAATAGTCGGTTTAACCACATTGCAGTAAAACGGTTCTTGCATTCCTGCATTTTCCTGAAAATCAATCCCACCCTTCACTATTACTATACTCAAAGTAGATTACACATATGTACATCAACTAGAATTATACTTATTACCAAATATAATAATGTTACTTCATGCAGCTGTCAAAGCAGAAGTTTATCCTCTGCTATTTTACACAACCGACTTTTTTCATGTTTCTGTTACACAGTAGTTGCCTGGATGTGCAGAAACACCTTTTTTTCTGTAAAAGACCACTTGAAATGCACAGGAAATCGACTGATCATCATCTATAATCAATGATCGTCCAATGAATAGTGTTTATATATGTCCAGCTGGACTCAAATGAACTGTGAACTGTGAACTCAAAGTGTTAAATGGACACTGGGGATTTTACTGTGTGGCTCCACTCCCTTTTTTTCTCCCTATAATCCTACACTTAATGTTTCCATCACTATCTTCCAGCACCAATTAATGAATGTACTTAAATAGCCTGCTTTTTAGCCCTATACTCCCCTCAGCCAGTTTTTTGTCTGTTTATATGTTTTTGCTTTGTGGTTTATTTAATTACTTTGAGTGTAAAACTGAAAGAAATCTAATTTCACTCGAAATGAGACTCAGCAGATCGATTGATATGTGTGAAAAAGACAAACAGTGTGAGCAATGCGTGTGTAGCGCTCGATATCTCCTTTCAAGTGCTAGCATGTTTATGACAATTCACAACGCTGGACAGAACTGCTGCTATCCTTCCCATTGCATTTTTTTTCCACTGGAGATGGAAGATTAAACAGAACATGGAAAGCTAAATACTGAGCAATGAAGTTTCTGTGAGGTCCAAAAGGCATGTGAAAACAAACCCGAACTAACTGACATTAGCCTTTTGTTTGTCATGTTCTGTAACCGATTAAGCATACACAGTTGAGATCCATTCATATCACTTTTAGACCAGATGAATTTGATTGATACATTTTCATCAAGCCATGTAGGAGACATGGATCAGTTTGCCACCAGGCCACAGTCTGTAAACAAACTAAATAAAAAAGTCTCAGAGAGACACAGGGACAATGACATGCTAATTCCTGCATTTACTCAGCTCACGTGAAAGCGCTTATTTCCCCTGAAGACATTCAGCTTTTTTTTTTTCATTTGTGTAGCAGTGTCTCATGTTTTTGTCTACTCCGAACATTTCCTACCAGACAGTAAATAAGCATACAAATAAAAAATAAGCATTTTGGGGAAAAAAGGTCATAAGCAGAATAATAACCACATACTGTAACTGGTTTAAAAAGCATGCTACCTAGAACAGCTATCAGGCAGTATGAACTTAGCTTGATGCTAAATAAAGAAAATCTTGGATTGAAGAGGAAGAGGTCAAAAACATGCCAAAAACTTAATATGTAATTTACACAACTAGTGCATCGTCCCTCATTACTAATGTAGCTGTTAGCTAGGATTAACCATCCATATAGGTCTGTCAAAAGTGTTGAAAGCCTCTGCACAGGTCTAAAATGCTGAAAGAAAACAAGTAATGTTTCAGCTGCTCAGTGAGACACTGCAGGAGTAATTGAATAAATAAAGGGGCCTAATTAGCTGTAATGTACGAGGATTCTTCTTGTTTTTTCCTACTGGACTGTTAGGTTGTGTTAGGGTGGGAGCTGAGTAAACAACTGTTTTTTGGAATTTCTGAGCATAAGGTAGGTGTCACGGTGGTGTAGTGGTTAGCACAGTTTCTTTGCACCTTCAGCTGTCCACGTCGCCCTTGTCTAAATCTGCTTCTGCTTTCATGTACAGTTCCAGAGACACCTTGCCAAGGCACATTTAAGTTAAAAATATGGTGGGCAAAATCTTCCTAATATGCTTTCTAGTATTTTTTTTCACGGCTCAAGTTAGATTTCAACAGCATGGAGGCTTAGCGGTTATCAAGGTCACCTCAACCTCCAGAATTTTGTGTTTTCTCCTTGTGCTTGGTGGGCTTTCTCTTGGTTCTCTGGTTTGCTCCTACAGTATAAAGACATTTGGTCTAGGTTGGTTGGCATTTCTAGTTTGCTAGATCTTGTGATTCGGTGTGTGAATGTTTGCTTGAGCCACATGATTGGCTGGAATCCAGGGTGTAGCCTGCCTTGTGCCCTGTGTTTCCTGGGATAGGCTTCAGGCCCCCCATGAACTCAAACAGAGAAACCTTGACAATGAATGAATAAATGAATGTTAGATTTTGTTCTTATGTGGTAAGGATTCAATCAATATGTCATAATACATTTGAGTCACAGGGCTCTTCCTGGTACAAGATGCTTTAGTGTGGATTCTGTGCAGGGATTAGAGAAAGCCAGGTCACAGATCAAATAGTACAGATGGAACAAAGATGATGAAATGGTCGCATTGACCCATCAGGCTGGAAATAAGGCCCTGTGGGAATTACATCCAAACCATCTGGAAATTATTTATATTTGACTAAATGAAATCCTAATATGATTGGCTGTGTAGTAGGTCTATGACCTTTGTTATTTGTCCAATGTCAAATTCCTCCATTTTTCCTGATTGTTTTTCATGGTCACTCCATTAGATGGGAAAAGATGATTACTGTAAGACAACAGTTCTTACTGCAGTATTGCCCTCGAGATGAACATTCTCATCTTTCATTCTCATCTTCCTGTAATTTTGGAAATGTTGAATATCTGTTTTAATATCCGATCTTTGTTTTAACATATATTTATTGTACTTGTATATATACAGCTAAAGTGTCACTTAATAAGGATTTTTGCCAATATTAACAAGGTAATTACACATATTTGTACTTAATGAGCAAAATATCTGCTTTCCATGTTTATCATCAGGTACATATTGTATGGACGACAATTAGAACAATTAGAGGGAAAAAAGAGGTATGGACCTTTGTGCATATAACTGTGTTTTTCTGCTAAGTTGTATCTTCTTTTGTTGTTTACCATGATAGGCAGCAGATGAGACTGAAAAGATATCTTCTAATTTGAAAGTGATTAATTATTTTTATCCCATCAGTAAACATGGCTAAGAAACTCATTGCAAAGGTTAACCATGCCAACCCACCGATTTTCCAGACAATGAACTTTCAACTTTTTATTTTGCTATGAAAGACGCTGCGTGGCAGTATTAAACGTTTCCCTAATGGAAACCATAGTACAGAAGTTTGTACACCTGGAAGTGTGACTAGCCAGGGAGAATGTTCACGATCCTGAAGCGTTTGGTCAGATACATTTATAAAAGCTATTAAATGTTTAAAGTCATAAGTCAAGGCTGAACCAATTTGCTGGGAATACAGTATATAGGAACAGGTACTGTACATCTCTAGCTTCTAAGCCAGAACACCACCCAGGCCACTTGTCCATAGCAATTTCTTATGTTAATGTGAATGAACACTGTAGATTGAAGAACCTAAGAGCAATCATGCATTTGAAGTGAAGATGCATGGAGAGACCAGGTTCATCAGACAGATCATTCAGCACAGTGTGTTTAAAGCAATTTCCCACAAAGTTGAGTGATGGGAAAGACTAACATTGCTGTACTTTGTAAATCAATGAAACCAGTAAGTTTAGCAGTAAGCTAAACCAGTTTTTTTTTGTTAAGAATATATTTTTCAGACCTATGAAACAGGGCTGAATAATTTTTTAACCTTTGTTCAAATCCAGTCAAATGGGGACATTCATGTTCCTGTCCCACTGTATAGAAATTCTGTAATTTGTGAAAAAAAACAACAACCTTTGTTCAAATAGTATAAAATGTTAAATGTATTTTAAAGTGTAATACATGAACTGCATGGCATTATAGGAAAGTATTTACAAAACTAGAGTATTACACTACGGTGGCACAGTGGCATAGTGATTAGTACTGTCACTTTGCACCTCCAGGGTCCGGGTCCGATTCTTGCCTCGGGTCTGTGAACATGGAATCTGCATGTTCTCCCCGTGCTTGGTGGGTTTCCTTCCACAGTCCAAAGGAATGGAGATTAGGCTAATTAGTCTTCCCAAATTGTGTGTGTGTGCGTCCTGCCTTGTGCCCTAAATCTCCTGGGATAAGCTCCAGGCCCTGCAAGACTCTTTTATACAGGATAAAGCGGTATAGATGATGAGTGAGTGAGTAAAAGACCTTGTTGTATATCTACTACAACTCTCCAGCCATTATATACTGTAAAGTACTGTTAACTTTTTTTGTTAACACCTATTAGTCTGCTAGTTCAAACATGTTATCCGTATGGCTGGTCACTGTAACTTAAACATGCATTATAACTAGAAGTCATAACACACTTTTCACAGATGGATGGAGGCAAGTCAGCCCTTCTTAAAAATCTGATGTGAAATAATGCTTTCTTTTGAGTGTCTTACATTACTCTGTTATGTAACATGGGGTAGATGATTTCACCTTCATCTTTAATTTTTTTAAAACAACAACCTCTGTTGTCACTTCACTAATGAGTCCATAGAGGTTAAAAAGAGTCCATGAAGAGGCAACAGAGAAGATCCGCTGCAGGAGTCACTACAGATCATATTTAGAAAATTGGAATCACTAAACAATGGCACATCCAGTTTATTTTACACACTGATCAGTTCTCCTACAGTCTATTTTGAGACTCACGCTTGTCAACTGACAACCCCTGATACAGGATACTATCACAACTCTATTACACACACAGAGATTCTGAGCTCCTCTTGAAATAGGCTGTTTATTAAATTGAGATGGATAGACATGTTTTTTCCTGTTATTATGGAAATTACATGATTCTTTTTTTTTTTGATGCGCTCCATAAAATCTATCCTCTAGCATCCTCACATCAGCAGGTGGGCGTCAGCAGCTGTTGTAAAATTTAGCACAGAAGCCAAACAAACCCAATACACACGGGAAAGCTTAAAAAGCATACGCATACACCTCTTCCTGTCAACGTCTCACAGGGTGACAGCGGCTTTGAGATAAGTTTTTTTGGATGAGTTTTCTCTGACTGAGTCTCAACATATTTTCATCCATCAGAAGATAGAGACTAATCTAAGCGTAGGTGTGGAGATCAATCGTACACTACGTATCCTTGAGTGCCTGTGATGCTACTCGAGCAGAAATGTGTGCATTTCCTATCAACAATAACTAGAGTACAGGGGAGAAATGATCCATTAACAGAACTTTAGTGGAACTCCACTGCTCATTCAGCTGTAACAGTGTCGAAACTGAAGGGTTGCTATTTTTGAAATGGTAAAGCTCATCATGTGTAACAGTGAGAGATGATAGACAAGTAATGAAAGTGCAGTATCGTGCAGTATCAAAAGAGAAGCGATTTTATGGAAATAAATATCTTTATTAGATATTGCTTATCCATAAAAACACTGCTTATTCCACTAGATCCTTGGGTCAAAATATTTTAGTGCTATAACAGTCTAATTTTTTTTCTCAGTAGAGGCATGTGTTAGTCTTTGCCTTCTGAGATTGGTAGGGTAAAGAGATAGGGTGGCTCTCTGCCTTTCTAAGGTGTTGTTTTTTTTGTACCTGCTTAAACTTACTGGTAATTAAAATGGATTATTTTGAACTTCTGTTAAAACAAGTGCATTAGTGCCACCAAAACCCATAAATAATACATAGAATGGGATGAACACATGAAGCAGGGGCTGATTATTTTCAAGTCTAGACTTGATTCATTCAGCTTGTCAGAGTCGCTCTCCCCTAAATTTGGACCAGAGGCAGAGGCAGGAATTAATTCCAGGGGGTATGAGAAATGATAAATTGAATCACAGCATGATGTCATATTGATAAACCTGACACACTGCATTTTGGGTGGATGTCCTGCAGAAGAGGAAGCAGTGATGGCCTAAAATGTATCATTATGCCACAATGGCTGATATAGACTTTTTCAGGCCATGTCATGGACACAACTGTTACTCTAAAACTGTGTTTGGCAAAGTAACTAAACATAGTCCAAATCAAAAGTACAAATTTCATAAAATGACAGTCTGTATTGCAATGACTTGCAAATTGAATTGAAATAGCCGTTTTTTACACACGCTTTAAGTGCAAATACTTTCATAGAGCCAGTGGGAAAACCCATCATCATACGTTATTAACACCTTATTCTCAGGTCATCTCATCCAAGCAAATAGGAAGGACAGAAATTATGCATATGGAAGAATCAATTTAGAGACCAGACTTACCACCATCTTGTTGAGGGAAACCCAGCAGTCAGAGGGAAAGTCCTGCAGCATGGGCACAAGAAACTGCAGGCAGCCATCCCAGTGGCACAGCAGCAGCATCATCCCAATCAGGTTAAAGATCCTCATGACAGCACTCGCCAGGTCATAGGTCATGTGAAAGATCTGATGGGAACCAGGAGTGAGCGACATCAATGATATATAAATCATGCATTATAAGATATTATATACTTGTGAATATTTAGATTTGTGAATAATTCCCCTATTACAGTTTAAGGTTCTGAAGTAGTCAGTAGATGATGTGTTCCCCCAGTAGGAAGACAATGTGTTTTATGTAAAATCGCCCAAGAGAAGACTGACCAGATTCAGACCAATCGGAATGAGTTTTAATTTGGGATGAGAGGGTTGGTGTAAACATTTGATTATCTATTAAACAGGAAAATGTTTAATAGATAACACTTGATTTGATTATTTCCCTTTTGTTGGCATGAATATATTATTTCTGGGAATGTTTGCCCCAGGTGGGGAACGGTTAGGTGATTTGACCTGTTTATTGGAAGAAAACTAAACTGATCTCAGGCCTAATGAGCCATAGTAACACTGATTGAGAACTTAAGCTCGGTGTCAAACATGGCATCTGCAGACCACAATCCCTGCACAGTGATTCTGGACTGGATTGAAAGTAAATATCTGTCAGGTCAAAATCATGGCAACATGCCATGCACATGTCAGGCTTGTATTAATAATAATAATAATAATAATAATAATAATAATAATAAATATAGTTGCAAGCAAGCACCAAGCGCTATCACCACCGCGGCACACCAGAAAGACAGCGGGCACAATTTTTATGCATTTAAAGGGGATATCCCAATACCATTATGACATTAAATTTAGAAAAGGGGAAAATTTTATGATTAGACCTCCAAAAAGCCACAGATGCTGGAAAAAAAAGCATCACACTATGATGGCACTAAATTTAACATCACTGTAAGTGTTGACACTCAATATGATGTAACACAGAAAAGTATTTCCCGATTAAGAGTGTATGAAAATCCTTGGGGTGCATTTTGGCAAACAACACACAATAACTGACTTCCTGTTGAGTTGAGCTCATGACATGCAATGTGAAAGTTGTTCAGGTCAATGAGCTCTGAATGTGTACTGGGTTTCGCGTGCATATGTGTACATGTGTATGAGCTATGCAGCAAAATCTTGCCTGGGGCCCAGACTCTCAGGCATCCTAATGGAAACAACCTGTCTGCCTATTTTCATGAGTTTTTGAGCATGTTAAGACCCGTTAAGAAATGTTGGGGAAAAATCCTTAGGAAAACAATAGCGCCCTTCACACTCTATGATGACATAGGGCTGATGTCATAGTGCTTGGGCCCTAATAAAACAAACAAATCCTCTTCAGAACTATATTATTATTATCTAGTTAACCACTTATCTAGTTTTGGTGTTTTCAATCAATCAATCAACATTTATTTGTATAGCACCTTAAAGCAACCTAAGTTGAACCAAGGTGCTTCACAGCATTAAAACAAAACAACACACAAATTTTTTTTGAGACATTTTGCATAATTATGTTTCAAACGCTGAGGCAAGATATCATTTAAAGCTATGTTAACTGATCCATAAAGCCTGAAAACTTGCTTGAATTTCCAATACTACAAATAGTGCAGATGTGAAACTGCTAAATGGCATTACTGATTAAATGTCCTTTCCTAAGAGGAAAGTCTAGGTAGGTAGCAGAATGCTATTATTATTTGATCAGAAAAGCCCCAGGAAATATGTTGCCGGGCAATTTGTGATACTGCAAGCATACAGAGCTTCAAATCATAATTGAGGAGTTTCTGGCTGGAGGCTGAGATGGTCGTCATGGGCAAAACAGTTCAATTTTATTATCTTCTGTTTTATTTTTATTTCTTTAACTTTTAAGGATTTCGAAGGTTAAAGCAATAAAATGAATACCATTTCTCACTTTTACAGTTTAAAGTCTATACAACACTGTTTTTGCTGTGACATAAAACAGGTTTCAAACAACAACTTTAAAAGAGTAATTCAACAACAGGTTTGTGTGCATCATCATAACACACAAATACAAACACCTAATATCTATTCTGAAAAATAAAAACACATTTTTATTGACTTATGAAACCTAGGTATCAAAATAATTAAGCATAATGGGTTAAACTATTTCTTGTGCAAAGACGTGCATTCCATATGCATTTTTTCCCCGAAGCACCTTCCATTTTAGAGCTTATTAAAGTTTATTGTTATAAAAGCAAGCAATGTGAAAGTCTGCTTCTAAAGCCGACATGCCTGGACAGCCTATCACAAAAGCCTCTGGGAGCATTAACAGAAGACCTTTCCTGCTCATTTAAGACTAGCATTGTGGCTTCTCTTCATATGTAAAGCAAAGGTGGTACAATAGGCAAAATTTTCCATTACAACAGCTCTGTAGAAGGTTATGCGGCAGCAGGAGGCGAAGGCTCATGAATGTGATAAATCCCTTTCTTTTCTCTCTTGATGTTAGCACTTGGATGATTGACACATGTAGATTTATTTTGTAGCTAAAGGAAGGGCTATTGAGCTGGCCATTCAGCCGTTTTGTTCACTCTGGTCACTTTGGATGGATATTACTGTAAAGCGAATGAACAGTACTTAAGTGGGGTAGCCTAAATCTGAGCAGTTCAAGGACAGAAACAGCAGGACATTCTCTGTCGAAGAGAGGACACTACAGAAGTGAATTTAATTTGTCAATAATGTTCTCTATATAAATATATGCCTAATGACGAGTTCATTAAAGTTCATTAAATCATGGGGATATCCTTATTTTCTGCACTTTGTATTGAACTTATTTCTTTCGATCAGCATAAAATTAAACCCCTAAAGAAGCAATAAACAATTCAGCATTTCTAACTGGAATTTATACAGTGCAGTATATTCTGGATATTAGTTCATTCACACACAGGATCAACGTAGAGCAGCCAAGCCGCTGTGTGTCAAGACAAGCAAACCCTCTATGACATCACCCATCTTGACATGGGAGCTCTGGTCATCGCCATCATTGTAGGAGCCGACTCCGCCCAAACCTTTGTTAATCCATAAATGGGCAAAAGGGTTGAACCAATAGAGCTAGCTAGCTTAGGTTTAGTTTAACTAAAACAGTAAGGTGCATAACATTAATCTATATTCTAATGTTGTTTTGCATTTGATTGAACTCTTGTCACCTATACTCTACATTTCATACTCTATATTTCCAGTTAGCTGATTGGCTACAGTTGTGCATAACACCCCTAATAAATTCATTTCTTAATGTAATTTTAACTAAGGTGTTTTTCAAAACCAGATGTTACCGGCATGTTTTTGGCAGAAGAGAGGAAATGAAGGAGCCACAAAGACAAGTGAAATACATACAAAATTCCAGATGGGCAGTTACCCAAGATCAAGATTGAAATGGGTCCACACTCATGACAAAGGAAATGTTAAAATCTCATTTTTAATCTTATTGCTGCTTTAGACAGTTTCAGTTCTATTACAATTTCTCTTACCTCCTCCCACTGGTGGATGTAGCGAATAAGTCTGGAAAGTCTCAGAAGCCGCAACAGGCTAAGGATTTTGGTGAAGCGCACGATCCGCAATGCCCTTGCTGTCTTATAAACCTCAGAGTCAATGCCTTTCTCCACAATGAGAAAAATATAATCCACAGGGATAGATGAGATAAAGTCCACCACAAACCAAGTCCGTAAATACTTTTGCTTGATCTTTTTAGGGTCTAGTATGATCTCTGTGTTGTCCTCAAAGACAATGCCCGTGCGGAAGTTTAGCACCAGGTCCATGAGGAAGAAAGTGTCTGAGACCACATTGAAGATAATCCAGGGGGTGGTGGTCTCATCTTTGAAAAAGGTGATGCCAACTGGAATGATGATTAGGTTGCCCACCATAAACATCAGCATTGTGAAGTCCCAGTAGAACCTATGGGGCAGAGAGAAAAAACACAGACTTATGTGGAACAGAAACAAGTCGTTTTGTAATTATCTAAAAACTGCAGGGAGAAATCAAATACAATATGTGCTTAAAAGGTGGCTGTGCTTTGAATAAAAATGGATTTTGCATTCAGGACGCAAAGGTGTGCTAAATAATAGAACCAGCAAAAACGTGTCATGTAAGACAAATTATGACAAAATGATTCGAATATGAAAAACGCTGACTCAGAAAGATGCCGCAAAGGCCAATTTCACTGAACAGACTCAATGAAATGATGACTCAATAAGTAGCTCAAATTACAGGTTTATTTATAACAGTATTCCAGGAAGGTCCACTGATGCTTAGGACACAGACCTTATCAGTTATTTAATACATCCTTATTACTCATACAGTGCATCCATGTTCTACATCCTGTGTCAATGATTTGGCTGAAACCCTGTTCACTGTGTACATGACACATGATAAGGGCACGTGAAACTTAAATATGTGAATTGAATGGCTGCAACGAGTGCATATATATATAGAGAGAAAGAACCTTCTTCTATTAAAGTGCCCCTATTATGTGATTTTAAAGGTTGCTAATATTGCTTAATGAGTCTCTTAAAACAGGTTTTCCATGTATGCAAGGTCAAAAAACACTTTAGTTTTCTCCAAAAACATATTTAATTTTACCCCATTTCTAAATGATTCGTAAACGACTCGTGTGAAGCAGTTCGAAGATTCAGTCTGTCTAAACC
>JAQMYJ010000007.1:11212731-11269703 GCA_030014305.1 Clarias laeviceps
AAAAGGATTTCGTGTGCTCTCGTTTTTATTGTTTTTTTATATTACAAAGTGTTTAAGCGAACCCGGCATGAATGCTCAGTCACATTAACAAGAGTGTGGTAACGTTAATTGTAAGATGGCGGGCAAGTTGTTCATTCTTTTTTAATGAAGAGAGCATGCTTAAAGTTGAACATTATATTTGTTGTTACTGATTACTGCAATATTTCCCTATACAATGCTGAAAAGTACCAGTCAAAAACTTGGACACACCATATAATTGAATGTTTTTTGTTTAGTGATTTATTTTCTAAGAATAGACAATACTAGAAATTTCAAATCTATAAAATAACTCATATAAAATTATGTAATTAAGTAACAACAATCAGTTGTTATTTTAAGACATGAATGTCAGCTGTTCTTAAATAGCTCTTGCAAGAGCAAGAATTTTCAAGTGCATTTGCAAAACCCATCAAGCACCATGATGCAACTAGTTATTATGAAGACCATCCCACGGTTGTAACTTCTTTCAGAGTTACCATCATAAAAAAATATATATATTTAACAGCACCTCAGATTAGAGTCATTATGAATACTGTACAGTGTGTAAGTAGCAGACACATCTCAATATCAATTGTTCAAAGGAGATTACTGCATATTTTGGATGCCTGCAGCATTGTTTTATAATGTAGAAAGTAAAACAAATCAAGAAAGACCATGTAATTAGAAGGTGTGTAAACTTTTGACTGGTAGTGTGTCAAGAGATTTTAAATATTCATATTAGCCCTCCAATCAAACTCTTATTGCTTTACTGGGTGCTGTGATTATCCCAGCCAGTATTAAACACTTCAAGTTTATGAGTTTATAGGACTCACAGCTTTCATATGATCCAATAAGAGGGAACGGTTTTGCAGACTGATACCTAAAGCAGTGGTTTGTGGTTTCACAGAAACACTGTCAAGACTCCCCCTTCCTCCCATCCAACCACATACACCTATTTCCATACTATGTGACTTTATGAATTTCATCACTGTAAAACCTCTCAGTGGTTTCAGACTTACACGCATACGTTTATCTTTCATTTTATTTTTAATGAAGGTTCTGAATAATGCAAAAGAGTTAAGACAAATTTTACTTGCTACAATGCTATTAAGAAGATTTTAAGAAATAAAAGAAAAGGGTCAGATGTAAGTACCTTTCAGCTGGTTGTTGAGTTAATTTCAGGTCCCAGAAAATGTAAATAAACCATGAGAATTTGCATGGTGAACTTGTCTGAAGTAGCTCTGAAATTAAGCTTACCGTATTACAAACAATCAAATTAAAGCTTTACTATTATGATTTTTATATTTTGCGATATTTCACTAATATATATTACAAATGAACATACTGTACACATGTTGAATTAGCCTGCATAAATGTTGCATATGATCTTTATAAATCTTCTCCCTGAGCAAGGTCGTCACAAGGACATCCACAGCAAAGGTGAGGAGATGGAGACAGCACTCCAGGGTCATCCTTTTTCAGTTGGAGTTTATTTCATATTGATGAGCAGTGTTGAGGTGGTGCTGTCCCGGGTGCTGAAATTTTACCTTTACACAGAGCGTGATCGCGTTTTAATTAACGGCATGGGCTGCATCCCAAACCGCATACTAAATACTATGTCAAAATACACTACCACACCACGTTTCCATAGTTACCGTAGGTGGCGTACTATTTTTCAGATACTATTTAGTATGCGAGTGAATACCAGTGACATCCCTGTCGAATTCTTTTTTTTATATTATTTGTGCAGAAAGAAAGCATGGAGGCATTTGAAGTTCAGACAAAGCCAGCTAAAAATTAAACGCTTTCATGGACACATATCCAAATGATAAACGTACATAAGCACCTTTTACTGCTTGCAATCGTGAGTTTTTTTCCACGATTGTCATTTTCTTACTTGCATCCTTTATTCTTTTTCCAACTTGATTAGTATCAAACTAGAAAGTTTAGCCCATGTAAACAAATCCATATAAACATGTTTTGCCTGAGTTGCGATAATTAACAATAAATAGTTTACCAATAAAATATTTGCAAAGTAATTTTAAAGTTACTTTGTGAACAGATGCACATAACCAATGTAACTATATTTTTCCTTTGTAAATATACATGCATGCATTCATGATCTGTATGCTCGCAATACCTGAAATCACTGTACGGGTGGATGATCCAGTTCCCGGCAGATTTAACTCGCTCCTGTTCTTTCTCGACTGCTTTCTGGCTGCCAAACATGCGCAGGGAGAATTTGTTCACTCCGGGCTGCAGCATGGAGCTGAACTGCCGTTGCATGTAGGTCTGACTGTCCCTGGCCTCTCCATCCTCCGCTGTCATCTGTCCGTCCTCGGCCTTGGAAAGCGCGGCTGGTTGCGTGGGGTTCGGGTCAGAAAAAGCCACCCGAGAGTCTTTCTTCTCCGTCTCAGGGGCTTCGGTACCAACGGGCGTGTTCGAACCATCCATGGTGGCGGAAGGGCATGCGCTACCCGCACTTCTTTCCTCAGGTGTGACCGAGCCACCTGTCTGCTTCTCCTGTTTGGAGAGGAGTGAAGGCGAGCTCGTGTCTTTCCTGCAGTCTCCGTTTACGGCTCGTCTCATGCCGACGTCCTCCTCCTCCTCCTCTTCCTCGCCTTCGTCTACTTGCTCCACATCAACACTAGTGGCCGAGGTCCTCGTGTCATTGTCGTTGCTCGTGAAACTGAATCCAAACCCGAAGCCGCACGCATCGCCCTGGCACAGAGAGACAGGCGCACGGTCTGTGTCGCGCGACGCACGGAGCTCGTTTGGTCCGCTGGCGCTGCTGTTGGGGGTCTGGCTCGGTGCTGCTCCACCACCTGGAGTGAAATACCTGGTCCTGGAAAGGTCAGATAAACCACCGCTGTCGAGCCTCGAACGCCGCTCACGGCCGCGGTCCTCGTCGCCATCGTCCGCTTCGTCCATGGCGGTGAAACGACACTTCCACCAGGCGGGTATCAGAGTGTGAAGGCGGAGACGCGGCGGTGCGGATTTACTTCTTCCCGACGACACCGACTGTGTCGGAGAGAACGCGCGCGCGGCGCGTTGCTATGGCTACAGGGGCATCCGTGCGCTCCTTGCACAGCCTGGAACGCCTTTAAACGAAAAACCGTGATGTTCATCGAAATATATTTATTTTTTTCAGTAGGAATAAAGGTGGAAAAGTGATAGCAACTGGTGGTAATAATAATAATAATAATAATAATAATCTTTATCATCAGTTGATATATTCATAGGTCTATTAATATATAGAACTTACATCTAGTTATTTTTTTTTTATAAAATTGAGAGTATCTGCTGTTTCCAATAATAGCCGACATGATACAGTATATCAGTAAATAATAATTGAAATAATAAAATCAAATACTGTATCCAAATGAAGTTAATGCTGTATTGATCAGGTGTAGCTGCAGCATTTCACGTGATCGTTATTTTGTTTGGTTTTGAAGATGATGGTCTGACACGCTGAGCATACTCACTCATTTATTCATACATATTCATCGTTTGTGAATCGATGCCGCCACCTGGTGGTGGGTAAGATCACTGCATGTTTAATTAGCGTTACTGTGGCGCACGATATGGCCTGATTGTTGTTATTGCATCCTACTGAAAACATGACCTAGTTACTGTATACTGTATATGCAGTTAAGAACCGTGTGTATCACAGTTAAACATTTGCCTACGTCATTTTATTCCGAATCATTTTCTTGTTTTTAGCAGGCGAATGATATGCTTTATTAGTACAGTAACAAAAGTGGCGCTTTTTACTTCTGCAATTTATTTTGCAAAAACTTTTGTATGCCTGGGTACGTCAATATCATGTGCAATATCAAATGTAAAATTATTTATCAATATCCTGTGCAATATTACTCGCCGATTGTTGCTATATGTAAATTCTACATCAGAATCTGCTTTTTGCTACTCTATTGCTACCGGTTGCTGTTTTCTACTTTGTCGGTTGTTGCGCTCTACTTATAGGTTATCTTATTTCTAGTTTGTGGATTTTCTAAATAATAATAATAATAAATAAAAGAATAAATAAATAAAATTCTACATTATTTTACTTCACCTCTTTTTGTGTATAGGTTTTACTCTGTTCTTGGAGCAGTCTCTGGCACAAGAATTTCCTCCGGGAAATAAAGTTTTATCTTATCTTTCAGTACATTCAGTACACACTGTGGTAAACATCATTGTTGTATCAAAAGATCAGTGTTAAACAGATGCCATTAAGCCACTACTTTCCAGATTTGAGTTTGTGAAGATTCTCAGTCTGTATTTCCAGATATAATGTTGGTGGTATAAGAATTGTTCAGAAACACACTTACGTAAGTCATAAGCAAAAACAAAATTGGAAAATGACCTGTAGCCTTATATGCTGTTCATGGCGGATTGGAGTGGATCTATATGGGGCTTCTGCTAACCATCCGCCAGTCCACTCATTTTCCTCTGAACTATCAGCAACTGCAGGTTACTGCCTGCAGAACTGTTTGTTGTGCACCATTTTGCATAAACTTCAAAGTCTGTTGTGCGTGAAAAATTTCACCTGGCACCAATAACCATGCCATGATCGTACTACTGCCGTATTATTACTGGCATATGTTCCTAACAAAGTACATTTTGTTTGGAAAGATTAACTTGTTTCACTATTCTTATCAGTGGAACAGTAAGTTACAGAAACTTGCTAGATGTTTATTAGATTACATTTTTGAAAATCAGTTGTTGGGTGGCTAACCAGTAAACTTTTGACTTTTAAGCTTGACCTCCTTAGGAATGAGGGTCATTTTAATCATTTTAGTTTTTTAATTTGTTTATTGCGATTACAAGAAAAATTAAGTCTTTGCAGGTGGGTGCGTCTGTAAATTCAAAGATTATTTGCCTGCATGCAAAGTTTTAGAAGTGCTTTTTTTTATTATTTTTAACTTGAGCAGGTTTAAAAAAATAAATTAAAAAAAAGCAGGTTTTCTCCTGAAACACTGTACATTTTGTACAATGTGTAAATATCAACGCAGGAACTCCATGCACATCTGTTAACAGGATTAAACAGGACAGGGCATGCTGCCTGACCTTACAGTAGGTGGTCACTGTTAGACTTGTGATTCAATAACAGCACATCCTCAAATGTGTTATTCCTAATAATGTGAATGTTTTAAGAGACTTTTGGTCTCAACGGGTACTAGAAGCAAGGGTATAAATGTTAAAATATTTCATAAGCTTAACTCATATCCGGATCAAACAGACCAGCATAGCGTTAAAATCAAACCAAATAACTTTATTCAGACTGTGCAAGTCAGTAAAGGTGACAATTTAAGATTTCCTATTCCTCTAAGGCAAAATAATTACACTAGCTCAATAAATTTAGTATTCAACATACTTTGTTAAAGAAATGGCACAAATTCAGCCATAATTTTGTGAATAGAATGGCTTCAGTTAAATTCAACTAAACAGCACATTTCCTTTAATTATACATATATAATAGCTTTAGTGTGGATTAGTACTTGATTGCGTAGTTGTAGTACTGGACTGTGTATTCTGCATCAAAGTAGTTAATGGCACAAATTGTATGCTTGGTCCTCTTCAAATCATGTTTACTGTTGCTATTACAAAAACACCAACACTGCACTTAATTAAAAAGCATCATTTGAACACAGAAAAAAAAAAAAAAAAAAACTTGTGTTGTAGACTAAAACATTAATCTGGGACAAGATAAAAGAAAAGTGGCATATTGTAATGATCTAAAACATTGCAATTCAATAACAGCATGTGGTTGGTTGTGTGCTGCAATGTCAATATTTCTATGACTAAAATTAAGCATGTACAATCGAGAAAAAAAAAAAAACCCTGCCATAAAAGAGAAGCAAGTAGGAGAATTATTTAAACCATCGCATTGCAGTAGTAATAAAGCTGAACACACTAAGCCTCTGTGAATCCGATACTGCCAAATAGAGCTTATAAATACGCTTTTAGAATAGATGCAGAACTATAACCTGGATACCAAATCATCAAACATGGTTCAAATTAACTGCAAGGAGATGGTTTTAAAAATCAGCCATTTGCATTTAAACACCCCCTCCCTCACCCATGAAAAAAAATCTGAATGCTAGCCGATTTTACAGGCAGGTTGGAGCTGTAACTGCAAACAATTTGGTATCCAAGCTAAAATGTGTAGCACAGTAGAGAAAGTCAACAGGAAAAACCATCTATTGTTCATTCCCACATGGAAAAGGGTTCACTAAACACACTTCTACAGCAAGAATACAATCATGCATGGACCAACAGCCCACCCCAAAACACACTTTAAGAACAAGTTCGCTGGCAGTACAATACAGAGAGGAATACTGAAAAAGAATGAAAAACGAAAAGATCAATATCAAGACATTTACACTCAAGCAAAAAACGATTATTCAGATATTGCAGAGCACGATCTTGAGGAGCCACACATGCTTTTCATCTTGATTAGTAGTCATCAGGATACCTACAAGTGGAGTGAAAAGAAAACAAGAAGTCTTTGTACGTGGCATGCTTTGTAATCTGCTTCTTTGATCCGGGGGGGGGGGTTTAGAGAAGAAGCGCTATTTTGAGTAGACCTACTTCAAATCCTCCTAGTTGGAGTTCCTTTGACGCACATTCTTGTCCTTGTGGTTTGTAGCAGAGTTGCTCTTCCTGAAACATAGAACAACATTATAACTTCCTTAGTTTCCCTTTTTTAATCACTCAAAAACCAAGTATGCAAACAAGGTGGGAAATAAAGAGACTTACAGAGGGGCTGAACCAGAGTCATCATCTAGAGTCAGCAGGAAAGAACATAAATGGGGTGGGGGAGTATACATAACACCTTGTTAGATTTCAACAAGTAACATGAAATATATAAATCAGAATTTACAACTGTCAAGTTATCATACGACTGCACTTGTTATATGGAACCAAGTCAGCACACGGTTTGCTGTACGTCTACCATAATAAGTGAGCAATAGCAAGAAATATTAATTAGCCTGCCCACCAATAATTGAAGGAAAATTAAACCCAATGTGTGGCATAATTTAAAACACTATGAATATTCCATGCACAATGCAGTTACTCATGCATCATAACCACTAAATATGAAATGTTTAACCCAGTGTAAATTTTCCATGCAACCTCAAACCCAGGACCACTGGCCATTGGCATTAAAGTCATCCCCCTTCATTTCATTTTCACACTGTTACATACTGTCTCCTAAACTATAAACAGTGAACGGAACAGGGAAAGATCGCAGTGCAACCCATGCAATGAGAATTTGATGCAGAAAGCATGCGCAAAAATGCTGCTAAAAATCTCTTGATCCCTGCGATATTACATTATTGTACCAAATACATGGATGAACAAATCTGCCCTGGGCAAGGTCAGACTTTTTTCCAGCCCTTTCATTGTATGGAGTTAGAATAACAAATAAATAATTGTTATATTTATTCTGTAACAAGAATTTTGTTAAAAAAAAAAAAAAAAAAAAAAAAAACCTCATCTCAGTAACCAATGAAAGAGCTGTTCGCTTTTCACCATTTCTAGCAGCGGCGACTCTAAGCAAGAGAAGCACATGTGGACTTCAAAAAATTGCTCCATGTTCCTAGCCTGAGTAAAACCACTTCAGCCTGACATGCAGTTTTGAACACTTACCACAACGTAAAAGCAGCAGCGAACAGAGAAATAAACAACGTAAATAATAAAACACAAACTCGACTAAAATCACTGCAAGTACTTTTCAAAGAGATAACAAAAGATATACAAGAATGCAAATTACATGATGAGAATGTCGGGCATACGTAAAAAATAAATAAACTAACAACCAACAACATCTGATCACTGAAACACATACATTCGTTGTACATTCATTGGGCTGCAAGCAAAATCAGTTAAACCAGGTGGCAATGCATACCGTCATTAATCTCATCAGGCTTTCTCCGCTTCTCATAAATGAAGATGATGGTGATGAGGATGATGACCTCAACCACAATGCCCAGAAAAGGCCAGAGAGCAGCCAAGCGGCTACGCACACGCAGGTGGATCTTGTCAATTGATTCCATGCCCATAGAGTTCTGCCCAACGCACTCATAATCACCACCATCATCATTATTCAGGTCCTCGATGGTCAATGTGGAATTGTTGGGTGTGCTCTTGATTGTATACTTGTCGGTGCCATTTACAATCGTCTAAGCAGCATGAAAGACAAGTCGAATAATAGGAAGTGTTAATGTATAGGAACAATTTAGTTTACATTATATTGTGCAGAATGCACAACCCAAATGCGTAAAAAAATAAAATAAAATGCACAACACCACACTTGAACTTACACATGAAACTACATAGTAATCATAGTGACTCATGTCTCTAATTAAAACAAACGTTGCAAAGCTGATAAAGCAAGATCATAACTAAAATACTACATTGTTAAACATTTAAAACAATGTACACAAACTGGCTACAGTCTGGAATTATTGCACTGCAAAAGTACCGATGCTTATGGAGGACTAAACATGACAATTATAAATAAATAAATGTGTGAATAAATAATAGAAATAAATAAATACATAAACACAATATACCCTGAAAAATTGCTATAACCTATTTCAAGATTTATTTATTTCTGAATTTCCACATTTCTTTATATATAAAAGATATATAAAATTTTCCAAATTTTTACATATATTTATTTCTGCATTTCCACATTTATTTATTTGTCGCTGTATGCTGATAAGCTAGGCAGTCCCAGCCTTAGTCGAAACCATGATTGGTTAAATGAAGTGAGATTGTTTCTACTCAACTAGTAATGCCTTGGGGCTTGGCTTATAATGACTGCTGTCTGGCAACTATGGTGAATTATTTTTTTACAAGCTGCCGCTAATGAGTTAAGATTAGCTGGTGAAATTGAGAACCTTGAAGCAAATGAATACATTTTATATGTGTCGAAAGATTAATGGACCATTTGGTTCAGCTTGATGCCGAGATGGATGTTGACCTTAACCAAACTGTTTGAGACGGTCTTCAAGAAGTTGTCCGCCAACTTCATATCCTCACGCAGAAAGAGGAAGCGAACGTTGGGCGTCCACGGTGCGTTTTATCTCCGAATAAAATTGAGGCTCATCTACTTCTGAGTAAGACGCATCCTGGACGCCCAACGTTCCCTTCCTCTTTCTGCGTGAGGATATTGAAGACCGTCAAACAGTTTGGTTAAGGATCCCGCAGAACGTGTGCTAACGGTCTCTCGTTGGCAGCCATTTGCATAGTTAGTTTCAGATAACTAAAAACCATCACGCTGATTAGATCGATTGCTTCTGTCTGAGGTGCCCTGCGGCCCTCACGGTTTCGACTAAGGCTGGGACCGCCTACCTTATCAGCATACAGCAACAAAAATAAATATAGAAATGTGGAAATGCAGAAATAAATGTATGTAAAAAGGTGGAAAATCTAAAATAGATGAAATGTGACAACACAAAAATAAATGAAGAAATGTGGAAATTCAGAAATAAATCTTGAAATATGTTAATAAACAAAAGTAGGAATACATTTTATATTGTATTTATGCATTTCTATATTTACGTATTTATTCACACTTTATTTATAATTATGTCATGTTTAGTCCTCCATAGATGCTAATAGTCTCAATAAAATGAGGTACACGTCATGAAAACTTAACAGGCTAAGGCAGAAAGCATATTTGTTAAGATAAATGTGTTTTCTACCAACAATACTCATTAACTCGATGTGAACTTTAAATCATACCTGCTTTCCTGACTCTTGGACCCTGTGCCATATCCAGTCAGTGACTAGGGGGTAGCTGTGGCAATCGCACACTAGCACCGCCTGGTCATTCTCATTGGCATTCTCGGAGTGTTTGTGGGCTATAACTTGAAGAGGACCTGAAGAAAGAAACACTGCATTAGTTAATGTTTTTAATGACCAAATCTAAATAATTTACAAAAGTATACAAATGCAAGTGAAAGTGCAACTTTGTGATATTGTTTTAAAAATTTTATTGTATTAAATCATTAACTGTGGTTTGGGGGTGGGGGTTATGGGGGAATATGTAAATTTCTAATTTTTTCTGTAATGTCTACTGCCCCATAAAATCTACTTCTTTAATAAAGGTCAAACATTCTTACCCCTTACTGGGATGTCTTTTCTAGCTTGTTGCTCAGAGTGAAAGACGCAAGTATATATTCCAGAGTTGCCCTCAATCTTCGAAATGCTGCAAACAAAACATCTTTCAGTTCATAAATGTTTTGTAAATCCAGAGAGGGGTACCCAAAGCACATTTTCACACATGAACTAACTACCCACATTGCTTGCTTCAATTAAAGCTAAAGGTGACTGAATGAAATCTTGGTGTGTGACCAAAATAAGCGGCTCCAACTTGCCATTGGGTCTTTGGTCAATGCTCATCTAGAATGTTTCTCCATTTTAGAGTATAATATAATAAATATTTCACATAAAGAAAAATGAGATTCCCAAATCATTAAGCAGAATGGTTAATTAGTGTGATGAGAACATACGTGTATTCAATGTAGAGTTCTGATCCATCTTTCTTGGTGCCCCCGATAATCTTGTTGTTTTTTTCCCAGTGGTGACCTTTGACTACGGATTCTGGGTTGGTAAAGTTGCAGCTAAGTGTGGCAGAGGTCTGGTTATTAAAGTCTGGTGACTTACCCACAATCACAGGCACTGGAGAGATAAAATAAATAAATTAAATTAACCACTCACCATTTAATAGGACATTTAAATGAATCTACTAGTAGGGGACTAAGAACAAAGAATTAGAGGAAAACCAAACGGAATAAAGCATAGGAATAGCAACCAGGTAATGGACTGGAATTCAGGTAATGCTTAAATGACTGGGGTAATGCTGAATAAAGCAAAATTAATGAAACAAAAGGTCTAAAAAAGGAAGATAAACCATTAAGTCAATTTCTTATTCCAATAGTTAGTTAGTTGTTAGTTCTACACTAGGAAGCCCTGAACACCATTCACATAACCAGTGTTGGCAAACAGACAAGGCAACAGAAATATTGCACTTCCTGTAGCAAATGTACTTAAAGAAAAATAAGGTAGGCATAGATTGCTAAATCAGATACAATAATGTCGGTGGGCCAGTCTGTGATGGAAGGGATGACACAGAAGGAGCAATACAACGGTAAGGACTGGAATCTAAGGACTGGGCTGCTCCTCTACACTTCACCACTCACTTTCAATCACAATAATATTGGCCTGTGATCGGATCCACTTGACTTTGGGCAGTGTCCTCAGGGCATTGCGGTCAGGGTCGTTGGAAGCACGGCACTCATACACACCAGTGTCGTTGAATGCGAGATTGTACAGAAGCAGGGTGCTGGCGCCATGTTGGATGTAGGTGGTGTTGATGCGTACACGATCATGCTGAGCTCCTTCAAAGAGCTGAGAGGCCGTCTCACTGGGCTCAATGCCCTCTATAAACCACCACTGCACCTCTGGGATGGGGCTCCCTATCACCTCACAGTGCATAACAGCACAGTCACCTACCAGCTTTGTCTGAGACATGGGTGACTTTATGAAACCCGCTGCCCACAAGTTGCAAGGATTCATTTGTATTCAAAGGATGAATAATAATAATAAAAATAATAATAATAATACCAACAACAAGAGTTGGTGGTGGTGTTTTAAAAAAAAAAAAAAAAAAAAAAAAAAAAAAAAACTGTTAGACTGAAAGGAGGTAATGCAAAGAATAATGCTCATTTGGTTTTAGTCATTACAATGCATGAACAAAGGCTGACTTGCCTCAATTTTGATACTGCTAGATATACAAAAACATGATGAAAAGCAAAAAGAAGAGCCAGGACATGTGTAAATTTCCCCAAAGTTTGCTGTGTGCGCACTGAAAAATTAAACAAAAGCTAAGAGGAAAATTTAAATTGAATAAAAACTTAAAATGTGCCCCATGGCGTACTTAACTTCTAAAGAATATAAACTGAGGCCTTGCCAATATTGTTTCAGTTTCACAGAAGCTCAAATACTCTTCCGATGATTCTTGAAGGCTTTTCTTTTTTGTTCCAGTAAACAAAGTTTGCAGAGAAAAGACTGAGTCTTAATTTAAACCCCTATGAAGATATTTCAATGGAACTCCAAAGAAAAACATACAGAGGCGACAAACTGGGAGCACATGTGTCCAATTAATAAACAAACTTCAACATCAATGCTGAGGACATGGACATTTCTTTGGGGAAATAGCAAACTATTTTTCTTTCAAAGCAAGAGTGTGAAGTCCACTCATGTGTCCCACTATTTTCCACAGATGTAATAAAAAGCTCAGCATCATGATCACAGTATAATACTGTATTTCTATAATCACTATTTTATTCCACACACCCACCCTGGCTACTTGACTTTACCAGTTGATGTGATTGAATATCATTTGACCTTTAAACTTACAGGCTGCATCTGTTTTTGACCCTTCCTAAAGGTTACCTTTATGGTATTAATAGTCCATGTGACAATGTCAGATGTGACAAATTTGCTAACCTCATTTCATGTTGCAAGGGTTCAATTTGTCACATCCCATATTGCAGTAAATCTTACTAGCCATGCATCAATGCTACAGTATGTGATCATACTACAGTCATTGCTGATTTCAGGTCATAAGAATAAAATAGTTTGCTTTTTTTGCCGAAAAACTCCAGAACCAAAAAATAATAATAATAAATAAGTCATGATAAATATGTATACTCATACCTACTGAGAAATTAAAGGCAACAAGACAGTTTTCACAAGATCATGTACAGAAAACATGTAGTTTGTCAGTCACCACATTATCTTTTTACATAACATAAAAAGGGCACTTTGAAGTTGATACCAAATAAATCAATTAGGATACATTTTAATTACAACTTCTAACAAACCACAATTACTTTATGTACTTTATTAACATCCGAGTTATGGAGTACAAGATGTTCCTGATCACATTGCACAATAATTGTGTGAATCTGTCCCACAATGAGAAATGTTCTCATGGACAAAATGGCAGTTGCTAGTCAGCCATCACACAGAATACCAGACACATTCATCTCTGAATAAATACTTGCTGGCCTTGTTAACCCAATTATCCAGGCTAAACAGGCAGAAGGCTCAAGGGAAACATCTAATTTTAATTCTGGTGTAGATGATGGCTTCTACAGTATGACTGCTCTCAGCTAAGTGCATCAGTGTTTGACAAACTCTATATACTAGCACAAAGGTGGCCCTAAAATGACAGATTGGGGGGGGGGGGGGTGACCGTGTGTGACATTTTATTGCAGTGTGGTCACTGCAATTAAAGTCAGTGTCAGTAGTCAGTGGGTGGGTTTAAGTACAGGTTCAGCTCAGCTGCTAGACTCACAGCCACACATACCATGCCATGCCTAGGCTCTATTTCTAACAGTGAACCTGAGGCTGATTAGGTCAGGATTAACAGGGGACTGGGCATTCATTTAGCTGTTGCCCTGTGAGACAACTTGTTACATCATGGATATGGATAATTCAAAATAAAAAAAAAACTTTGCAGCGTTTCTCGCCCTGGCATTTTGCACACACCCTCATGTATGTTACACCGTTCCATGCGGCTCACTCGGGAATGGTGTGCTGTGACTTTTGGTAGGTGGTCGTCGCGTGGTGCTCCCAAAATCCCCAAAAGACCGCCCCAAAAAGTCCCATAGACTTAACATTGGGGCCGGCCTCTGCTGTGACATCATAGTTCCGTGGAAGATGCCACACACATTAGAACTGGCCCGGCAGCCTAGGCACACTTAATTTCTTCAGGAATTTTCGCTCGCTAGTTTTATTTAATCTTTTACAGCCATATGCCAAGCATGCAAACCTCATGTTTGAGCTCCCCTTTTGTTTGGCAGCATGTTGTCTTGGATTTCTACACCATGACTATTCAGTGTTATGTTATAATGAGCTTACACCAAATCCTTTAAAGACCTGTGCCTGTCTGAAAGGTAGACTGTGCATCAGATTGGTCTGATGCAATATTACTATGATATAAAGCACCTTTCTTCATACAGTACATTTAACTTGGTTAAGAATAATTCTATTAGAGAAGACAATTAGACAGGTTTTATATACAGCAACTGCCTAGAACATATGGGTTGGAAAAAAAAATGGTCTTAACCGGTCTAACCAATTACGTTAAAATCATTCATGTACCATGAGCACAATATAACGCATTGTTTTGAGGGGCTATAATGTAGGCAGACGCAATGAGTGTAAAAGCAAAACGACGCCACAATCCCACCAGGTTTACGCGACCTAGCGGTTAGCTTAACAAACTTCAGCGGATTGTGACCATAAAACGCAACTAATAATAACAACTCGCGGCCCAACTTACCTAAACCACACGATGTCTCTCAATAACGCGAATTTAGAGACCGTGACGTACATTTATTTTGCAACCCAGAGTTCAAATAATTCATGTTAATATAATACATGTGGCGTGCTGTTTTTATTAGACGAATTGTATTTTTAAGCTATAGGTACAGGTTAATAGCTAGTAGGTTAACGGGACAAAATAGCATAATTAACACTTATATTAAGGGAAAGCTCGATAATCAATAACCTTAAATTTGAAACGACAAAGGGTTTAAAGATAATGTAAAAAATAAAAAACATTCATTACTAAAAGGCGTGGCTAACCAAGTTGCTAGCTTGCAAACTGCCTAGCTAGCTAACGCGAACGAAAATAATTTTATTAACATTTAAAAGCTTTACAAAACTGTGGTATTTAATAAAATACATTACATTCACATTAAAGTCACTCGACGCTGTCAATCGAAAACACGTTTAAAGTAACAAAAGCAGAACGCAAATAGGCTGGTGTAATGTTACACCATTCAGCGATAAGCACTGAAATATTTCGGGCTTACCTGTCGACGCAAAGGCCTGTTGAAAACTAAATAAAATGGCACCAAACACACACAGCAGCCGCATGTTGGCCCCTCAAGCTGGACAGCTGTATCTCTGAAGTAAGAGACTGGATTATAAGTGTGAAATTTGAAGTCGGTATACAAAACAGAAGCGACGATTACACGATCGAGATTTTATGATTAGCCGCCCGCTCGTCGTCCTCTATTTGATCCTGAAGCGGACGAGAACGCGCACGTACGCACAAAAACGTGTTTACGTCATCAAGTCCTGTCGCTCCCGACGTGCGTGAGAGTGACTCGCAAACCGACTTATATAACAAGTGCTACTTCAAAAAGGCTTTTGATATGATAGAACACAATTTTCTTTTTAAATCTTTATAATTTTTTGGATTTGGTGAGCAATTTATCAGTTCTATAAAAATGATCTAGAAAGATATAAATAGTTATAATATAAATAGATATAAATAAATTACAATATATGATATTCCAGTTAAAGAGACGGTGAAATATCTAGGCATTTCAATTTCCAAAGATTTGAAAATTAGTATGAAAGAAAATTTCGAAAATACACCACACAAAGCCAATACAATCTTGAATTGCTGGTTCCAGAGAGACATAAATTTTTGGGAGAATTCTTCTATCTAAACTGGAATATTTATCTAGACTGATCCATCCAGCACTCGCTTTGGCACCCTCATCATATTTTATTAAAAACATCCAACCAAAAAATGTATAACTTTATTTGGAGACACAAAACTCATTACATTAAAAAATCGGCCTAAGCCTGTTTCTCTGTTTTTGTATACGATTAATGCTATTTTGTTGTATGTACATTTTGTACATAAAAAAAAATACCCGGATGTAGATGATAAGTTTATATTGTGTACAAGATAACCAAAGAGCGCTCTGTGTGGTGTGATCTGATTTTATATATATATATATATATATATATATATATATATATATATTAGTTATATATATTAGTTATATATATTTTAGTATATTAATACTACATTAATAAATGCAGATATCTTTAAAATATATATACAGTATATAAAACAAGTGCTAAACCTGCACGCCCTAAAGCGTGCCATACTTGCTCGTGCTACACACACTTGGTCTGATAGTATTAATTTTTTACGCACAAACACAAACCAAACTGCACTTTGATACCTGTGACTATTGCACAACCAATACATTTTAACCGAACATTAACAAAGCCTACCTTAGCGTTAGTACGCCATCATATCACGTGATCAACATTTATTCTCTATTCACATCGAACACTTTGTCCACTCATCGTTATTGTTAAGGACGTGCATTGCTTTCCTTTTACTTTTGGTTTGGCAGTCGCCACTTTTTAATCAGTGTTTCAACTGCATTATAGTGCAATCAAAATCTTTCCCAAATACATTACACTAATTATATCTATACGCGTAAGGCTATTTTCCAGGCTAGATGAATTTCCAGGCACAATCATGCCATCTAGAGGCGAGATCTGGTATAACCACATATACCAGATACCAGAAAATGCATTGTCTAATTATTAGCCGAACAACGCAAAGTTGTATTTTTCATATTTTTGAATATTAAGAATGTTATAATATACTAACTTCAGTCGAATTTTACGTTTGGTTTTTGGAACTTTGAACCAACGGGGAAACGTATTGTTTAATCACTGGTTCTATGTCTTATTTTTTATTTTTTATATCCTAATAACGGAGAATAACCAATAATCAAATGCATATAATAATGTGCAAAACAGCACAAATTATGCGCGCTTCACGTTTCAACCTTTATTAGGCTATAGGAAAAAGTGCATGCAACGCACACACACACACACACAAACACACGAAGAGACCAGCATTGGATGTGCAGCATGTCACACCTGTTGATTTCTATCTATATATGTATACTGTATATTTATAGTGTGACAATGCCATTTGCTGTTTAATGTAAAGTTTGTGAGTGCTGTCTCAAAAAAGGAGATACAGTGGGCTAATTTATTTTCCCAATCCTTTGGGTGCTGTAGTAGTTTCATAAATATTGTGCAAGTATCTAAAATGTTTGTGTTGCAATACATTAGGATATAATAGAATATCCTAATGTATTTGAGTTTCTCTGTAAAATAGGATCAAATTGTTTTCAAACGTCACTCCAGGGAATTTGCGCCCACCCCCCCTTCTATCTCTAATCTAATATTGATTTAATATAAATTTATTTAAATTTAATAATTTTTTTATATTTACCCACAGTCCAGAATGAGGCCAGGAGACAGGTAAATCATTTCAAGAGAAAAACTCCTGAAAACTTAAATCTATTATATTGTGTAAGTATACACACTGAAGAGGACTTATGCTATTAGAAAGCCAGTGACAAACTTTAATGACATTCCTTTCAACCCCAGATCACTGTTGTAAATAAAAAAGTGATCCACTTTCCAATGTTTAGTAATTTTATAATTTTTAAACATTTACAGTTATGAAACATGACATATCCATATACAGAATTTAATCCTTCTATAGCTGAGCTGTTCAGAGGTTACGATCACACACTCCAAAATGGCTCAAGCACAGGACTTTAACTTTTGCTATGTTCAATGTGTATGTGTGTCAATTAAGGATATGGGTTTTAAGAAACAGACAGAAACATTGCAGTTCGATCAGAAAGAAATATTTTATTAAAGAGCTATTACATAATGCTAAAATATTTTAGATAATCATTTTAGCCTATTCAAATTTCTTTTGGATATTATGATGCATAATAGGATAGACTCCTGATCCAGCTTGACCCTGCTCAGGATAAAGTAACTGATAAGGATTGATGGTTACTGAGGATGATGGCTGATGACCTCTTTGATTAACAACAAGCTATGTTTTTGTGAAAGCTGGTAATGTACTTTAAAAGACTCAAAGAGAGAACATGTGAGTAGTGTGACTTAATTATAACACAAAGGCTGTCATCCTATAAAACCAAAAAAGATGATGATATGTGTGATCTTCACAGGTTTATAATGAACAGTGGGTTGAAATTATCACCTTCTAGCCACATGATTGATTGATTTCACACCATAAAATTAATGTAATCAGTTGAAAAGACTCTTCACATAAGTAACTAAAATACCAGTTCAAATAATGGAACAGAAAATATGCAAACCTCTGGCTTAAGCTCATCATTTACTTTTCGGATGTTGGAACACATGACCACAAGATGGAGCTTATGCTTGCTGATTTGAAAAGACAGTACTTTGTTTTGGAATTCCATCTCACTTAGTAAGCTTCTTTTACCTGATGTCCTGATGTGGCATTTCTTCTCCTCTGTTTATTTCACTTTTCACATGATTTACACGTGAACAGTATTTGGTTGAACAGTAATGTTGGATTGTTACCCCTAAAATGTTAATTATAGATGCCTATAAATTATAGCTAGAACAGTGTTTATATATTTACAATATATAAATTTACCATAATATAGGCCTATATATATATGTGTGTGTGTGTATATGTGTATATGTGTGTGTGTGTGTATGTGTTTATTTAATTGTATTTTTTAAGAAAGGACTTGGGTAATAAATCACGTGGTCCTCGCTTTGGTTAGGTAGCTTAAGCCCTTGCAGAACCCGTGATTTAAGGCTCCAGAGACATATTTGTAAGATATCCATCCAGACTCAGAGTACACTGTGTTTCTGCTTCCTTCTGAAACACACGCTAGATGGCAAGTAGGGGGTATTGCATGACTTTCCATTAGCCAATCCTATCTTTCCTGTCAGCTCACCCGAGCCCAGTTTCACATATCGTTAAAAAATCCTGTTTGACCTAGAAAAGCACTGGCAGAGGTAATATAACAGATCTACACTCTGTAAAATGTTACAGTTTCATCAAGAACTTCAGTCATCCACTGTGGAATAACTCGATAAACATGCTCTTTTAGAATATGAGATTAATTGACCATAACAACTTGTTAAATTCAACAAAAATGTACCAGGATCCAATTAGTTACATACACAAAACAATGGACAATAGCCTGCAGAAGCAGCAATATAAAACAGACCAAAGATGTTTACAGCATTGGATAGCATTAACATGCTATTGCCAGTATTCATAAAAATAATGGCACTTTATTTGTAGACAACAAGGAACAAAATACAGGATAGGCTTTTAGCTCCAGTGTGAGATTCAATCACTTATTCATTACAAGGCAGTGCGGCAAACACAAATGGACCGAAAAAAAACCACACATTGAAAATGAGAAGCAGTTATGGACTGTTTCAGGCCTTACGTGGGAGCAACTCTGCTCTTCTGTACGCTCTGATTAGGAGGCTTTGATAGCGGAGGATTGCTGTGTCTGCGAGTATGAAGAAAGTTATTGTATCCTCAGGTCTAAATGCGTCACCACATGAGCCGCTTCACTGTTCTCTGTTGTGTCTGGAGAGCAGCTCAGACCCATGGGTTAGAACCAGGTCATGTGGCAACAGCAGCTATGCAAGCTTAGAAATTCCCTTATGAGTTGCTTTCAGACTTTTCATTTCAAGAGCCCTTTTACACATGATGTGGCTTGCATCATTCCTTTTATACTGTTGAATTTACAAAACATTACAGTGAAAGTATTACTCATTGCCACCCATAAGTAAATAATGAGGCGACGGTCTCAGTACAGACAAAGCGAGAACTGAATCCATAAACTGTGAAGAGCACATCATGTTTTAGTGATGATCCACAATAAAATGCCAAAACAGATACGTCATACATTATGTGTGCAATAGCATCAGAAAAAATATCTAGGCAAGTCCTGTACTTTGTTTCTCTACATAGTTTGTCTTGTTCTTAGAAAAAATTTCCAAATGGGCGGGATACATATTGGTTTACTAATGATTAACATTCTTAAATTAGGATCACCATTTTTAACTTGGCCATGAACAAATGTTGGTGTCTAAGAATGTTTTACAAGCACTAACTCACCAAGTTTAACCCAGTTCATATTTTTTAATTAGCTGAGGAATTCAATCTGTGATGGGAGCAAGGAAACACCAAAAAAGTGCATGGTGTTGGTACTCCACGACCAGGATTGAGAAATACTGGCCTAGACAATCTTGTGTGTTTCACCAAATGGTTCCGATCACTAACACTGACACTGACTACATTCATGCGTCAGGCCAAACTGCGAAAAGATCTGGGCTTGAGCCAGAGAAAGAGTGAAATTGAACACCAGCTGAGAGTGTTGCTTCACACATGTGAGGAAAAACACTGTTAATTATGTGTGCAATTATGTGCACATTATTTGTGCTGCCAGTCATCCTGTTTGGCAGGAAGTCCATTACAAACATCACATGATCTCATCATTATAAATTAAATTCTCTCACACATTGAGTGAATACACTGTGATTACCTCATCTGTACAGAATTCGCTGGAGGAGGTAAAATTACCAAAACTGTCAAATGTACCAAAAAAAAGTAGTTAAACAGTTAATGTACCAATTTAAAGGGAACCTATTATAACAATATGTGAACATGCAAAAACCCGAAAAAACACATCCCCTCCATTTTCTCTTGTTTAAATTAGCCTATTTCCTCTTTATAGACCTGCTCTTTGGATTTGTCTGTTTTTGTGATGTTTACAATTTTCCTAAGAAAGAAAGGTAATAAGACCCTCCTCTAGCTCGAGGCTCAGCTTCGCCCAGGAGTCATCACTGATACTGTAAAATAATTTAAACAGTTAATTTACTTTTTTTTTTAAGATAAAATATTCAACTTCATCACAATAATTTTAGGCATGTCTGAGTTGTACCATGCTCGAATGATTGCTTCACCCTCTTCACTCCCCTAATGGCCACAGTTCACATTATTTTTGTTCGTATTCCAGTACATTTGCGTATTTAGATTCTCTGATACAACACGTGATAATATGCACATTGCTGGTTTATAAACAAATAGAGAAATTTTTGAAAAAACTTTAAAGAGCAGTGGTCTCAACTGCCATCCTACTTAATCAACTATTGCTGTGTAGGTCAGAGAATGAGTTTGGCTGGAAATGCTGCATGCCCAGGAGACAGATGATGCTCATGAAGTCACATTCCAAACAGCAGTCCATTTCCGTTTTTCAAATACAGTTGGCTTTCATATTTGATTCGGACTGTGTCTGAGTACAACGTTCTTTGTTGGAGACCATCTTTTTAAGTGTACTTGAGCACAGTACACTGATTTATATCTTGGCATGATATGCAGTCTTCAAGTTACGCAAACGTACCACCCCGGGCTTGGGCCTGTAGTATGAAAGCACCCTTAACTAGTGTTTCAAATGCAACAAAATATGCATTTACATCAGGAAGCCAATTAAATTTCAAGATAATCAAGATAAAGTACTTTGCTTCGAAGTCTATATTTCTAATTCCAGTGCTTTAGTCAGTGACAGTAGAGACAGATGAGTATTCCTGAAACAACCAGGTACCTCAAGTAACGATGGGCAAATCAATACTAAGGTTTAGTTTTATTCATATTCAGCCTCATATTAAAAATCAATAATAGGCACTGCTTTTAAGCAGTGATGTTATTAACTTTATTTCATTCTTTTTTTTTTGTTAACTTTCCTTTCACCTCCCTGTAACTTACAGAAAGGCAGTAATATGGCATGCAGAGAAACAGATTCTGCCAGTTAGTCAGTCACACAATGGCAGAAGATATTTGACTCTTTTGAAGCAAAATGTGATATACATTAAAAGTCGGTAAGAAATCGTGGCAATACCACAAACCTAATGAAGCACACAGCTCTTCATCATTACTTCAGCATAGCTCACATGGTAAGTTAACATTTAGAACCGGAAAAAAAAATTTATTAGTTGTGTCAAAACAAGTTTTTAAAGAAATTACTCAAGTAGCTTTTCACCAGATTACTTTTTTACTTGAGTAATTTTCTTGATTACTGCTAGCACTGGGGCAGTGGTAGCTCGGTGGTTTATGGCTCTGGGTTACAGATCAGACGGTCGGTGGCCCCTTGAGCCCTTTGAGCAAGCCCCTTAAGCAAGGCCCTTAACCCTGTCTGCTCCATGCCGTTGTGACCCTACGCTCGAATACCAGCTTCTTGCAAGCCTGGATACGCAAAGGAAAAATATGTGCGATAATGTATGTGTTATGTTTCAAAAGTTGGAAGAATTGCTTGAATTGTCCATTGCACCTTGCTTGCTGACTGGTAAGAGACATGCACACATGCCTGATGGCAGTATCTGATGTTCTCTCTGAGTTATTAACAGCATAGACACATTATTCATTATGTCATAAACACCTGTTACATCAAAGAATAAAAGTAATTAACATACTCCAGGGAGAACAAAGAGAGAAGAATATACATCTATATACCTATTACAATAGTAGTTGTCTCCATAAATGTCTACAAAGTGGCATACAAATTACAGTGGCCTGATGTTCAGAAAGTATTACATTTATAGAGAAGAAAATATTGTAATGCAGTGTGTTTTCTGAAAAATACACTAGGTAAAGTAAAATTTTTTAACACTAAAAAAATTTAAGAAACTACAGATATGTAACAAAGTGAATATAGTTTGTTACTTCACATCTCTGGAATTAGCCAAGCCGATTAAAAAATATTTTCATTGGTTAATACACAGCATTTCATATTTGTATATCTTAACTGCTGATCTCATATCTGTATGAGTTAAATACCTTGAATGGCAAACCACAAACAAAAGGCATTGTTATTGGTCAAACTCTTTATATACCCATTATATTACTTAATGTGCAACTATTTGTTATAAGCAGTTTCACTTAATTGCACATTAAGTGAACTGGATTTTAGAGTATTCGCTGCTATACTTGACCTAAGGTGGGCCGCTGGACTTACATCAACATTCCTATAAACAGTGTTTGCCTCTGTGCTCCTGGAAATATTCCATCTAAGCCATTATAAGGGATGGCAGCATGATACCATGCCAAATTTAGATCCTTATCATCTGCTGGAAGGTATTAACCGGAGCAGATGTGTCAAATGGATCCGGTCAAGGCCCAGTGCATTAACAACAATATGGCTACCCCAGACCCGCCTTGCCATAGATGGTACAGATAAGAGGAGATGCGTTGAACTGCTTGGGTGGCACTCATGTGTGTCTAATGACCATATCAGGTCTGAGGTCTGTCCTCCAGACGGGCTCTAGGACTGCAAGCTCTGTTGATGTGTAGATTTCTAAGGAAATGGACTCCATATGGCCAAATGAGATCACCAGGAACAGGCAATTTGTATTTCTCCTATCACTTTTGAACTTTCATGATTTTAGATTGGACACCAGTTTTTCCAAAAGGACAATAATTTAACACAGGCATTAATTTGAACCATTGAACAACATTTCATTCAGTTTGTGGATCTGAATTAGATGTGTTATATCTTGAATCTTTGAAAAGCGACATCCATATTTTATTAGAACATCTTGTATTCTGTAAATGGGGACATGGGGAATCTGTCAGTAATGTGACATGTCTTGAGGAAATCTGCCTTTAAATATTTGCTGTCTTGCAGAGAAGAATTCCAATCAAAAACTGACGTTTACTGCACAATTTGTCATCTGTAATGGATTGAACCCAAGGAGCAAATCAGTAAGTAATGTGGAAGTGGACCACACAGACAGAGCGTCCCAGTAGAGCATTCTGGAGATAACATCTCAGCTCAACTTTCGGTACTTAATTGGAACAATTAGAGGTTGCTTAACATCCGAAGTCTGCTTTTTCTCCTTTCAACAAGGAATCTCAATTCATTTCCCTTATGGAAGGATAGCTGTTTATACCATGTTTGAATCATGATGTTTTCAGATTTGTTTTTGATAGATTAGATGACTTAAGACTGTTTTCCAGGCAGGACACTTTCTAAATGATGGCATGTTTTTCCAAACCCTCTTAGTTTACTGTGACGTAATTCCTCTTTAGATATCTCAGATGGTAAGAAGCCCCCCAAAGACAGGTATTTTAGTTTACTCACATAAACACTTGCATTAGTTTAGTGCTACTGTTACCATTTTATTTATCTATTAAGAGTCATGTGATCATACTGATGACCGAAACATGTTATTGTGCATTTCAGTTTACTATACAGAAATGTTCTGAACCTAACGTCAGTCTTAATTTAAAGAAAGCAAACACAAAATGTCAGCTGAAACCATGAAACAAAAGTAGTATACTAATACATGAAACAAAATCACTTTTGTTTGCATTTGTAAATCTAAAAAGTTACGTCATTCATAAACCACATCTGTCTTAGTTCATGCAGGTCTGGAGCCGCTCCAGTTGAGGATGAAACAGCAGAAGGAAGAGTGGGTGGTCTCCTAGAACTTCAAATTGTTGTTGTCAACTGAAAGTTCCTGGCAGTGTATACTCGTCTCAGTGGGTAGCAATAATACAGACATACTTTTCCTTAGGTTTATTGACAAAATGCATGTATTTAACTTTAATGTTCGTCACTTTAATTGTATTTTTATTAAGGATATTCTGAAATAATTTACTTAGTTTTGTAAGCGCCTATTGGCGTAACTGACGAATGGATATGTGAGGTTCTGCGAGTTGGCGCATTTTATCAAGTTCTTCTGTCTCAGTACCTTCTTCAGTTTTAGAGGGAGTTTACTGCTTGTTAAAAAAAGAAGCAGCACTGCTCTACATGGCTTAGGAGTGAAACTCATACAGTAATTACAATTGTTTTAACAAGCTTCTTTCTGCCATTCTATGGCCAGGTATCTACTGGGAACAAATGAATTGGATTAGAATATTACAAACAGGTTGAGAGACTTCATGTTAAATTTAAATCTAAGCAGATTTAAAATAATATTGGTGTTTTACAACAACCAACAAAAAATGTCAAACCATTTATATGGTTAAACTTACGCAGATGCTTAAGATTCTGTTTTCAAAGATCGCTTCAGATCAAAGTTTTGATGCAGAGGCATGTAAACTCTAATACACAATGGATGGACTTCATCAAGTGCACCAGATCTTCAGAATCATCAGATATTTAAACCATTTTCTCAGAAATGACAAACAGTAAAAATTAAAAGAAGGAATATATACAAACAAATTTTCATTTCCCCCATATAAACTAAAAAATGACATAGTGGTAGTCTGTAATCTGTAATTATTTAGCAGTTCATTCTGCAAGAAATAAGGAAAGCACTGATATAAGATATAAAATGTGTATTTATGCGCATATGTTTTCTACTGACTCCATTGTTCTGAATAATGTCCCTTTCTTTGGAACTACACACCTATAGGCTCGGGCTTCAAATATAAAGCCCATGGCTTTGTGAGATGTATGCATACTTGTAATGCATACATGCAAACTGCATTAATGTACTGTCTCATGGGAGGAAAACCAGTCCAAACAACCAAGGTTGTGACCAAATCCTTTGTTATTTAGTGGATAATCTCATTGGGGTACTCTTGACTCTTGACCTCAACACTCTTATTTCTTGACGTTACAATATGTATCATTGCAAGATGGTTTGGAATGGTTAAAAATCCTGATATCTAGTATTACCCATAAGGGTCCCTTTTGAGTCTGCTTCTTCTCAAGTTTCCATTCTCATGCACCTCATCACGTAGTTTTTCTTTGACTCTGTGGTGTCTGACCTTCTCATTGGGAATCTAAATAAAGCTGTATTTTTTTACCATAAAAAAAAAAAAAAAAACTTAAGATATACCTCTTCAGACATTTCCATTTGTTCATTAGTCAGATGCTCTCATTCAATTATGGATGTTGCCACTAACAGAAAATATCTCACATAAAATTTAAAAAATTTTTTACAGTACCATTTATTATTAACTCATCTACTTAGTTCATTACTATGGTGTGAACGATTTTTTAGGTACAGACTAAATGTTCTAGCAATAATAATGAACAGTAATGATTCAATTACTTGTCACATGTACATTATAGCTCAGTCAAATAATCTTTTTCACATATCCCAGTTAGAGCGCAGGGTCATCCAGGAAACAGCACCCCTGAAGCAAATTGGGTTAAGGGCCTTGCTCAAGGGTTCAACAGTGGCAACTTGGCGGTGCTGGGGCTCGAACCCCCGACCTTCTGATCAGTAACCCACTAACCTACTTATCTTAACTGATTAAGCAAATAAATGCTCTAATACTGTACAGACCCTCTTTAGTTTTTCAGTTTCTGGTTCTTCTTGAACTTTAACTGTTTGCACATTTTCAAGAGCATCTACCAAGTGACTACAAGCAAATGTCTATTTACACACAGAATATTTTATCGATCTATAAAACTCAAGAAAAATTAGTAGTCTTGGAAACAATTAGAACATTTAATGGAATCCATTGTTACATATGCCATTAGGAATTAAATGCATTTTTCTAAAGTTTATTTTCTTCGACAGAATTTGTACATGTTCTCATCTGTTCACTGCTAAATTTGCAATTGAAGCATTATACTAACTGGGAAAGGTATTTAGTTCTACTTTCAGGGACACTAGACTTTTCTAGAATAGAAGACATTTTACTTTAATTGTATGGCATCTGGTAAACATACCATTTTATAGTGGTATCATTTTGCAGTGGTTAGCACTGTCGCCTTGCACCTCCAGAGTCCGGGTTCGATTCCTGGCCAGGTTTGATCCCGTCTCTGTGTGCATGGAGTTTGCATGTTCTCCCCGTGCTTGGTGGGTTTCCTCCGGGTACTCCAGTTTCCTCCCACAGTCCAAAGACATGCAGATTAGGCTAATTGATGTTCCCAAATTGCCCGTAGTGTGTGAATGAGTGTGTGAGTATGTGGGTATCCTGCGATAGATTGGCACCCTATCGTGGGTGTACCCACCTCGTGCCCTAAGTCACCTGAGATATGCTTCAGGCCCCCCGCGACCCTGTATACAGGATTAAGCGGTATAGACGATGAGTGAGTGAGTGAGTGAGTGAGTAATCTCATGTTTCCAGCTTGGAGCTGATGTTACCATGCTGGTGTTCTTAATTTTCTATGTATAACATGGGAATGTAAGTAAACTCCCTCAATGTACTAATGCTTAAATATAAGGATTTTGAGTTCAATACATAAAATTCTCAGTGCCACTCAGAAAAAGGGCTTGAAGCAGTCGTGAGAACAGCAAAGGAAACAACAGACCCACAAAACAACAGGGAGGCACTACAGAAAACAACTTTTTTGGTACAGAATTGTTATGGTCTGTTTGAGCAAACATTTAATTCTAGTCCCACCGTTATAAAATGATGCTTGGATTGGAATATAAACATGTTCCAAAGTTAAACCAGATGCGGCATGCAGTCGGGAGTGCCTCTTTCCTCTCTGGACTAAGGGGTTTTTGAAAGAAAAAAAGTGAGCCATTTCATACAAGAAAATGAGTCAGTGGTCTTCTGGTGTCTCACCTCACCCACATGGAATCTCAAAGGGTCATGGCGTTTTACTGCACTGTCACTGTACTGTGTATAGCATCATTGGATTCCTTTTGGTCAGAACCAAGACTCTGAAAGTCCTTAAGCCAAAACCTCAGGGGAAATCTCTGTGGTTCGCCTATGTTGATGCTAAAAGCTGTAAACGATGTATTAACTCCCGGCTGGAGCACTGTGGCTTTCAGAGAGTGATTGACTGCAGTGGATCATGCCCTGAAAACGTTTCATTAGTAGTTTCTGTTATGTTAGAGTGTCATTTAGTCGGTGTTATTTTAGACAAACTGGAAATTCACTGTAATCACGAAAAAGTGCCACTGCATAGCGACGGGTTTCATACAAAACCTTTTTAAATGTCACTGTCATTTCTGTTTTCATCATGAAACATGAGGACGGTAAAAACCATAAGTAAATCAAGAAGTCTCTTTTAATTTGAGTTAAAATGTCAGTATTGAAATACAAAAATAAGTCGCTACATTAAGAAATCTCACAGTAGATACACAAAGACTGCAAAAAGGAAAATATATTTACAATGATATATGTGTTTCATAAAAATGTGTTTTAATGAGTAGGCCTAAATCACTGTCCGGTTACTTGTTTCCAAAACATAACAGATTACCAAAGTACTTCTGTGGTGATTCACTAAATATCATTGTTCAAAAAAAGAATGGTGTGCATTATAAAAATAATGCACTCAAGTACTTCACAAATGTGCACACTCACGCAACAGTAACCCGAGAACCATAAAATAGTACAATAGACTGAACTTTTTTTTTTTGACTGACCCAGCCTGCTCATAAAAAAAAAAAAAAAAAAAAGGTGCGTTACACTGTAGCTGGTAATTTCGTTGCTCAGTGGGAAGCATGATGTAGATTTCGTGCCAATGTAGCATTCGTGCAAGTGGTATAGCATCAGGCCTGGAAGCTCGGCTCTATGTCTGCAAACTCTTTAACCTCCAGATAAGAGGGAGTGGAACTCGAACAGCACACACCTCCCTTTGGCATTATTTCTGTAATCGTCTCCAGAGTGTAATAATGCAGCCTCTTCTGGTGCATGGCTTTCTGCAAGAGGTGCATCTGGGGACATTTCCTTAAGACAGTTACAGACAGCGTACATCATATGCTACAATATGATTTATTTTTGGAGTTAGACACATAGCAAAGCATGGCATTTCATTACCTAATTTTTACATGAGCAATTATTATACTCTAACTGGTCTGTACATAACAACGCAATAAATATAAATTTGAAAGCAGTCAATCTGGGAATATTCTGCTCGAACGAAAGGAACTATAAATAAAAAAACAAACGTTTGGAGAAGCAGTTTTCTCCAATAAATAAGAGCAGTAATGTATTTACAATATGCACATGGTCAGGTCCAAATCGAACAACAGTTTATCTCTTCAAATGTTTCATTAATTAAAGTACCATACCAGAGAGCAAGAGAGGTGCACAGTTCTGATGAAATATGTACTTTATGAATCTAGTGCTTCGCTTAACAAAACGGATGACTGTGTCAGGAGGTTATGACTCGCTCACATAAACTGTGCTATCATCGGACGTACAAGCTGGTCTCATGCAAAGCCAAGATTCCTAATAGAGCGAATTCTCCTCACTACCTTCTTTACCTGAAAGACAACAAAAACAGAATGGAACATTGATTATTAGAAAGTAATGCCAATTGTTGAACTTTAACTGTGCACAGAAGTTAAGATTCAGAGGTGAAGGACTATGACAAATTCAGCTTTAAAGTTCATGTATAAAATTATTTGTTTAGGGACGCTTCTAGAGTTTAACTGCTCAAAGACTATAAATTTGGTCTTAGGATTCAGGACCAAATCTACCTAATTTATTCTGTTTTCTCAGTTTTAAACCTCTGCTTTCCCTGTTTTAGATGTCTTGGCACCGCTGATATGATCTGCTCTACCGTATATGGAAGGTGTTTAATCCACAGGTGTTTAGTCCTTACTCCTGCAGTGGCCAAAATGGCGCACTCCTATGGAGCGGCCGAAGAAGCAGGTGGCACGGCGCAAATGGCAGGCACTTGGGTAGGTGATGTTATCGTTGCCGCAGATGGTCTGACCATTGACCATGGGTATCGGGCACTGAGCAGTGCGGCACATCACACAGTGGGCACTGTTGGTCTGGTCTGTCACACAGGTGTGGGTACCGGGGCACACCACATTGGAGCATGACTCTGAGAACAAACATTTGTCCTGAGTTTAATTTCTTGTAGACAGTTGATTTAAAATAGTTAATTAAGAATTTAAATATGTAAAGTAAATGTACCAAACAACTCACTCTTGCACTCTCCTTGATACATGATCTCGAGGTCAGGGTGGCCTCTGCAGCGAGACATTAGGAGGGCACATTCATCTTTATATGTAGTGCCATCACTCCCACAGACAGCATGCTTTCTGGAAATGCTGGAACAGTCTGGTGAGCAGATGCACTGAGGACGGCCACCCTTCATCCTACACACCTTTCCCAAGCCGCACTTCACTCCTTCGCATGTCTCTATGAGAAACAGAGCAATAGGTAGCCATTAAAAAAACCTTATTTATCATTTCCTACAATAATAAAGCATCAAGCACTCAAAACATCTCTTAGAAAAATTGTTTCTGCCAATGTCTGTGCCAATGTCCATACAGAAGCAAATACCCCCTGATCACATCACAATTACTGTCACTGTAATGCATGTAGCTGGGAACACATAAAGCTTACACATGCAACTGGAGTTAAACAGAACATCTGGCTTAAATTCATATGAAGCTTTTTAAAAATGTACTACAGCACAACATTTAGCAATCTCACACAAAGGTGTACTGACCCATACCAAGGTCCTTAAATGACTGGTCCTCAAAAACTCCTTAATATCCTCTCTAGTGAGGGGTCACTAAATCACATACAGCAAGACCAGATGCAGCTGCTACTTTGGAAATCCCAGCATTCGTTCTTTGCTTTTGTTTAAAGTATAATTTCAGTTAGGTTAGGCAACCATTTAAGAATTAGATGCTCCAGTGCTCACCTCTGACACCGTAATGTAAGGAAAAGAACAGATTTACTTAGTCAGAGAGTATGAGCTGGACCATCTGGAATACATAGAAGAAAAGGTCCAGTAGTCCATACACTTTTATGGGAATGGAAGGCAAGAATTCTGAAACAGACAATAAAATCAACTTTCTCTTTTTCCTTTGCTTTTTTTTTTGGATGTATCTAACAGCACTGATTGTGTTCTAGGCTTATGAGGACCAGACTTCTTGAGCATGTGGCAGCCATTTCTCTCTGCGGTGAGCTGGAATTCAGTCATTTCTGCGGGAAAAGGCAAAACAAGCCTGCTTTCCAATAAGCACTTGGAAAGAGTGAAAAAGAAAGGGAAGGGTAAAAGAAGAGGACCTCTATTGTATGGGATGCATTCATCATGAGCAGTACATTTACAGCTGCAGTTTGACACCTGTTAATCTTCAGCATGGGCTATGAAGCAAGTTACAACATATCAAAACTCCCTAATTTTTGACCGTTCTAAAGTTTTATTCCTAGGATGAAATTCCTAATCATCTTGGTGTCTTGGCAATTGTTGAAGATACTTATAATGTCTTGAGTAACGTGCATACCTGGCCAAGGCTTACAAAAGTGGACTGTACTCAAACAGCTGGATGGAATTAAACAGAACATCTGGCTTAAATCCATATGCAGCTTTTTAAAAATGTGAGCAGGAACAAAATTTTGAGAGCCCAGTCATCAGGTTCGGATTCACCTGGGAACTTTTTTGTTTCTGAAACACTGTCTACCATGCTTCCCCCAATATGTGCTATACTTTCTGCTTCAGTTTTCTCTTTCAGTCTGCACTATAGCACCGCCTTAATCCATGGTGTCCTCTGAAGCACTTATTGTTCCTTTACAGAGCTTAGCAGACACACTGTTTTAGCCTTTCTAATAAAATCTGTTAGGTGTTCGGTAGGATGAAAAGCACCTAGTGAGCAAAGTCTGACTCATCTCTTATGACGTATATAGTATATTTTATAGTGGCCCATATTCTGTGTAACTGCCTTGATTTTATGACCTTATTTTACAAATGATTGGAAACATATCGGTACAGAATTCTACCTCAGGTGTAAGTCACAATGGATGTAAAAATGTCTGCCAATTTAAATTTTGACTACTAATAGGTGATAAATCAGCACACATGAGAGTAAAAACATTTCGCGGATTTATATGAAAATATTTAGGGCCTACCTTTGCAGGGTTTGCAGGACACAATTCCCAGGAAGCCCAGCAGACTGACCTCGTTGATGGGCAGGCTGGTGTTGGACCAAGCGGTGTCCAAACGACCTCCGGCACAGCACTCCTCCTTGCTCACACCACGCATCAGCACCATGTCACAGCGCGGCTCTTGGCCCTGTTGCAGCCAGCACATGCCCGCTTTACACAAACACAAAAACACACACACAGGCACACAGAGAAAGAGAGGGATTTATACTTTCACTCCATGTTGCTATGCAGTTAATTCATCATTTCTAATATTATGATATAACAAAGTCCACCATACTGTTCTGAATGAGTGGAAAAGTTTGTATACCCTTATGGCAAAATGTAAGATAGACCTTCATTATTACCCAATACAAGTATTGCATCAGAGTAATAATAATAATAAAAAACAAGATGCTATCAGTTCAAAATAAATAGTCTTATAACTTGCGTGACCCATACAAGTTTGTCTTCATTAATGTTTCTGACATCTTTCATATCCTCTGAGCAGATTATTTTTCATTTGAAATAACACCTTCTGCCATGTCTGTTATAACTGCGTGATTACTTAGCCAGTCTTTGCCCATTCTTTCTGACAATACCTCTGCCTTTTTCAGATTAGGTATGGAGAGCTGAAGGGATATTTCCAAACTATTTTGCCAAATTTTGTGAAGAGTTGTCCTTTTTAAAAGATGAAATATCATCTAAAAATAATATTTTGAAGATAAAATTTGTAAAAAATAGATGCAAGAATCATACAATCGGACACAAAATCTTCCACTGAACTGCAGCACACATCCACCTCATGTACTTTAAATTATATAAATATTTATTAATAAATGTTAATAAAAAATAACAAAATATATATTTAAATAATCAAATTAATTATTAATTATTTAAAGTATAGATGTTGCCTCAAATATGAATTGATGCTTAATTCATAAAGTTGTGTAATAATATTAAAAACATAATTAAAAACATTAAAAAAAAAACATCAGAAAACAAATAAACGCTGTAAAATAAATAAAATAACATTTCTTAGACTTCAGTATTTTTTCACATAAAGAACTGGAAAATGTTCAGTTTTTATTTTTCTTGCACCTGACAGGTGGGTTTATTTCTTAGTACACTGTGTTCTTCACTGCTTAATTTTTGAGTCTGATATAAATCAGCACTACATGTCAATGACCCGATTTCACTTATTAATCTTGGCGAAAAAACTTTTCTGACGATAAAAAAAAATGAATCTTGAAATTTGCTAAACTTACCGTTGGCTCGGTGCTTTGCGAGAGTTCCACACAGCGAGATGAGCACCACACAGCGGAGCGCCGAAAACAAGCTCATGATGATGAGAAGTTGCTTCAAACCCTCCACACACACACAGATGTTTCGAGCAATGAGACTCTCTCTCAAATATTTACACAGATAAAGGGGGGTCTGGTCGAAGCGCTGCCCCCGTTTACGTGAATGGTTTGGGTTGGGAGTGAGTGACTGATGGCGGCCCGCCTCCACATAAATACTTTAGCTTTGAGTGAGTGAGACACGCCGGGCCATGGTTGTTCCAGTTGTTTTTTTTTTGTTTCTAAACCTCGCTGTTCGTGTAACTTCTCGGATATGAGGCAGAAAACTCCCACGCACCGAATCTCATTCACGCCGAAGTTAATGAAAACGGCATGTCAGACGATAAAAGCGGTTTCGAAAATATAACGCCAGAAAAAAACGGCGGGAGTTTAGTCTAAAAGCTACTTGGTCTGAATTCCGCAACTCCCACGGTGTAAACATTCACCTCAGCTGCTGAAACCGGATAAAAGTGTGGTCCAGCCAAGAGAGCTCACACTCATGTGATTTAAATTAACTTCGGCTCCATCCTTTTCCAATAAACTTTAAAAGAAGTGTCTGGCGAAACACTTCACAACTCTCTTGACGGCTTTTTTTTGTGCTTTGTGGTTACAGTGAAGAAGTAGGGTAGCTCAGAATCTAGGGTTCCACTGGTCAGTCATAACATTAAAACCACTAACAGGTGAAGTAAATAACGTTGATTATCCCGTTACCATGGCACCTGTCACGTATTCGGCAGCAAGTGAACAGTAAGTTCTCCAGGTTGTTGAGAAGTGTTGTAAGCAGGGGAAATGGGCATGGTGTAGCACAACATGCTACTGGTGTACAAATGGCTGAAATAAATAACTGGTTGAATAAACAAACATAATCTGTTGAAAATAAATAGTGTGTGGAACTGTTGTATAAAGACAATATCACACTTGAGATTGTGTGTTGTGCTGAATATCAGCAGGGCTTTGATGTTTTGTCATAGATACAAGTACAACATCAATTCCTCTCATGTGATATTACTTAAGTACTTTGTAGCTTGCTGTGTATGGGGCTTCAGATCTGTAGCATGTTATTAATGCCCAATCCCATATCCACTGCTGGAAATCTATACAATGGGCATGCAAGCATCGGAAACAGACAATGGAGCAGTGAAAGAAGGTGGCCTGGTCTGATTAATATTTTTTTTTTCTTTTACATCAGATGGACGGCTGAGTTTATGTGCATACCTTCTCTAAGGAAAAGATGATACCAGGATGGACAATGGGAAGAAAACAGCCACATTCATGTGGATGTTGGTTTGACACATACCACTTACCTAAACTTTGCTTCACAGTTCACGGTGTTGACTTGGCTTCCAAATTCCTCAGATCACAATACAGTCAAATTTCTGTGCGATTTACTCCAATTCATGGAGGCCACCCTGCTAAAATCTTGTTCCAGATAACATATGTTCTTGACTCTCTAGACTAAGAGATACAAGATATTTACTCTGCATGAATAATAATTGACCCAAACTCTAATATATTATATATTCTAATATTTTTTTATTACTTTTGATTACTGAATTTCATGAGTTAATAATAATCAAAAAGGCTTGAAATATTTAACTTTATGTGTAATGAATCTAGAATATATGAGCATTTCATTTGTTTAATTAAATCATGAAAAACACACACAGTGGAATGAACTATCAAGTAATTAGTTAAGACTTACAGTGTAATTAGTTAAGACAAAATACAATAAAAAGACAGGACAGTGACAACATAGAACAAGAGCAGCAATAGCATGAACCAGAGAGCACAAACATGCAAAGATGAGCAGTTTAACTGTCATACTGTAAGTAGCAGCAAAGGGGGTGTAGCATTATGAAGGACATAACATCTGTAAACACAGTCTTTAAACAAAATGCTGTCACCACAAATATACTTGATAAGACAAGAGTTTGACAAGTCTTGTTTTTATGCTGTTACTAACCAGAAAATAGCTGGACACCATGTCACAGGGCAGTTAATAGCTTCAGTCCCACAATGACTCTAAGGTATTGGGATTCATTTCTACAGCCACACCATGTGGTGCTTTCCCAGTGCCAAAACCTCAAGCCCCATCAATAGTTGTGGTTTTTATCTGGTCATACGCGGCTGATGGAAAGAGTTTGTAATATAGGAGGATGAAGCAGTAGACTCACTATATCAGACCATAACAAATGACCTAAACATGTTTTTAATAAATAAAACACAGCGGAGTTACCACATGTATGCTGTAAATTATATGTTTTATCCATTTTATTTTTTAAGATTGTGGAATGTCCATGGGACAAGTTAGTTCCTGTTATCACTTAGAGAAAATAGTGAAAAATCCAAAAGAGTATATTGCACATTTTTTAAAAATAATAAAGTGCAAAGCCTTGCATAAATGTCTTCTTATCTAAAGATTTGCCATATCAACAATTATGCATTACATTTGTTAAATAACATTTATATACATTTAAAATCTCTTAGTTTACCAGGGGGTTTCATATAATTTCGTATGTAAGTTGTTACTACAGAAACAATTATTTTTGAACAAATGCATTGGCATAAACTTGTGGTTTGCCTGTAAAACTGCTGTTATAGAAAAGCAATCAACACATCTGTCTGTGGAAAAGCAACTGCAACTGCTGTTGTTTCTGATGGGCTTGAATCAGCCTGACGTCATCTGACCTCACTGCAAACAAATTCACCGAGAATTTACGCCATAGTATGACTCAGTCATTTTATACAGTTTATAGGCTTACTCATATACACTGCCTGGCCAAAAAAAGTCATCATTTAAGAATGGTCAAATTACTGGTCTGCATCAAGGGTTAAGAACCCTTCAACACATTTTCAAAGCCTCGAAGGTATTGCTCAACAGTTAACTTTGTGGAAGTCAACTTTGTGGTCATAAAAAAATTATGAATGGAGATCACTTAGACACTTTGTGAAGTTATATTATAAGAAATCAACATTAAAAACCACTGTTATGTTTAATAACAAAAGTAATTTACTTAGGAAAAACATTTTCATATGGATTGAAACTAAACCACTTGTTAGTTAGACTAATCAGGAAAAAAATGCTTAAATTTCCCAGGAGGCAAAACGATTATATGGTCAGCTGAGTTCAGATTGATTCTATTCCAGAGGAATGGGTGCATCAGTGTTAGAAGGAAAGCACATGAAGGGATGCACCCATCATGCATAGTGCCCACTGTACAATCCTAGAGGCAGTGTTATGATCCAGGGCTGCTTTAGTTAGTCAGGTCTAGGCTCCGCAGCGTTATATGGCAAAAAAAACTGAACGACCCAGTTATCACATCATTGGAGTGTGTTTTTCCTGATGGCACAGGCATATTCCAGGACTCAAACTGTGAAAGAGTGGTTATGGGAACATGATAAATCATTTTCACACATGAACTGGCCACCACATTTTGGGCTGTAATCAAAGCTAAAGGTGATTGAATGAAATCTTAGAGTGTGCAACTTTTTATTTGCCCAGCCATTGAAGTAACAGCTTGGTGATGCAGATTTTAAATGATTGGAAAATTGTGAGAATTCTCGATGAGGGCCATTGTTGCTTTAGTATGCAAGCTAAGTTCTGTGCTTGGATTGGATTCTGTTTTACTTGCAGGTCACTTGGAATAAAATTTTCTGCCAAACAAAGAAATAAAAATGTTTTACAGATGCAGCAAAGAGGTTGCAGCCCTGTGCAAGGAATTCATCTTTGGTTTTAAATCAAAGAAACAGAAGATTTAAATGGTCTTTAACCACAGCATTGTTGAATTCTTGAAACTGACTGGTCAGAATGTGTTGATAATTTTTTTTTATAACAGCCACTCTGACAGTAGTTTTAGCTGCACAACAAAAATAAAAAAATTTTGCATTCATTCTTAGACAGAATTTCTATAACTACAATGAACACATGGATTTGTATGGTGAATGCTTCATACAAGTGTTCAACCTATTGATATACTTTGCATTCATAATTGATTTCTTCTACAGCTTAAGTTTTCCAGCACATAAAGACAGAAGTCTATATGGCCTCTTGCTAATATGACAGTGAGGTAATGACTTTTGCTCTGTATGCATGAAGTTTGCATACCCTTAAAACGCAAAACATGAAGCCCAAATTTGTGTACGTTTCCCCTCTGCCCCTTCAGTTCTGGCTCCTTGGAGCATGACTTCACCAGACCATTAGCACGTTAGCAGTGTATCCTGTGGGTGCTGTGGGTTGAGGGTTGCGGCCTGCAAGGATAACACTTGTTTGTCCAGCACGTTCCGGGTGGGTGCTCGGTCAGATTGAGATGTAAGGAATTTGGTGGCTGGATCAACAACCTTGAACTCTGCTAAGCCCTGTGAATGGCAGGCTGTGATGCACTGGGTATTCTAATACCTTTCTATTGTGGCCAGTTTTTTTCAGCAATTTTTAACACTTTTTAACTGACTTAACCAATTCCAACAACACAACAAGTATTGCAACTGTAAATTAGTATGTTAATAGTTGTTTATGATTACATCGTCTGTTACTAAGGCACAAAATGTGTTCACTCAAATATTCTTAGACTTCTGTAATTCCTAGGATCTTTAAGGTCTATTGAGTAACACTCTGGACACTCTGGAAAAACTTTGTGCATATTGTCATTTTTTTCCCTAAAGATAGTTCCTGAAGGATTCAATAACTTCCAGCAGCTTCCCCTCATTTCCCCCTGCCTCAGCTCTGCTCCGGTATGATATTGCATGCCAGCTAATATTTTGTCTGCCTTCCCATCTGTCTCCAGCCTCGCCAAAGGCTCTTTGATCGTGAGGGTGGGTAGGATGGCCTGAGTGGGTTGGGTGATATCTGGGGTGAAGGAAACACATGTTGTTTCTCTGTGAGTTGTTATGAAAGTGTGTGTAGGGGGGTGCTGTTGATGTACATCAATCCACATGACATTGGTGGAATGCTGACCTTGTACAGAGTGATGGCTGTGGGTGGGCTGATGATAGAAGCACTTGCTCCATCATACAGCTCACATGGTTTGGATCACTGGGCCTCATCCCTAAGGAAGTAGAAAGAACGCACAGGGACTACACTTCCTAGTATGCTGTTCTTGAGCAATGTACACTGGTAGCTGACAGATGACAATGCTCAAGTGACCTATGATTTAAATAATTGGTGCAATCAAAGTTTTAAAGAATCTTTTCTAGGTTTCATAGTGTGGCATTTCACTTTCACAAAACCAATGAGCTTTTAAAAATCTGTTGAAACACAATTTATATTATTTGAAGAATAGATGGTTTACATAACTGTTTACATAGCCATTGTAAAAAGCTTTTGAAAATGAATGCTAACATTGAGAGGACACAGTATTAAATTACAGGTACAAGCTATGCTGAACACAGACATTTTCACATTTATTATATATCCAAATCTAGTCCTTATTTTGCTAGAAATACACATTTTTCACAAAAGACAGTGTTTATCAAGATGAAATTTTCATGCTCTTTTAAGATAAGAGTGTGGTTCTGATAAAGGATTGAGAATGATGCATCATTGCCAGTTTCCCAAGGCCTTTTGTGGAATGTTTTGTAGAAGGAAAATCCAAGAACTCTTCTGTTGCAGCCAATGGCTGCTGTAACACTTTCATAGTCATAGCAAGCCTGCGAGTAGCTTCTTCTGTAAATGGGTCCTTACACTATGACTGTGCTGAACTCAACGGGACATTCATTGATTATCATTGTATATAATGTATATATTTTGATTCATTATTATCATGTAAAATGTTTTTTACCATCTATAAAAACTTTGGCAAGCTCCCCAATGTTGCAGCATTAAAGAGTGATTTCATCATTATAAAGCTGGAATGGGGCGTTCAGAAAAGCATCCTGGGTGTGATGGTCAGATGGTCAGATTCACCACTTTTGGTGATATTGTGTAGATGTTGAATAATAGGGAATAAATTAGGACTAGGGAGGGAAAAGCAAAGACAAGGCAGAGAAAGAGGGAGAGACGAATGTTCTGAAGGAGATGTAGAATCAGCAGGTTTTTAAATAATTTTACTATTCAAGCCACAACAGTATTGGTCTTAAAATCTATCTATCTATCTATCTATCTATCTATCTATCTAAGAATTTCTTAAAAGTTAAGAAATATAGAATCAATAAAGCATTTGAAGTGAGTACAAATATCTCTCTTTCAGAAACCCCTTTTTAGGATTAAATGATAATAACCCTCTCCCCACTTTATTTTTTTCTAAATGCATATGAATACTGCATATTAAGCACAAGATGGGCAACAATAAAACAATATACAAGGTGAAATAATCAACTTGGGATCAACTTGGAAGATTAAACTAACGTGTTGAGCTGATTCGACTACACAACAATGCTGCTCTCTACTGGTTATTTAAATACTACAACTCTAAAAAAGAAAAAATGCTTTACATGATAAATAATGTGAAAATGTGTAAAATAAACACTAAATACAAGTGACTGTCAGTAAAACCATAGGGTCTAAGAAACAGAATGACTTAATCACATACACAGCAAAATCACCTATTCAGTGCTTATAACAATTACGCAGGAACACAGACTAATATTCTTAGTGGGCTGTCCATTCCACTAAGGATACATTTTAAACTGTAGGCCTCAGTTCCCACATCTTTTTCGTTCCAGCACATCACCAGCACATCAAAAAATTGTTCAGAGGCACAGTTGTAGAAATTTCTGACCAGTCGGATTTAAGGATTTGACAATGTAGTGGTATAAAAAGACGTGGACTACTAGCATTCATCCAATCAAGTCAAAGAAGCATCTTGTAATACCTAGGATTTCAGAAAGCATCGCTTTTCATATGGGTATTCAGCTATTTTAGCTATGAGAGGAACAAATAAAGTGACATATTTTTTTGGATTTAATCAAGCTTTTGCTAAGTCCCATTCCAATCAAACTAAATCTTTAATCGTCAGGTTTACAGTATAGACTAAAGATGAGTTTTCCAGTAATAGTATTTAAGCCACAATTCAGGATTTCTACTTCTTAACAGTATATGAAAGAAAATCTTATAAATGACAAAATAAATCTTCTATCCTCAGAGTTGACTTATAAATCCCAATGTAAAAGATAGCTTTAATTTAATAGCAGTTGTCACCACATATAAGAAAAGCTAAACCCTCCAGACATGCAGTGACATTCAGACTACTGTACCACTCTGTGAATTATTCATGGCATATTCATGTGGGGGAAAAAAAAACACAATCATGCCATACAATCATTAGAAATTATGGCACTCAGGAACATGACTAGATGTAATGTAATTGTCAACCTGGCATTTCTAAGCAGAGCCCAAGTTTGGAACACTGCTATAATTACATATAGTATAAGGTACATGCACACTTCAAAAAAGGTTAAATCTTGTAATGATGGGGTTCTTCAGCTTGTTCTTGAAAAACACGAACATTTATCTGTCTAAAAACCCAAAGAGACGCATCGGCTGTCCAGTGTTCGTGCATCTGTGCTCACTGTAGCCTCCTGTCCCTTGCTTGATCCAGTTGTAGCCCTTTGCTGTTGTAACGCTATAAGGTTAGATGTGTTATTGATATGTGAGTTCCAGGATGTCTTTCTGCTCACTGTAAATGTAAAGAGTGGTTATTTGAGTTACAGTAGACTTTCTGTCACCTTGAACTAGTCTGGTAATTCTGATCTCTTCCACAAGAAGGTACTTCTGTCTGCAGTTTTTTTCTTTTTATGATTCTCTGTCAACTCTAAAATCTCTTGTGCTAGGTGTTTCACAGTTTCTGAAATACAGGATTGATGTGAATAATACTTTAAGCTTTTACCTGCATCTGCATGATGGTTAGGAATACTGGCTGCTGCCACACTTTTGGATGATTGGATTGTTGCATTAATAAGCAGAAATACAAGGCCTTTTTATTCTTTTGAATTCTATTAAACAATAAAGATGGCACTGTAGCTTAGTGGTTAGCATGGCTGCCTTACACATATAGGGTTGGGGGTTTGAATCTCGCTTCCAGTCTGTGTGCTTGTTTTGATGCTTTCTTCCAGGTTCTTTGGTTTCCCTCAAAGTCTAAAGACGTGTTTTGTGGGATGTCTGGCCTTTCCAAGATTGTCCATAGGGTATCTTTATGTGCGTAAGTGTGCCCTGTGAGGGGTTGCCCCCCCTCCCCCCCCTCCCGGTCCATGGTGTACTCTTCCTTGTGCCTGAGTTCCCTGGGATAGACCCTCATCCCCAAAACCCTAGCCAGGTTAAGCAATACGATTAAAATGAATGAACGAATACTCTAACAGATATTAAAAAGGGATATGGAAAACAGTACATCCTTTGAACAGACCAATCATTCCATCCCTTGCTTAGATGGAAATGGTCTTCTTCTCAGCACCAAGCCAGGTTAAAAGCTCTTGTTTTTCACCCATTGTATCAGCCTGTTTGCTCTTAATGTGTGTTAGTAATCATGCTGGAGAAATCGACTAAGGGGCTGCTTAAATTTATTTAGTCCACAACGGCAACCATGTCATGCTCCCTGATGGAGGAGTTGATCCCTTTAATGGGCTCCCCTTCCCACCATGGTGCTGCTTTTCAGTTTATCTGTGGTTATAGTAGGAATGATAAATAGTCAGATGCATTTCACCCCTCTTGCAATTAAGGGAAAAAAAATTAAGTACAAATAAGGGAGTGCCAGGCAGAATGCCCAAGAAATTATCCCTATTGCAGTAAAACAGTGATTTTTACTCTTCTCTGCCATACCTTTAAAACTACCTGCCTAATATTGTATAGGTCCAACTTTTACTACCAAAACAGCTCTGATCCTTCAAGTCATGAACTCTACAAAGCCTCTGAAGGAGTGTTGTGGTGTCAGGGACCAAGACCAGCAGGTGCTTTAGGTCTTATAAGTAGTTGGACTTGTTTATCCAGCACATCTCACATATAAGATTAATTTGGGGAATTTGGAGGACAAATTATCACCTTGGATTGTTTTTCAGGTTCCTCAAACCATTACTACTTTTGCGTAACTTTTTTGCACTGTCCTTCTAAAATAGCCCACTGCTATTAGGGAATACCACTGACATGAAAGGTGTACTTGGTTACTTGGTCTACAGCAATTTTTAGGTAAGTTGCACATGTTAAGGTAATATTCACATGAATGTCAAGCCCCAAGTTTCACACAAGCTCAACTTATTCCCACAGTAGGCCGTGAAAAAATGTCAACTTGGGCCTAGTGTGTTCTTGCATTCTAACATTTATATGGTTGAATTATGTTCATAAAAATGTAATTTTCTGAGGTATTTAATGAGAAATGGGCCCCTGTCTCCAAAAAATGTGAAACCACAGTTTTAAAGTTCAGTGTAAACATACATCATCACTGTTCATTAGAAAACTGTTCATTAGAATGGTGCATCTCCTGTGCTATGCTATAGATGGCACTGTTCTGGCACTTCTGCTCATTCGCCAATGTTGGCAAATCAAAAATATTGAAAATTATTGCTAGTGAAAGAAGTGGGTGTGTAACAAGAAGAAACAGAATGAATAAACAGAGCTCTAATGATGGAATTATGTCATCTTGAAGCATGGTTCAGGCTTCTTTGTGCAATTTCTTCCTTTTTTTTGTGATAAATGCCAAAATGACTTTCAATAGGTTTCCAGGGTTCAACACACTAAGGAGATAAAAGGTTGCTAGAGACTTGTTTGGGTGGTTAATATGGCTAGGTTTTTAAAGGGGATCTATTTGAAATCTTATCTAAAATGGAAATCATCCATTTAAAGGATTTCCCTGAAAAGCCTATATGGTGCATGTGTGGAAGTCTGCCAAAACCCTTCCCATGGTGAAATTTTGTTGTTGTGAAAGCTTTTATATGTTCTGAAATAAAATACACTAAACATTATAGCACATTACACTTCACATTAGCATATTATAGCACATACGCATGACATTAACATATCATATACTGTACAACCATGAGTGAATTGTTAGATTTCACTCTACCAGTGGTGTAGGAGCATTGTAATGTTTTTTCCCCCCCAGAAGCTACTGTATAACAAACATTGATTAAACTAATATACATTTTACTATTTTCACAAGTCGTACTTATTAAACTGGCCTCTCTTACTTAAGACAAAAGCCTTATTTTACCTGATATTGCACCTATTTTTATCTCACTGTTTCCTCAGACGAACACACAAATTCCATCTAGCAACATTATAATCCCTGATATAAGTATAACTGGTATAGGGAGGTGCCAAAACTTATGGTTATTCACAATGTACAGTATATCAACTTGCCTGAATTTTGCTACTATGCAAGGTTACCTTTTTCATGAATTAATGCGATCACAACAGAATGCCATATTTTGTGTGATCTTCAGCACCACTCAAGAGGCAAATACAACAGGCCAATTGAAAACCCTTTTGTACCCTGTGCAAGATTCTATTCAGCTAAAAGACGGGAATAAAATAAATGTTAACATTACATTACAACTGTTTGGTTGAGATACCTGATGTTAAATTAACAGTGCTAATGTAGGCTACCAATTCAAAGTTAAAAAACTATATCCAAGGCCATGTATTTATTTAAAGAACCTATATTACACCCTTTGCTCAGATTGCATTTCCCACTCAAGCCCACTTATACTGTGCACCAAAACACTCATAATTGTTTTTTCATGTTTCATCAAGAGCCCCTTTGTATTATTGTTCTTTTACGACTGATAGATAATAACCTGTTCTGTTCTGTTTGGTTCACCTCTTCACAAGTAAAATGAGACATCCCACGCTAATGTAATCCGGGGTAGCTAATGACTAGCAAAGTGACAGACAGCATAGTTAATCTAACCTGAAGGCTAGGCACACAGTCACTAGCAAGCTGTAAATTGGATGAATTTACTTGAAATGATCAAATGAAAGACAGATCTACCTGAAACAAAGCTTACAGCAGTCCTAGCTTACAAATCTTGCTTTAGATAAGCCCTAAAATTTGCATCCACCAGAATAATGCTGGTGAAATGCACTTAGAGCTGGGGAAATGCCTCTATGGACTAGGAATCAACAATAATTATCACAGAACATGACTGTAGATCCCATCTGATTTTGAATAACACTTGGTAATCAAGCATAACATTTCTGACTTGAGGCTCTGGGCCTTGAGTTTGATGCTTGCAAGTTGCTAGTTAGCAATTATAAATTACAGGAATAAATAACTTAATAGCGTAATCAAACATAATAGAAACCAATAGTTAACAATAATAATAAAATATCACACTTATTGATTGTGGTTATTGGTGAGTGCAGTGTAGTATAGTAACTTTTGTTTAAAGCAGAAATTGCACTTTGTTGTAAAAATAAGTAATACCAAAATTATTTATTATTATTATTATTGTTGTTGTTGTTTGTTTATTTTTTACTTAAATTGCACTAGCTCTTGGAGCAAAAGCTGTTTTGTTGACCTTAACGTCTGGTTCTTTATGCAGCTCCTTAAAAAAAATGCAATTTCCGTGTGAGGGCATATAGGGACTGCAGTTGCCTAGGCAACAAATGACAAGGGCTCTATTTCCTCAAAGCCTAATGATTACTGTTATGTGGAAGATGCATGCTTTTCCTATATTCCAGCTTTTCTCAATCGCTTTGGTTCATTTCTTAAATCAAATTCAAAAGTGAAATTCATTAAACAACATGTATAAACTTGACATCATCTAATTACTTCACATCATCTAATCACATCATAAAAGCAAATTTTCATTCTTTTGGAAAAATTTTAAATGCATTGGCACATTCATGCAAATGATTATATACAACCATCTGCTGTTTCCTACATTACCAGATGTTTATGTCATGTTGATCAAAATGTATTACACTGCTTCTCTGTTCAATGATCTCACCCCAGGACGTTAGTTCATTGTACATGACATTACATACAAAATGGTTGAACCAGTTGTCATTGTATGGTAATCAAGTTAGTAAACTTTTCTATTAGATAATGTTTTTCTGTAAATCTGTCCGGGATTGATGAAATTCTCTCAAGTGAATCGTGACTTCATCAATGGAGGGGAATGTTTAAAGCTAATGATCAACTAATGCTAATGATCATCTGATGATCATCCAGTTCTCTTAAACACCTGGCTGCCACGGATGTGGTATGTTTGGCTATTATAGCAGACATCAGCAGAAGGTGGATAAGACACTCCGAAAGATTCTTTCAGGGCTGTGTCGTGATGTGGAGGAGAATCTGTGGCCTGACAGACAGGAAATTCAAGAACTGTAGAATAATAGCACTGTAATTCACCATACTGTGCTGCATGTACAGTCCTGCCTAAGGAACTTTCCTATGATTACATTTTTCATTTAATTGTATTTTTTTTTCTTTGTGCTATAGAGTGGTACAAAACAGTCTTCTTTTTTTCCTTTTCTGTATTGCAGCCTGTCAACAAATTACAGTACAATCAGTAAAAAGTGTAAAAGTGAATCCTGTCCAATCTCTTGCAATCATCCACATACAGTAATGTGTAACTTTGTAGTGCTGAAATTGATATATGTCATACAGACAAATTGCAGCTTTGTGAATTTTCAATCACTGTCGTCAAATCTTAGCCATAATTCTGATCAGAAAGTACAGAGTACACTATTGCACTGACAAGATGACTAATCATTTTGACTAGCTTGTTTTTAAACAATGAAATAAGGACTTGTCATTCTGATGGCACTGATATGTTCATTGACATAAATATTTACTTTTTAGACATTTGAGTTTTTTAGACATTTTGATTGAAACTTGTAGATAATCCATTGTGTTGTGCTGTTTGTAACCTTTTTTGAGAAAATCACTTAAAATTTTGCAAATGTTAAGGATGGTTTGAAGAATGCTGCAAATCGACTGAGAAAAACTGGAATGATGATCATCATGCTACCAACTGGCTAGCCCTAAATTCTTTGAGCTGACCGTGTATTTGTGTGACTGTACTGTATGTGTCTGTGTCTGTTTGGTTGAGTGGGTGGATGTTTGTAAGTGAGTGGTGATAGGTGGGTTAGTACTAGTAGTGTGAGCTCTGGCCTTTCCCATTTTCACAAGATTCCATGGATGATGCTTCCAAAATGTTCTATCACCTTTCGATTTATCACCAACAAGTAAAAGAAATGGTGGCTCTGTGCCTTAGTGGTTAGCACTGTCGCCTTGCACCTCCAGGGTCCGGGTTTGATTCCCACGCAGATTTGATTCAACATCTCTGTGTGCATAGAGTTTTCATGTTCTCCCCGTGCTTGATGAGTTTCATCTGGTTTCCTCCCACAGTCCAAAGACATGCAGACTAGGCTAACAGTACTGCTAATGCCTTAGCAAGGGAAGTAGTGGTTAATGGAGCAGATTTGGATGGAAGTGCAGACTCTTTACTAAACCAAGTGCAAAAAAAACAATAAAAAAACACACATAAACTATGGCCACGCCACTAGGTAAGGAAAATAAAGACTTTGAATTAAACAGAGCAACATGACACATTTACATACTGAACATAAATAATTGTAAGGGTGAGACAAGTATGACCAGTAACTGTGACCTGCTGGAGCTGATGGGATGTGTAGTTCTTGTTCTACCATGACAAGGATACAATATGTACAATAATACAAACAGATGTGTGTATAATTATTATTTTATGCATACAGCTCATGCAGCTTGTTTCACTCAATTTTATTCATGAAATTGGTTTAATCTAGTGTATAGTTTTCTTTCTTGGTTATGTCCTTTATTTCCTTGTGCCCATCCTGTTATAATTTCCAACTATGTCAACACAATTAATCTTCTCCTCAAATCCAGTCCCTCATCATGTGATCCTAACCTCAAAGCTTAAAAGAAGGGGAAAAAATGCTTTATAAATATTTAAAGAAGGTAAAGGGCAGATGGGTCTTTCAAATTAACAGCACAGCTGGATACAGATATTAACATTAAAGCGAGCTGTGTGTGTTAATGGCACCATGCTGCAATACATGCAGTTTTAATGATTTGTTGTTGAAAGTTCGCTCATTTTGTGGAGTGATGAAAATGAGACAGAAAGGACAGTGAAAAGTATAGCCTGACCTGAAAATATAGCAATGGAACCTAAGATTTAATGGACCTTCCTAGCTATTCTACATTCTAAGTTTTTAATATTTCACCAAAAGAGTGGTGGAAAATGTTAATACAAGCTGTATGTGTAATGTCATTAAGTAGATAGATCTCTTGACTGTGTGCCAAGTTAATACACGGTCATATACAGACACCCGATTGTCATTCACACACACTACAGGCAATTTGAGAACCTAAACTGGAGCACCCAGAGGAAACCCTAATTTCTTCATTTTGTCATATTAAATTAAATATAATTACATTAAGTTAAATAAATTGTGCAAATTTGTTGATTATACAACAACCTTAGTAATTTCATTTCCCCTTCTCCAACCACTCAGCATTTAGCATCATATACATCTGTTTCTCACTGGTTCATGCTTGAATGATTAATATGATCTATGTGGCTTAACAAACAAAAAAACATTGCTCTATTATTATTATTATTATTATTATTATTATTATTATTATTATTGCTGCTGTTATAGAAATGTAATGTAAATATCTGACCAATCAGAATCAAGCAATCAACTGTGACGAAGTAAATAGTAAATGTATACCTCAAACTTCTTCACTGAAGAAGGAAAAACCTTCCTGACCTTCTTGTAGGCGAATACAAATAAAGACCAAATGTTTTATTGTGAAGCTGTGAAAAATCCCCACTATTGTCAAGAAAATGTCACAGTGTGCATTCACAGGAAGCTTTTGATGACCTTGGTTGCCTCCTGCTGTCTTCACATATTCTCCAATTGTGTTCTCCTAGCTTTATTTAACAGTACATTTGACTAGATGGAAAAGTAAATGGAGTTGGCTTTGGACAGAAACACATTTGGTTAGCAAATTACTTCCCGTCGTTCACTTCTCAGCCAGAGGTCGTCACGCATGAAGGAAAAAAGCCTGAAAAAGTTTTTTTTTAACCAAGCTTTGAGTTTAAAGTGTGACTCATCTCCTTTTAACAGGAAAGAACGAAGAACCATAGATTTGTTAGCAGTGATTTGATACACTCTGCTTGTTCTCCTGTGATGCAGTGCCTCTGCTAAATGATGCAAGCAAGTGATAATGGGTCATCTTAGGTGTTGGTGCTGCTTCACTGGACATAATGAGCTCTCTTTGTTTTCTAAAAAAAAAAGTAACTACAAAAAAGGAGCCACATATAAAATGGTGAGTCTTGTATGAAAATCCTTATAGAGTATATTAGTCCCTTTTATTAGAAAAATAAATAAATAAATAAATAAATAAATAAATAAAAGAAACTCCAAATCTAAGAGAATATGGTGCTACTTAAAAAGCATCATGAATGTGAAAACTGTAATAGATATAGAAAGAGCTGTGAGAAATGTGGAGCATTAGCTTTAACTGTGTTGCCTGGCTATTAACCTTCTGCTGAAAAACTTTGCGATGATCAGACACTGATGTTACATAACAGTCTTGCCTTTTTGAGTAACAGTCTAGATTTTACTTGTCACAATTTTTTTATTGTTATAGGACGAAGTTAGTTTTACACCCACTCTAAGTACACAGCCCACATAATACACAAAACCTAGAAGTGAGAAGGATAGAATAACATTTCCATGATCTAACCCTAACCTTTAATTATTAAAATTCAGCTTCAGAGATAAAATCTAAATTGTAGATAGATTTGCTGAGCTCATTGGCTCTGGTTATGAAATCTGCTAGTGCTTTTATCCTCACCATTGAGAGGTTCCGACATCCAGAGGCAACGGATGAGATTACATCAGTGTGTGGGCAGGTGCAGTTACTGTGCAGCACTGAGTCACTCTGTGCAGCCAGCAATGATGAAACACACTTTAACTGCCCTATAGTTTAAACTTTAAAGCACTTCAGAAGTCTCAGGTCATAAATTTGACAGGTTTCGGCTTTATCTTCACCTATATATTTAGGTATGATATTAAACTTTAAGACACAACAGCACAGTATGAATCAGGGACTTATGGTCTTGCCTGATTATCAACATAGAAGTGCATAAAGTACAGTGTTTAAAATAATTTTTAAGGTCATGCATGGATTGAAATTTTTTTTTGGTAAATCAACTCAGAGTTATGCATAACGTATCATTACCAGTTCACTGTGTTAACAGAATGATGGTTATGCTGAAATTAATTTGGTGTTTGACAACTCTCTGCTCTCCATTTCCTGTATTTAATGCTTTAATCAGTAGGACATGGTAGATGCCAGCTATTTTTTCTTGATCATAATAACTATAGTATCTAAAATATTTTTGCAGCCAGCCATTGATAGTGTAAATTAATATCCTCTTTCACTCACTCACTCACTCACTCATCATCTATGCCACTTTATACAGGGTCGTGGTGTGGCCTGGAGCCTATCCTAGGAGACTTAGGGCACGAGGCGCGGTACTAAATTAATATACTAGTTAATTTAAATATCTATAAATAAACCCACTATCTAAATATTAGACAAATACTAAGCAAAATACGAGAAGTGTTCAATTTAGAATGACTTTTGATTGTGCAGAACAGTTATAAGAGTAAAACTCCCTTTATTTCTCTAAATAATGTCCTACTACACTATTGCACTTATCCCAGCTTTTCACTAGTGCTTGGATACCATTGAGGTAGAAAGTTTTCTCTTTATGCCAGAGCCAAGATAATGTATGAAACGCTAGCCTCCCAGGAACAAGGTCAGAACTGTGAAGGGTAATGTTCCTGTAATGAGCAGGTGTTGCATTGGGCAATATGAGGTGCATTGTCCTGCAAAACAGAGCTTCTTTGGTGATCAAACCAGACTGTTTGGGGCTCTGGACAACATCACCTGGGATTGTCATTCATGGATGTATGGCAATCGTTACAATAGTTTATAGTGGCTAAGTACTGTGCTTGAAGTTTTCTGAAAATGTTTATCCTGTACAGGGCACTTGGCGGGGTACACCCTAACAGTCCATCACAGGGCACACACAAGCACACACACTCTACAGGGAATTAGTTTAACCTGCATGTCTTATGACTATCTGAGAAAAGCGGAGCACATGGATTAAACTCACCAAGAATATGGCAGAACATGCAAACTCCACACTCACCTCCGAGAAGGCAGGACATGAACCTGCCGAAAGTCTTTGTCTTTTCTGTAGCCCAATGACACCATGTTTCATCAAATTACAGGACAAAGCATAAAAGAGAATCCTGTCCAATCTCCTGAAATCAACCTTCCAATTGATTCTCATTATCAGTTGGATTATCACCTCTTGGAGAACCACAGACACAGTATATGTAATTAAAATCTTTTTAAACAGATGGCATGATGTGGCTTGAACTGCCATCTTAGAGCAACTTGAAAACTAAGATTTATTTTCTTGGCTTACAGGAGTGGAGCTCAATGTTGTCTTCTGCTGTTGAAGCTCGTGTGCCTCAAAGTTTGACATATTATGCATTCTGAAATTTAATGCTTTTTTGCTCATCGTGATTATGAAGAATAGTTTTTACAGCCATCTTTCTGGCTTTAAAAATGGCTCTCCTGTCAGCTTCAACAAATCTGCCATTATCCTTTTTCCTTCATTCAACTTCTTTTTTTTTTGCACCATTCTGTGCAAACTTTAGAGACTGCTCTGCATTAAAAAAAAAAATTTAAGCAGTTTTTGAAATACTTAGATCTGCCCATTTGGCATAAACAGCCATGCCACGGAATACATCTACAGTATATTGTCACCATATCTATTTATTTATTTATTTATTATTATATTCTATATCTAGGTCTCAAGTAGTTATTCCTGGCTTCTGTTGACAGTTATAATGCTATGTTTTGACGTATTGCTTTGATGTATGGTATTAGGAAGGAAAGTATCCTTCATGAAAATTTTATTTAAAAAACATATAATAAATTGTGAAAAAAAAAAAAACTACTATTACCTAACTTGTCAGGCTTTAAATAATTTTTAAAACTACTGCATAGTATATAAAAAATGTAAATAAGACATGCAAAACTAGACAACAATATATTAAATCTTTGATTTATTTCTTTTGTGCACATCACTAGGTAACATAAGCTGATAAAGAACCATCTGCAGTCTGTTGCTGTATTTGCACTTCTCTGTTCATACACACTCCTTCCTTAGAATCCAACTGTTTTCTCTAGCTCTTCCAAGCCAGCGCTGGTCGTTTAGGATACACTGTGCCCACGCAATCCACTGATGACATCCAACACGTAGTGTTTTACTCTCTCTCTCACTCTCACTCTCTCTATCTCTCTCACTCTATCTCTTTCTCTCTCCTCTCTCTCTCTCTCCTCTAGCCTGTTCACATTGCTGATTATGGGCAGCCGAGTGGCGCCGTTGCCACAGCAACTGTGAGTCATTCTGCGGCAGTCGGTTTAGTCACATTTCCACTGGAGAATTCGCTCCTCCACACATCTTTCACTCTCTCACTCCATTCTCTCTTTCGCCATTCTCTTCGTTCCTGTCTATTTCTAGACAAAAGGGAAATTAACATCTTGGGTTTCATTGTGAATCCATAAATGAGCAGCTTGAGCTACTGCACCCCAGTGTCAACTCGGACTGTACACTTAAGCCTGCTTTTTGAGACATTTAAGGTAATATGGTTTTGCCACTAAACCGCAGATTGCGTTTTGGTTTCTGTGGTTGCAGTGATACTCAATGGATTTGTAACCTTGTGGTGACACTGATATATCTGACTAATATATCCACTAGTATCAGTGCCTTATTGCATATTGCACATAGAGCATAAAGATCAATATTGACAGAAGTGGCAAATAAGGTTATAAGCAGACATGTCAAAGGAAGTTGCCGCAGTTGCAAATGTTTTGCCTCATTTGTTGTCATGCCTTTAAACTGGAAGCAGACGTGGTGACATGGGAGAGCCTCCAATCATGGAATTGGGTCTGATTTGGGTGATGTGAGATGATCCATCAGGAGGATTAAGTAATGGTGAACAGTGGGCAGCTCACCTACAGATATCTTATATAGAATAGATCAAACACACCCACTGCACTTGAATAGTGCTAAAGCTGTAGTGTGACATACTACAGCATGAAAAGAAAAAGAAAGGATCCATCTATATGCCACCCGACGACAGATACTCCCCACCCTGGAGATATATCTGTCGTTACCGGGAACCTCCTGATCATCAGTCCAACAACGTAACCACTGAGTCACCCCTGCCCCATAGCAGTTTTTCTTTAACTGTGAAATAATAGGAAATAGGGTTAGCGATGTTGAAGACAGTGTTGTGATTGGTGAATGCAAAAGCACCTCAACGGACAGGTTACTTGGCCTTATTGTTTTGGAAACAATTATAGTGTGGTATTTCCAACATTTGTTACACTAGATGTTTATACTCTTGTGTTAAATGTCACACCTCTTTTGCAGAAGGCCTGTACACTTTAACATACACATTGAGGCGGCTTAGGGTTGAATTTATGGGTATAGTGTGAATTACAAAACACAAGTGAAAGCAGCATACTGAGTCCTCTTAGCACATTTATAGCACAAGTTCTGTGTGAAAGAAGCTTAGAACTAGAATAGGACATAATGGCTGCAGAGGGAGACAATAACCACAATATAACATGACATTATAACTTCAATGTAACACCATAAACATATATAAGTGACAGTCAGATTGAATAAGTTTAACAGGTACATATGTAGAAATAAATGATTATTAATTGAAAGGTTTTTTAAATAAGTCTGGAGCACGCTGGATGGGATGCCAGTTCATTGCATGGCATACAAGCATACACTATGGGGAATTCGGAAACACAATTAACCTAGTCAGCATGTGGATTGTGGAAGGAAACCCATCTAGCAGGGGGAGAACTGAGACCCAAACCCTTGACCCTGAAGGTGCAAGGTCACAGTGATAAATGCTATGCCACCAAGCTGCCTATTTTACTACCTCTATGGTGTGCACATTTCTCTATATGAAAAGCTTATAATTTGTAAATTCTTTAACATACAGTAGATAGATAGATAGATAGATAGATAGATAGATAGATAGATAGATAGATAGATGTTTTTTTTTGTGAAAACATCTAGATGCTTCTGCTAAAAGAGAACCCAAGGGCACAATGTTTCCCATCACGAATGGGGGAAGCTGCGGCAAAGCAGAAGGAGGGCTGAATGACGCATTTGGTGAGAAGAGGAGCCCCACGCTCAGCCTGGTTTGAGGAGGAGGAGAGTAGTGGGGGAGGATAGCAGAAGAGGGGGACGCATGGGCGTTTGTGTGTGGGTGGATGATTCTCCATGATAATTACCTACCCTAGAATGTCTTTTCTTACTATTTATCTCAAAACACACACACAGAGAGGCATGGTGTCACTAGTTCTAAATGTGTGCTCATTCATGGGGGCTACACACAGTATGACTCATTCACGACAGCTGGCTTTGGATTCTTAACAGTCTCGCACTAGGTCCTGCATTCAGCCCTCACACACAAATGACATCCAGCACTGAAAATAACACGCTTCCCCTCAACGCTTCAACAGCAAGAATTACACTATAGTTGCACTGAAATCTGACAGCAACACAGGATTGTGCATCCCTTCTTTGTTTTTTAGTAATTACTTTTACCTATCCAATAGTTTTTTCGTAATATTTTTCTGGAGCTGAGAAATGTATAGCTAAAAACTGATGGAGATCTATCTAAGGATAAAAAAAATTGCTATGTGTAAATTCCTAAATACATTCTCTGGGCAGTTTAATTATGGACCCCTGCTCATTAATGCAATTGTCCAATCTGTCAAGTAGCAGCAGTGCAGTGCATAAAGCTTAATGACTAAGAACTTGAATAGAATAAAATGTTATCTGTCCTGTTGTGTAATTTGTACTCTGTGTCTGAACATTGTAGATATTTGTGGGAAAAAATTAGGGGGGGCGGGGGGGAAGGGGTGCACCGAGATGTTTTTTTTTTGTTTGTTTTTGTCTGTCTATCTGTTTGTTTGTGCACACATAATGTAAAAACTACTGAACGGATTTGAACTTGGATTTTGCCTTGGTTTGTGCTCTGACATGCACTGTTAACTGTGGGACCTTACAGGTGTGTGGCTTTCAAAATCACGTCCAGTTAACTGAATTTACCACAAGTAAACTCTAATCAATTTATAGAAACATCTCAAAGATAAACAGTGGAAACAAGATGCACCTGAGCATAATTTTGAGTGTCATAGCAAAGGCTATGAATACTTATGTATATGTAAATTTAGTTTTTTATTTATACTAAATTTGCAAAGATTTCCAACAAACCACTTTTACATTGTCATTATGGGGTATTGTTTGTAAAATTCAGAGAAAAATTATGAATTCAATAAATTTTGGAATAAGGCACAAATGTGGAAAAAGTGTAGCGCTGTGAATACTTCCTGGATGCACTGTACATTTTTAATACACGCTTATGAGCGTGCAATTGAAATCTACTTAATAAATGCAATCTCACCCCTTCATGCGTCTCACTTCACGGAAAACGTGAAAATTTGAGTTCATTCCAAAATTCAACAGAAGTGCTAATGAGTGTGCAATTAAACTCCACACAAACAAACACAGGCACATGTAGTTACACCTATGACTGTATTTCAACACTATCTTAAATCAACTCTATCTTAAGTCAAAATTAAGGTGCATATACAGTCATGTTCAAAAGTTTGTAACCCCTCTTTTAATTCTTTGTGTTTTTGTGTAAAAGCATAAAAATCATCTGATAGTAACGGGTCTAAGTATTAGGCAAATACAACAATGAAAGCAAAAAGAAAAAAAAGTGGGAAATACTAAGTACCCCCATGATTGTATCGTGTAGATCCAACTTTACTTAACTTTGAAGTATTTGATCGTGTATGACTTTATCTGTGTCTCGCATTTTTGTGGAGGAATTTTGGCCCATTCTTCTTTACAACATTGCTTGAGTTCATTTAGTTTTTTGGGCAGGACCTTTAGCTCTGTTAAGGTCCTGCCACAGCATTTCAATTGGGTTGAGGTCTGGATTTGACTAGGCCATTCCAAAACTTTATTTCTTTTATCTTTAAGCCATTCTGATGCAGATTCCCTGGTCTGCTTTGGATCATTGTCCTGTTGCATGAACCATTTTCGACCAAGCTTTAGCTTTTTTATTATATCAATCTGTTTTATAACTCTTTCAAGATTGACGTGCAGCAATAATTGATTCTCTAAGACCATTGCTTATGTCTTTGCCTCCTGACACCTGAACACTCCAGACCAATAAACTGCCAAAACTTCTACTTTTATAGAGGTCTGAACACCTGCTGATGACCAATTAATCAATCTAGGTGGGAAAAAAAATTCATTAAAAAAATTTGTACTAACTGCTAGAATATTTATAACAGCTACTCCAGTAGCTTTTATGAATTTCATATTAACTAAAATAAAACAAACAGGAAAGTGTGAATGTGGAGAAGTCAGATATGTAATATTTTAAACCAGACAGACCTGTTAGCTTCATTTGCCCATAGCTTTATTGTAAAACTAAAATATACTAAACATATTTGTACTGAACTGAAAAAATGTCAGTTTTGTCATGAAATCATGAAAAGAATGTACATGAGCTTTTCAAAAAGAACAGAATGTTTATTCTCAAATGAAGCTCTCAAGCTGAGTGGTGAATGGGTTCGCATTTTTCAGCACAGCTTAATTGGAAAGGAGAAACTGAACGGCCTTCCAATAAATGTGTGTGCAGAATCCTCCCTCTGAGTCACAGATGTCTCCCACACACTTTCTGTCTCTCTCTGATTTGTTAAAAAGGGCTATCAACAGAGAGAGATGGTGGTAGGGATGGAAACGAGGAGGCGAGAGATCTCTTTAGAGTAGATGAGATGTCGAGCAGTGTTGCTTTTGTTTAATATTTTAAGTGCTTTTGTGTGTTTCCAATGACTCACTTATCACCTATGTTTAATGGATTATATTGGGTATTGGGCTTCAAAAAGCATATTTATTTCTACAATTAGACCATGAAAATAACAAACAAGCAAAGCAAGCAATTCTTATTAGAATAATGAGCAATACAAGCTATCTAGCCTTAAACTACAGATAGCGGGCTAGAGGAACCTCAGAGGAAGAGCAAACATGCTGAACTGAGGATTGTAGAGTAAGCCTGGCGCAGAAAGAAATCCCCATGGAGAGCATATGTGCTGCCATTACAGTGCGGAAACATAACTCATGGCACGAACGTCTGCTTCCAGCCAACGGGCCTCAAATGGCAAACATCTAAAGACAGGGCCAAGCTTAGACAGAGCACATAAGGAGTATCGTTTTAGCATCTCTTCTCATTTCTCCAAAAGATTTCTTAATGCTCTGGATAGAACTTGAGGGTTCACTCACACATGGCATTGGAATTTATGAAAAAGAAAATGATGGCATATTTATAACAAATATATACACTACCATATCAGGTTATAAAAATATTACATTAGGAATGTATACCTGTTCATTCATGCAGAGAGTCAAGCAGAGCAAAAGTGATTTTTCTGGCAACCTTTAGCAATGTAGCAAAAATGAAAATGGAAAGAAATGCATATGAAAGGGAGACAATTTAAGCAAAAGGGATACAAGATGCCTTTCTATACATGCACTAAAACACTGCAAAGCACAGTGCAATAAAAAAGATAAAGAGTAAAATTTCAATTACTGCAGGAATTTGAGGCTACATTAAGCACAAGCTCAAAAAGAATAATAATGTTTCTTTATTTCCAAGTGGAAATGTACATCTTTTGAAAATAAAGTGGTTGGGGCTTATCTCTCATAAGTTCTGATAATATCATACTTATCATACTTAGTGAAAATATTGCATTAGTGACTACACCTCCATCAATGTTTCATTACATAACATTGTTAATGACATTACTGCATATTAAGCTCATCTTTATTAAACTGTACGCGTAATAACTTAGTGATAAGAGACACTAGTGCTAGGTGCTGTCAGGGTGAACTAACCTTGGTGACCAGAAGACGTAGCTTTAGCGGTTAGCCCAATGTAGCGTGGATGGTAAACC
>JAQMYJ010000007.1:11271604-11288672 GCA_030014305.1 Clarias laeviceps
TCTTATACTTCCTGGTTCGCGACCGCCTTACTTCCGGGTCCTAGTGCCGGTCGCAGATTGAGTGTGCATGACAAAGACTAGCTACCAAAAATGTATCTATTTGAAAATCCAGCTTTCTAAATAATGCTGTTCAAAAGATGAAAAACACAAATTTCTTTATTTTGTTTCCAATTCAAGGCAAAGAAAAAAGTTTTAAGCAGCTTATGTCCCTGTCCTAATAGTCATTATATTCGAACTCAAAACCTTTAGGTCATGAACACACTATGCAGTAAATGAAAACCATGCAGCCGTATTCAAAGCACTTTTTCTCCTGCTTATAAGTAAAGCGATTCAGATGTATGGACCTAACTGTCCTTGATCTTCTCTTTGGGGTTTCAGCTCAAGCACATACACCACATACAACTGATTTATTATTCTGACTGGTGCTTCTTGCAGAGCTTGATCGAAACATATTTCCAACATGCATCATACGGGTTGATCACTCCACTCAGACATTACGTAGATCAAAGATCAAACATGAAAAATTTTAAACAAAAATATTACAACCCTCTCAGTGTGCAGTGACATTATTGTGAATCCAGTCCTCCTGTACTGCTCCATATCCATGGCATGGTTTTAATATCACATGGCTATATGCTTATCATGAATTATTTCCTTCTGAATGGAAAACAAGTAGTACAGGAGATGGCTTCGTTTATTTGCGTTCTTGAGCCATTGATTGATAATCATTCTCTTAGAAGTAGAAAGGCCTCTCTGCCTGGTGACACCCAGGTTGCTATTGATTTAGCATCATAATTACTGCACAGCCATTTTTAATTTATTAACCAGGCTGATATGAATATTTGATGTTCCCATGGGGAGATTCGGCACCTTCTGGAGGTGGAAGGAAGGGATGGCAGCTGTGCTATAGTTACACAGCACCATGTTGAAAGAACCAACAGGAAAAACAGCATGAAGCGTAGATAGTGGATAGTTCTAAAAGTCTATTCTTAACACCCCCCCCCACACACACACACACTGTTTTTAATAGAATAAAATGACACATTATGCACATATATAATGCAGTTATCTTTATTGACGAGTTGAAAATCATGAAGCCAAAACAAACATTTCTGTCAATTGGTCCCTCAGAGTTTAAAAGATTGAGGTAAACAAAATTGTTCTGAAAATTTGCATTCATCCTTTCTCACATTTTTTGTTCCTCCTTAAATTAAGCAATTTAAATATCAAGCAGCTATACAGAAATACGTTTTTTTTTTCATGGAAATATAGCAAGCAAAAAAGGTATCCAGTGGAAAGATATTAGCAAAGTAAAAATTTTTTTTTTGGCAATGGACATATTCTTTGCAAAATCTCTTCCATGTTCATCACGGCATGTTCCTAAAATAAACAGACTCCATAAAATATTTAAAAACCTTCTCAGAACAAATATCATTCTGATTTATGTTTATTTTATGTTTCAAACAAATAAGCATCCATTAGGTATTATCTAATTTGGTGCTGAATTTCAGATCTGAAAAAAAAAAAACATCTTTAATATCTTTATGATAACTGATTCATCTCATGCAAAACTATACACAGTAATGCACTGATGCATTAGACAGGCTATGTGATAACACACAAAACATTACCCAAGCATCCAGCGTTTAAGTCTATACTTAAGTACAGACTAATCTATAACCTGCAAAAGGAAACTATTGTGCTTTTACATATCTTAAAATTGCCCTCTGTACAAATGTACTCGGCATGTACTGTATGATTGAAATTACGCTAAAGTCGTGTGGAGCAGAGCAAGCAGCTAGTATGCAGTGAATCCAGTTATACACTGTGATTTAAAGAGATACAGATAATGGCAAAGGCATCCTATCAATGGTAGATGATGTTTTGAGCACAGTTTATTGAAGCTTTATCTGTCATATTAGCAATCCTGAGCTGAAGATTAAGCATGCAATGCCACTCTAAACCAACATATCATTCTGGATTTATGTACACATTTGTAGCTCATTTTAATAAAGGCTTAAGGTCTTTTTTTCCCTCGTCACAATCTCACATGAAAAGGGGGGTTAAAAAGTCAGAGCTGAATCCTGCTCTTTAAAGCTCAAATCCAGGATTTACATTCTGTAGTCTGGGAAAGTCTGCTCTGCCACACAATCCACAAATGGCTTTTACCAACAACAGCTGCTAATCGCATCTACTCTTCCCATGAATCCTTAAATTGGAATTTTTGCTTTTAGCCCTTGATTGGATAATTGATATTGACTAGAGCTGTGGTGTTTTTAGCAAGATCCACTTGCAAGGGATTATTAGTCAATATAGGATTTACCACAAATTACCCTTTGTAATTTCCCTCTCAAGGCCGGATGTGCAGTTAGTCTTTGGGGACACATCCTACCCATTGTCTTCACATGAAAATGAAATGTTAATGAACACATAGTGGTTGGTCTATGACGAGCATGCAGGAAGCAACATGCCTCCCTCATCAAATCTAATAAAGCACAAGTGACTCTTGAGAGACACACTGGAACACAGGCCTCATTTAAACCCTCAGTTTATCACAAAATAATAATTTTCCTTCCTTTTAAATTACAATCAGATAATTACTTTACCTGATCGAAAGATTTGGCACCTACAGTCGAAAACCTTATACACATTTTTTTGTAGACACTTAAAACACATACATAGGTACGCATTAGGTATTAAAGCAATAATAAATAGTATGGTTAAGAACAAAAGCTCATGACATTACATGTATTGCACAAAAGGCATTTTTTCTCTCACACCAGTAGTTCTATCATGAACCATACCACACCACGACAAGGACACTTAATGAAAAACAATGTGGTTGAAATCATGAAAAGTGCATACACAGATCATTGTAGTGCAACATACATAGCTAATTATGTCATTATTCAGACACGATTAAAGCCAAGCAGATAGAATGTGCTAGAAAGACTTGGAACAGAGGAACTATATCTGTAACACATTATTCAAGAAAGTCGTATCAGGGACATATTTGTTATAGTATGGATTAGTGCTTTCTGTCTTCTGAATTAGGAGTGCAGTGCGGAACATGAAAAGAGACTGAATTATGGTACTGTGTCGAAATATCAAAGCCAAAGGACATAAATCGCAAGTCTAGTAGCACCCAAGTTCACAGTGGATTACCTAGTGCAGAGAATATATTGACTTTTGAATTCAACACATAACTAAATGGAGCCTGAACAAAGCATAAACCATATAGACACCATTCAAAATTGACTTAATGCCATGTCAAATGTGAGGTACGGGTCTCGATCTCCACTTACTCAACACTGGAGATGATGTAGAATGGAGTTCCCCTTAAAAGCTGACCAAGGATCCACTCTCTGTCTTCTGATGCTGTGATCCTAACCCTAAAATGACAACCAAAACTGGTCACATTGATCAGTGTCTAAGGGAAATTTCCACTGAACTTTTGTTCCATGAAGCCCTGTTGAGATATCACCCTAAAGTCGGTCGGGATGAGTGGAGCCAGTGCTACACTGGGCTATGGTCAGGTGAGGCATGCGTGGCTGTCAGCAAACACTCAGGTTGCTCCCTGGTCCTGCGCAAGTCAGAATACAGACGCTCTTCAAGAGTCACAGACAGTTTATCACTTAGCTCTGCCGTAATTGTCTGAGGACCGTACCCAGTTTCAGCTAGCTGTGGGGTTGAATGCTTGTCGGTTGGAAGCTGAACTATATGTGTGGACCCTTCTGCAGGGACTTCCGGCTGACTCAAAGTACTTATGGTCACCGGAGAGAGTCTGGAGGCAAGTTCTGCCTCTTCTTTTAAGTCTCCACTTGTGTCAGTAGTGGAAGGGTACTTTGTGTCATCTTTCTTTGGAGATGCAGAACACTTATCAGCAACTTCCAAGCTCTTATAAGCCTTAGGCACTGCTGCAAGGTTTGCAGTCCCATCACTGTTTTCCTCATCTGGACCGCTGACAATTCGAGGAAGTGTGCTGTGATAGCTACTTTCCAGAGGGTAGTTAACGGTCTCTCCACGTCGAAGTGGGGTGCGATAACGATCAAATGAGGAGTGGAAGCGCTGACCAGGATCACTGTACTGCTTGGAGCGTTGCCACTGCTTGCGTAGATGCACACGAGAACGGTGCTTTGATCGCATTGGTGACTCCTGCTGGTCAAACTGGGGATCATGGCGCAAAAACTCATGAAAAAGTGCATCTGTTTTTTCGTCTATGCTATAGTCCCGGCAAGACAAGGTTGGGACACGAGACTGAGTGTCAGACTGTGTAAACATCTGTCCGTAAGGCGACCACACCAAACCATCCTCGTCCAGTCCCATCACTGCATCATTCCCTCCACTAGCTCCCCCAGGTTCCTCTTCGAGTTCTTCATCCAAGATATCTGTGTCAAAGCTTTCACACACTGTTCCTCTGTACCCAGCACTGGTAAAGAAATGTCTGCGTTCTATTGCGGATCTAGATTCCTCCTTGCTACCACTCCGCAACAGCTGTACCTCCTCAGAAACACGAGAGGGGGCGTCTATAGATGCATAGCCACTATCCATTTGCAGAAGCTTTCGGGTACCTGATTCATCACTTCCTTTTTCAGAATCCACACTGTCCTGTTTTTTTCTTTTCTCCAGACCTTTATGCCCAGGAATCTCTGCATCACCTTCCACCCCATCCCCAATGTCCTGGGAGGGGTAACTGGGCAACCCACCCTTCTCCATTCTTAATCTAAGAGAAGACACACTGTCTGCATCACTATGTACTGAGTCTTTGTCATTGTTGCTGCTCTGGTCGGAGGAGATGTACTGCTCCAGTGAGGCGCGCAAGGTCCAGATGTCACGGTAAAGGCTTTGGTGGTCTGAACTCTCCTGATGACAGTCCATGCCTGGAGCCTCATCTTGGGGCTCTGCACTGAAGCCAATCATCCCTGGCCCCATTGCTCTGCTGCAGCTTGGCTCCACCATCACCTCAACCTCTAACCTGCAAGGAGTAATGCATAAAACCTGTCAGATACAATCACACATTTGATACATACAGTATGGTATGATGGGAGCTTGCACAAATGCAGTGATACACAGTAGGTGGTCTGTAAATATAGTCCGGCAGACAGCAATAGAGTAGATTCAAGCAGATGTTACTGCCAAAGCACAGATGGTATACTGTAGTATGGCACACAATGTGTTTAATGTGAGAGAAAATTAAACAGCCAGCAGTCTCTGCTTTTTACAACTGTAAATGTAAAAGCAGTGATGCAACCTATGAAATCTTTATGGGTGAGCAATTCCACCTAATATCTATGCTTATTTCAGAAAACCAAATGTAACTTCCCAAATCATCAAAAGTGCCTTAAGACACTTTGGCCCATCCTCTAAACATCCTAGGTGGCAGAAAGATCAGAGGGCCCTTCTAAAACTCACTGGCATTGCACCAGCATGGAATGGCTTGTTTTTGCGTGCAGAAGAGGCAGATGATTGCTGCAGCAGACAGATGGGGAGGGAATTAAAGATACCTGCCGAGGGACGGTGGGGGTGTGGATGGGGAGGAAAGAAGACGTGGCGGGCAATAAGCCACATCCTTGGTGCGGGCGATGTATTGAATGAGGTCGATGTGGTGGGCACCATTCTCATCCTGGTCCATGCTTTCACTGGCTGCTCGCTGCCTCTGGAATGGCCTGCGTTTTGGGGAGCCTGCCAGACAAAGTGCATGTCATTAGCACATGCCACAGGTCCTCTTAAGTGGTTTACAGTTAAGCTAAGTCTACTGTACTTCTTTTAAAATCATTCTGCTTGTCTATAACGTTTCTGTTGTATCACAATGTTTTCGGCGAAACACAGCATTAAATAGTCATTATTGCTCCAGGCAGTTCATTAGTGGCAAAGCATCTAATGAATTCCCTTTTTTCTTTCACTGTGTGAAATCAATGTTTCTAGAAATTTACTAATTCTCTCTCACACAGTTTGGCTCAAAGCAGGAATGCTGGCTCACCCATAAGGGAAGTCATCCGGCCATCTGCCTGCATTTGACCAAAGCCACTCCCTCTTACTCTCTCTCTCACACAAACACATATATTCACAACCCACTCCTTTTTTTTTTTTTTTAAACATCATGAGGCCAATTTAACTGAGGTTATATATGTATTAGTTACATTAATACAATAATTTATAAGTATTACAATTTTACCAAAATAATTATAACAATTGGAATATTTAGTACCAAGTATAACAGATATAATTAATTCATACTTTTCAGGGCTGGCTTGGTAATACCCGAATTAAGTGACTTATTAAAAATAATAAAATTATAGTTAAAACAATGTTTTTTCTTACTTAAGCATAAGTTGTAAATAACATGTTTAACACTATTTCTTTTGTGAATATACTATGCCATTGCTTCCCATTATGCCACATAAAGTTCAACCTGATACCAATTACAGTATTACTAGTTATTTATTTATTTATTTATTTATTTATACTACATTTATTATTGAACAACTCAGTGTGTTTTAATCAGTTCATAGTTATAGTTACATGTTGTGGAACGTCACCAAGAAATTTATCACTTTTCCTCTTAGTATAACTTATTTTATAACAGCTATAAACTCTCTCAAAGTTAATTATTACAGTATTTAGTATTTATGTATTCAATATGAATAAGAAATCACTGAAAACTCCTTCTTCAAACATACATAACGGTTGCCTAATAGAAAGGTTCATTATATTCATTAATTTTTGTCATTAATTATAACATATTTTTATCATTTTATTATTGTGCCTAGATTATTTAGATTGACTGCCATACAAATCCATGTAAGTGGCATGTTGTTACTATAAAACAATAAAGTATTATAGCAAGTGCATTACTTTAAACCTGCAATTTGAACTGCAGCCAAATCTACTGTTACCACTTTTATTTTATATAAAATCATATATTTTAATACGTTCTGATTAGAGAATTTAACAGCAATTTGGCATATCAGGAAACTAATATAGGTATTACAGTAATGATTTATGACTGTGAAGTCCACCCAAGATTTATTACCTCCTGCTCCAACACCATGAAAAATTCGAATAAATTCCATTCTTTTTAATGGCCTATGTATTCCCTATGCCTATGAGTCTGATGATTACTCAAAATGCAAAATGGGTTTTTAAGTACAGTATTATTAAAAAAATGCAGCTATTTTACAGTAAAAACAGCCAGCTGTGGTTACTGGAATAATTAATTTAAAGTGCAGTAGAATGTAAATAACATTACACAAAACCCAGTAAATGTTACAGTTTAAAATGGTTGGTTTAAGAGCAGTCCAGTTGCAGCTTGTGCTGAGCTTTGTGCATCTCACCTCTGGTGTCCAGGCTGGAGGCTCTCTGGCTGCTGTCAAACTTCCATTTCTTGATCTTAAGGTAAGGACTGGCTCCCTCCAGACTGGCGTGCCGCCTTAGCTTGGTGAGGAAATGCAATACTGGACCCTGAGGGGCACCACTTGAGGAGGATATACCCAAGGCTGAAGCGAGTGCCGTCTCTCGCCCACTGCCTGGACTGCTCCCATTCCTCAAGCTTGCACCTCTAACTTCAATCTGAGTGAGAAATTCAACTTTACTACAAAATGTGAAACAAGAACATTTTGACACATTAGGAAAATTTAGCTGTTACAACCTGGTAACCTATTTTGACTCAATTACAATGTTTGTGACCTTGACAGTTCCCAAGATCTTCCCAGATTTTGTTATGAATGTACTAAAATGGTAGACCTATTGTTCTGGTCCAGTCGCTAAGTGTGACTAGTATAGTTGTGTCTTTGCCCTTATGTTTATCTTACCAGGCTGGGTCTTGGAGGCTCTGGGCTGGGAGATGGAGGGCTTTCACAGAAACTGGCATCCACAGTGGAGTTGAGGGAATCACCTGGCAGAGCTGAACTGGGACTTAGGCTACTAAGAGTTGTCTGTGGCAGTGGACGCATTGGAGGCTAAGTATGCACAAAAGACATTACCAATATTACATACAGCAAGTTAAACCAAGTTAAAGGTTCCATTCAAATTCTGAAGCTAAAGCCTCGGTTTCTACTAATTTTCTTGAACAGTTGGATACTACAGATAACTACTACGGGTAACTAGCACATATACATGTATACCTCAATAACCTTAGGTGTGAAATGCAAGGAATATTCCAGTGTATCAACTGCATCCCAGCTTGGAAGTCTAAGATCACCTCATTGTTTATTGCTTGTATAAAACAAATGTGACAAAATTGTACAAAATCTGATGTTTAATAAATAATTTTATATAATATTTTAAATATTGTTTATAAATAATCATTCCACCATTCATGCACCATGTTAACAATATTTATTTTTATGCAACATAAAGATAAGGGTATTTAATGAACAGAATAGTAATCTAATGGTTAATTGGGTTAAAAGCTGTTAATTAACACAAAATTCAAATATTGTGATACATTTTAGAATGTATTTCCAACACAGCCCAGCCAATCATATTTTAGAATTTAAATGATTAGTTATATAAAGTTCATATATTATCTCCAGTAACCACTTTATCCTGGTTAGGGTCTCATATATATATATAGTATATTCACACCCTGATTCACACCTGGGGCAATTTATCTTAGCCAATCCACCTTAAAAATAACCTATGTCAAGAAGATTAAACGAGGAATCCCGAGCTGTGGTGATACCCTCAGCACCACTATGCCATTTCTATTTTACATTGATGGAATTCAATAACTGCCCTAAGACTTCCATTATAAATTAATTAGTCATTAGCTTTTCATATAATATTTCATATCATATAATTTATATTTCATAAATTTTATTATATTAAAGGATTTTTTGTTCATTTTATTCCCAGTACACTTTAAATGCAGATGATGTAATTTGAAGTACACTGCAATATTCAACAGAAACTCATCAGAAAATTATATAATCAGAACCTTAACTATGAATACTCCTCAGCCTAATGAACATTACTTCACACAGACAGCTTAGCAACAACCACCGACCAGCTGCTTTTAACTGACCCACTGACATTGTCATCACTGAGACATATGTTCTATTAAATCCTGCTATGTATCACCTGGAAGATGGAGAGACTGGACTTAGCGACAGGCCGTGTTGTCATGGCAATGTTGTTCTCCGATGACTCACACTCATGGATGGTGACGATCTTGAGGGCGGCCGGCGGGAGGTGTAGGTGTGTGAGTCTAGCATTCTTTAGGTGATGGAAGTCACCCTCAGTAAGTGTGTACCTGAAGGCAGAAAGGCAGAGGGGACTAACATGTCAGAATAGGAAAAAATACTGTTCTCTGTACTGAGAAAAATAATAGCTGAAATGAATGTGTTTTTCATAGAGTTGTTCTTTTTAATTGCAGGCTGCATGGTGATTTATATATTACACAGACAGTAGGCTACCGAAATACAGCATATGACTGCCAGTTCTCAAATACAGATGATCTATATCTACACCTTACACAAAGATATCTATATTAGTGAATAATATACATATAATATACATATTAGAATTTTTTATTTAACAGATATATATGCATATATGTGTATAAACAACAGGGATAAATATGAGGTATGTGAGTGTGAAGAGGTTACTGACCTTCGACCTTTTTCCTGTGCCTTTTTACTGTGGTCAAAGAGGGCTGCCTCATTAAAAGACACACGCCGACCTGTACTTCCCGTGGACAGGAAGCGCTCAGTCTCCATGTCGTGGGAGCTGGCTGTCGACAAACACTCTGACTCATCCACCCGGATCGTGATTTCTGCATGGGGAAAAACAAATATACTTTATTTTTGCATGAAACCCTGTATAAAACTGAATACAAAAATGTGTTTGGCTGTTGCTTTAATATGAATCCCACCTAAGGGGGAGATCAATAAGATATTAGAAAATGTGTTGTGTAACAGAAGCATTGGGATGATGATAGAATGTTTTTTTATTCTCTCATTTTCGTTTAAAAGTACTTATAGATATTTGAGAATTCTCTGTGAGTAGACCTCGGATTGCGAGTAACGCGGTTTGCGAGTGTTCTGCAAGACGAGCTAAGATTTTTAATAAATTTTGACTTGAAAAATGTCTTGGTTTAAAGTCTTTGTTTACGAGTACATAGTATCATGTATCACGAATGCGCTTCTTGTTTTGACGCCGAGCATCTTGTGATCACAACTGAGCCAAAGTTTTTTCTCTCTCTTGTGCTGCGGAATTGTGGGTAATCGTCTCCCCTGCTCGGTCTTAGTGCTCGTCTCTTACTGGTATAATCAACAACTGTTTATTATAACACATGTGTGCGTGCGTGCATGTGTAAAGCAAAAGAAAGTCTCATTAGAGAGGTTAAAGATCCATTTTCTTTCTCTCCCTGGGTCAGCATGCCGTTATGTGTGTGCGTGCGCGTAATTTGACACCGTGCCCCTTCACACACACCCTCCTCCTCTCACCTTCACGCACCTCCTCCCCCACTCCTCCTCGCGCCTCCACACACACGAACACTCTGCGTGTGTGTGAAGGCGCGAGGAGGAGTGCTCAACACAGAAACACTGCTCTGTCATGATTCTTTTCAAAGGTAAACTGCAGGTTAATTTGTTTTTTATTTTTACTTTACAACAGTGATTCCGTTAACGTGCGCTCACGCGGGAGTTGTTAGTGATGTTCCTGGCTAATTTTTCTAATAAAACAGTCTTTCCGTTAAGGTGTGTGTGTGTGTGTGTGTGTGTGTGTGTGTGTGTGTGTGTGTGTGTGTGTGAGTATGTGTGTGTGTGTGAAACTCAATTAAGAGAGGAGAAAGTGTTACTGTGTAAGACAAGAAGAAGGGGCTGATTCCTCCTCTCCTCTTACTTTAGCTTCACACACATACGCACACACAAACACACACACACATAGCGTCTGCGCGCATAAACGGATCTGTCTGGATGTATTTATTTATTTGGACTGTGGAACGAATAATTAGAGTTTCCATTACTTCTTGCGGGGAAATTCACTTTGATTTACGAGCATTTTGAAATCCAGGCCTGCTTCCGGAATGAATTGTGCTCGTAATCCAAGGTTCCACTGTAATGTGAGAAATCTCAAGTAATATGTTGGCGCCTGCATCAAACATCTGAAGTTTGATGCAGGTGCCAACATATTACTAATTTATTTGGATCTATTTATAGTACCATGCAATAGTCTTGAGCCACCCTCATTTCTTCATATTAAATGCAATGAAATTAAATTATATACTGTAGATTGAATTAAAGAAGTTGGGAAAATATTTTAATGCAAAAGGTTGCAAATTGCCTAAAGATACAATTTTAAAACTGATTGTCTATGTAACAACACTCTGCAGCAACCTCATTTCCCCACTCGTCTGTTCAAACCACTCAGCATTCAGCATCACCAGTAGGTATATATAAATATTTTCATCGGCACCTGTTTCTTACTGGTTTATGTTAGACCAGGATTTTAATGCTTGAATTATTCAAAGCACACTATGTGGCTTAACAAACCTGCCTCTGAACCTGTTCAGCTACAGGGAATGGACTGAAAATGCTAGGCAAAAACTTTCCAAAAATGAGAGCCAAAAAAAGTTAGCTCAATTTTTATTGATCAAATGGTATTGATTAATTTTTTTATAACAGCACCTTTGTCAGTGGATCTGGCTACAAGGTTCATATAAATGTGCTTGTTCTAATATTTTATTATTTCTATAGTAAAAATGTGCACAGATAGTTGCTTGGTGGTTTCACAACTAAATGGATTAAAAACTTATGTAAATGGTCGTTTAACCATTTAAAGAAGTGAGGGATAAAGCTTAAAGAATACATTGTTACCAAATACCACATGGATGTTGTAAAAGAGGAATAAAACTATTTGAGACTTGCTGTCATTGGAAAAGTACTGTTATTCATCCCTGATTCTTTTTCTAGTAAAACATGCTAAATGTTATTCTAACATAACAGATGTAAATAAAAAGATCATTTGATGCTACAGAATATTAATTAGACAGTTGATGGCATACTAAGCACAAAATATCTAATTAACCAATCATGATCTAATTAATAGAATAGACAATGTCTAACAAGATTTATTAAATACCAGATATAATTCTACTACAGAGATAAGTATTTGGACCTTGAACAGTATTCATATATGTAAGACACTTAAGGGCACAAAAAGACAGAGAATGTACGTGGATCACAGTAAAAAATCGAACCACTAGATACACCATCTAGTGAAAAGTCAGATAAATAAAGTGAAAGGTTTGCATATCATCCAATCACATCCCACCCCACCCACACATTTTACATAAAAAAAACATTCTGTCAGATAATTGCTTATGCCAGTAGTCACAAATATAGTGCTACAATAATTTGCCAGTTGTTGTTTTATGAGCACAAAAAAAGGAGTTCATATGATAGATTAAAGAAACCAAGGCCATATTACCATGCACCGGCTGAGTTTCCTCAATATAGGAGGCGGTCGTCTTCTCCAGATCATCGCTACGCCTGAAGCAGGGAATGAACCTTAATAAAGAAATGTAATAAAAAGGGCCACGTTTAGAGCTTTTATATATTTTTTTCATCACCTTCATCAAATATCTACATGACAAGTCAAATGAGCTCAGTCTGGTGTACTGTACTATCTACATAAACGATACACTAATTACAGGAGACAGTTTGTCTGTCCATATGGGACAGACAAACTTTATTATCTATATTCTCAACAGTGAGAATAAACTGGGGGTGCTTTTCCTTTCAGACGTTGTGACTCCTCAATGTGTGCGCATATGTGTATATGGGTGTGTATATGTGTGTGGGAGAGAGAGAGAGAGAGAGAGAGAGAGAGAGAGCATACTCGACGTGCCAGTAGAGATTAATCATCGCAGATAGCTGCTATGAGATCTCATTAGTCTCATCATTTGTGGGAGACTGCAGTGCAGGCACAGTTAGTATCTCACTGATATTGCACACTGACACACACATACAAATATACAAAGGTAAAGAGAAAATCTAAGATGGTAACAATCCTGCCTCAAACAAACCAAGAACTGTGGAGCTATAAGTTATCACACAGAGAACAGTATAGGACCTAAAGCTGTGAGTTACCACATAAAGAGCCATGACATGGCTCACAAGGAACTGTAAGATACCACATGTAATACTGTGGTTATACATAGGTGTAACTGTGAGATATCATACAGTACTGTGCAAAAGTCTTGAGCCACCCATCATTTCTTTATACCTTGCATCCGTAGAGCCAGACTTTTTAGAGTCTACTTCTTTTAAAGTCTTGAGCAATAGTTCTCCAAGCTTCATGAAGGACTTTTTTGGCTTAATTTTTTGGCAAGCTTTAGGCTATGATTTTCAAACCAGTCCCTGTACCTGACCAGCTTCAAAGAAATGTTTTTTGTTCGTTAAGCCACATAGTGACCTATGAATCATTCAAGCGTAAAAAAAAATCCAAAACCAGTGAGAAACAGGTGCAGATTATGACAGGCTGGTGATTAGTATACTGGTGATGCGGAATGATGAGCGGTTGGAACAGATGAGAGGGGAAATGAGGTTGGTGCTGAGATATATGTTAAACAACCAATTTTTGAAATATGCCTTTACGCACTTTGCAGACTGTCGCAGTAAAATGTTTGTTCTCATTTCTTTAATTGAATCTACATTATCTACATTTCATTTAAAAGAAATATGTGGTGGCTTAAGACCTTTGCACAGTACCACCTGTATAACAGCTGTGTCTCAGATATTGCATGACCTGGGACTAACATCTGTCCATAATCGGCTAGCATTTCGCTGACTGAAAAAGGAAAGAAAATGACATTCTACTGCTCATATGACTCTGCTTCACCACTGGGCTCTTTTAATTAACAGCATTGTCCCTGCCTTCTTAGCCACTATTGTTTTTGCAGAGCCATTCATTTCCTACAAATCGCTTTGCAAGGCTGCCATATGCATGTATTTAGATGGACAATATCCTTGAATGTCATCTAAATTGACTGTGTGGTTAGTGGATATTATTTGCGAGCAATACAGTTAGTGGTTTTGTAATAAAAATTACTAGCTAATCTCAGTTTTCTTCTCTCAGTTCACTGATGGATTGCTTACCCATGGTTTGGGTTCATGTTGCACCAAGCATACAGCTGTTGTACTGTAAATCATGCCCATGTGCATTTTTGCTGTGGGGTATCAGTGAGTCACTAAGGCTGTCAGCTACTCACCTTTTCATTTATTCATTCAATTAGTCATTCATCAGTTAGTCAGTAAAGAGCTTGGTTAATCAGTCAATGAGCCAGTGAATCCTTCAGTCAGCGAGACAGTCAGTCAACCAGTCTATCAAAAATGCTCTCAGTCTGATCTGAGGATCAGAGTCAGACTTCTTGCAGGACACAATCATTTGTGATTTGTTCAAAATAAATCACAAACTAATTACTGGCTGTGAAGTTTCTTCTGCAGTGGTGAATAAATATATTATCCGACTATTTACCTGTCAATCACATGTTTGCATTTGTTGATATGAGAGGCTTTTGTCTCACCGAGCATAACTCTGGTCCCCCTCACAGCAGCGGCGACAAGCAATCAACAGGACAGACAAGAGAACGAGCGTCACTGCAAGGAAGATGGACAAAAGAACAAGCTGGAGGATGTAGCCATCTTGTACCCCGGGCTCCAAAGGGAGTTCCTGAGTGAACATCATAAAAATAAACTGCTTTACCAGGCACAGTTGACAAGGTTTTTCTAAATGTCAACATGCAGATTTGTTGATGTGTTAGTAAACATTTTAAATTTGGGTCAGACAAGTTGCTAAGAGTTTTCATGAAAGCACTTCTGCATCATGGGAAGCTCTTGTTTCTCCATGGGTGAGTGGGTGGAAAGGGTCAAGAAGACACAGGTGCATGTTGAGTTAAGTGCAGTGTTCACTGCTCCAGAGGGTAAGAGAGCATTTGTTAAGATTCACTGGTGCAGACCAGAGACACAAGTCTTTTTTCTTAAAGAGATCAAGGATCATAGGAAGCTGTATACTGCACCTATGTTACTAAAATAGAAATTAGTCGACATAGGCCGCAAGAGCTGTAAAATGAATAAGTCTTTGGGCTGAACACATAACACAGTATAACACTTTGCAATTTCCCTCCTACAACTCTTTTCAATTTCATAGCACAATATGTCCTTGATAACTTAGCAACTGAATGTATTACCTAGTTACCAGGCAGTAACAGCAAGGAAAATCTGTATTTATACCTGAAGTGCTCAACGCCAACATAGTTTTATGATTTATTCTAATTCACCCTCTAAACCTGGTCTCAAGTCTCTGAGCAGAAAACTCACCAAACCGCACTGGACTCAAGCCCTTGAAGAAAGAGAGCTGGGCTCTGCTCGGCAATGTGGTGCAAAAATTCATTCAGTATTGGTTATTCCTGGAGGGATTTTTATGATTAATGATGACTGAATTTTATTGAAAGTGGGATTATACATGTGCAAATGAAGGTGAAAAGGTACCATATAAACAATCACAATATATGTGTGTGTTGGGCTAAATAAACCATTGGATGCAAACACAGCTCTCTAAAAAATTACCAAACCTTGTTATGGATGTGTTAATTTATCCCACATTAAATGTTATGTTTTGATCCAGTCGCTGGATAGCTGTGTGATGTATCAAAATGACATTAAGCATAATAAATTACATTTTTCCATCAGATACTGTTTGTCAAAATGTCCACAACAAACATTTAGACAAACTGGAATAAAAGTAACAGTCTCTATTTGTCCTGTACTTAAGTAATAGGATTCTGAACCTGATAACGGAATGAACTCCAGCTTAAACACAGCTACTGATTTCCCTCATTAATAAAATCAAGCAGATGATACCGGTAATTGAAAATACAGTCTGCAATTTATGTATATTACCTTGGCTATCTAAGCCAACTTGAATCTGACTGAACGTTGTCTCGCAGGGCTAATCTGTTTAAATCAAGCCATAAATTCAATTACAGAGGACACAGGACAGGATATTTTCTATTTGCATGTCTGAAGATGCTCCTAAAGACACAATGGAAGCAATGAGGGAAAACAGTACAGGATGAAGGACAGAGACAGAGATTAACCCAATGACACCTCGGTGAGAGACAGGAAGCAAGAGGAGTACTTACTGTGGGGTTTTCTGTTAGGTTTTTCCAGACGGCAGACTCATTGCTCATGGTCCAGGTCAGCAGGGGCGTCCTCCTGTGACATGCAGCCACTTTAATGCTAAAGTTAACTTACACTCATTTTTTAAAACTTAAAATACAAGTAAATGAATGCCTCCAGTTTTCTCTCCAAAGCTACATCACGCAACTGTTTGAATGCTAATATTAGAAGGAGAGCTTTCTGAACTGACAGGCAACATGTTTACTATGAAAGTGAAGACATCTCCTATGAATGTGTCCTGCTTGGATACCTGTTGGTTGTATACATTACTTGTTTTTTCTCCCATTTGCAGAGCATGATCCACTAAAGACAGGGACTAAAGATTTGTCTCTGAGATCATTTATATTTTACAGTTTCCACTAAGCAAACAGAACTTTAACAAATATTACCAAAACTGCTCTATCTAAAAAAAAAAAAACACTGAACAGAACTTTAATGCTAGCTGTGAGACTATGGGGCCATTTTGTTTCCAATTCAAACATATCACCATGGATAATCACAGACAATCCTAGCGTTAATGTACAGTACTATAGGCTATAGTAATCCTGCACATTTCTACAGAACACACGACTTATTATGGCCCCAACATGTAGCAGTGGTCAAAGAAAAGCTTTAACTTAAAGTGTTTTGGCTGAAAACTACTGCTATGCATACCAGTATGAGCCTTGTTCTTAAAACTCCCTGTCTCTGATTCTCCATATTAAAAGCCAAATTATGATTCCAGCTTTTTTTTCTGCAGCTGAGGCCCTGCAGCATGTGTCCCCTATCAGATAATGCCATTAATACTGCAGCTTCTGCCCAAAACACATAAAGCACATGCTCTCTTGGTTTTACACTCTTCTGTCATCTCTATATTTGTCAAACACCCTTGTACACACACATAT
>JAQMYJ010000007.1:11296701-11330376 GCA_030014305.1 Clarias laeviceps
CATGATACTCGGTACTCGTAAACCAAGACAATGCTCGTTTTTCAAGTCAAAATTTATTAAAAGTCTTTGCTCGTCTTGCGAAACACTCGTAAACCGCGTTACTCGTAATCCGAGGTTCCACTGTATTACCAAAGGGTTATGCAACACACATCATCCATTAATAGAGATTGATTTCTTTCACATGACAACAGTATTTTCAGTAAATAATCATCAGTCACCTTTTTAATTTAAATGCACATCAACACCTTAATCTCTACCACATTCCCTTTGTGCCTTCTGTGAAATTTTTCATGTAATGAAAAACTATTTTGGTGATGGATGGGCTGTTTTGGCTCTCATCTGCCCCCTAGTGGACAGAGGTTGTAATCTGTGGATATATTAAAGTTGAACACAACCCTGCCCTATTCCATTAATAGTTAAACAAGCCTTGTTGCACCAGTACAAACGTTCCCTGGGGCGGCACTCCAGTCTTGATTGATTGTCTGCATGCAGAAGTTTCTATTGCTAAACTATTGATGAAAATGTCAAATAACCAGTGCGCTATTTGAACTTGCCCAATGAATTAAAAGCTTTTCCCCACTTTATGAATTTTCTCCTTTTCTTTGTGTATTATTCTTTTCGGACCTTTTAAATACAACCTTTTTGCTGCCAGTCTTGTTCACCCAGCTGAAATGGATGACTTTTTATTCTTCCGAGTGATAGCAGTGCTCGGGGGTCTGTGTGCTTAATAAGGAAGGAAAGGTCAGTCCCTGTTAAAGTGCAGAGGATGTGTCAGATCCCCACTGGGAGACCTTTAACTCCCAGCAATATTTGGCCTTTGCAGCTGTGTAATCGCCACCATAACAAATGTCCCTTGCAGGAAAGAGGCCATGTTAATTTGCTTGACTATTGAAGAGACGTCGTCCCCATACTAATGCCGCTGTGGGCTAAGGTGTTGTGCTTAAAGTCTTTAACTAAAAGAGACACTGAAAAACTATAAAAAGGGTAATGTTCAGGAGTTATTTATTGACATGGGACAGGAAGGACAATCTGTTACCTGGTGCAAAGTAAAGTTATATCACTTTCATAAATGTTAACTTTTAAACTAGGGCTTGACCATCAGTTGAATGTTAGTCACACCACACCAGTTTAAGGATCAGTGTTGGGAGTTTGTTAAATTACTTGTTTTAAAAGTACCATGTTGTTTACACCTGATATATGATTCTGCTTAGGAAAGTTATAATCATACCAGTCAAGTCATTATATTTTCATTATTAATTGTATACATTTATCCCTGCATTGTCAGTATTTTTAAATTCATAGTATTGGTATCAATATCAATTAAAATTTTTTTTTGGCTTTTTTTTTTTTTTTTTTTTTTTTTTTTTTAAATAAATTTAATTTGTGACAAATACCTGTTTCATGGAAAGAATAAACTGCTTTGAGGCATTGTATTATAGGAAAATCCATCTTTAAAGTTTACGTATGGTGTCTGTTTCTCCTGCAGGTAGCTAAAGCTAATCTGGAGAAAGCCCAGTCAGAGTTGGGCAGTGCTTCAGATGAGGCCTCCAGGGCAGAAGTGCAGATCAGCATAGAAGCTAACGAGGCTATCATCAAAGCTCTGGAATAAATGCATCATCTTTATGGTATGTATGAATGATGTTATGAGTTATTTCATTCGTATTATAATCCTGTCATGGAGAGTTTATGTAGATCAGATAGTATCTTTAGGCACAATGCTTATTTGTAATATTGCATGTTTGTTGTAAAATTATTTAAACAATTAATGTTTGTCCCCAGGTCAGAAGTTCTTTGTCGATTCCCAAGTTCAGGCGAAGTCAGTAACTGCAAGTCAAGCCAATTGCTTTGTACAGTGGATGAATATACCAATAAATTTATTTGGAAATAATTCATTGTTTACTGCTTTTTTTCCCATTAACTTTTGACATGCTTTCTGTCATGGATTCTCTAAAACAGGAATTCTCAACTCCTTTTGATTGTAAAAAATGTTACTGACCCTGCCAGTAAAGATTTATTTTATTAAAATAATTTAACTGTTTAAACAATAGTCTCACTGTTCAAGTACAGTGCAGTAATGCATTTCCTATTTACTGGGGATTTATCTAATTAAACGTATGCAATGTTCTTTCTAGTCTGACCTGGTGAGGTTTATTCAAGAGGTTTATGGTGAGGTTTATTCAATTCAATGGTCACCCAAGGGTGACCATAAAAATAATGATAAATTTAACAGCTTTCGGACGATTTTAACATGTAAAAAAAAATTACATGCCTTACTTCCAATTTCCCTGTGCTGCCAGACTTATCTGTATGCACTACCTGTGAGTGACGAATGAGGGCAGTACTGTTCCATTAAAAATCCAATCCTGTGCCTAGATGAAGCCCTGTAGTCTCTAATAATCTGACACAGGGTTTTTTTTTTTCCTTTTGTATTTTTAGAAAGTGTTTTTCTTTGCAAGTGACATTTTATATTTCATATATTTTGGAAAGCAGTGGTTCTTACTCTTGGTATAATTTGAGTTTCTTTCTCTTTCATTCAGTTAGTTTGGTTGTAAAATGTTTGCTGGTTAAAAGGAGGAATTAAACTAACAATAAGAGATTGAGCTAGCATTTGCAGTGATCTGGCAATTTGGGGAAAATTAAATTTCTGGTGTCTGGGCAACAGCAAATACACTCACTAGTTAAAATGTGGCTCCTGCTCATGAATCATTTTAAACATTTTAAAAAGTGGAATGTCTGAATACATTTCTTCTTATATTACTTGTGAAATAGCATTTTAAAAAATTAAATGAGTATATTTAGCTTAACACCTGCAAGGCACCCTGTTAATATTCCTGTGTGGGAATACTTATTAATCATCATTTAATGATCTGGGGTTTCCCTAAATGCAGGTTGTCTTCACAGAGCTGGGATCGTGTGCTGACTTGAGTTTCTGAAGACAATCACAAGTTCTTTTGAGCGTTGGATGTCTGTCTCGACTGCATGCTCTCACTTGCTCTTGTTCCTCACAGAAGCAGGAAAGATTACCACAGGTCATGATGGTATCATGAGATTCTAATAAACCAATGCAAAATACTTACATAAATAAATAGTTTTAAGACGATAAACTTTTATAATTAAGGTTGAAGTGCAAACCTGGCAGTTTCAATGGTGTGTCACGTGGAGGTTTGTGTTTCCTTAAACAGTAATATTCTAGGAAACTTGTCATGGCCTCATTATTGAATCATCTGCAAGATCATTGTATAAAAGCGCCTTGTACGACAACCCTCTGATTTCTGTAGTGCCAGTTTTGGTGAGCTCGGAAGCTTAAATTAAATTTTTTGGTGTGAAATAAGTGTCAACCTTTTTAAGATACAAGATTTTTTTTAATGGGACATAGTTTTACAATCACTAGCTTAAAACCTCAACCACCATGCTAGTACTGAGTTCAAACTCAGGACTACTGTTGTGCCCTTGAGCAAGGGCCTGAATCATTAACTGCTCAGATGTATGCCTGGATTGTAGCCTTTTTCTGATGAAAGTTTGTCTCATCACTTCTGGATGTTTATATTCTTTTAATAAAGATAGATGAGTATATTTTCTGTAACATAGACCAAATGTCCAAAATGTTTGGGATTTATGTTTGTTCTTTGAGGTTTGTTCAAAAACAGCATAGCATGCAGCACGTCTTTAATAGGTCCTCATGGAGGACAGTTGAGAGGTTTCTGGGTAAAGTGTTGTTCTTTTTTGTCCACAGTTTGTCAGGAGGGAGGCTGTGGACTCTCGGCTAGCTGTGAGATATTGCATGCTGGCTGGGTGTGGGCGGTAGGGGAGAAGGCACACTGCTGTTTAGAGGTTGCCCTTTCATGCTGATAGTGCAGAGTTTCAGTCCTACGCCTGGTCCTGACACTGAGCTGCAATATACGTCTATATCAAGTGCACTACAAACCCGACCACCCTTTGGCTGCTTGCTAAAAACACGTAGGAAATGGCACTTTTTGCGCATGTCTGTTTTTTAGCTCCTCATCTACCGCCTTCCACGTTTGCTACTTGCTGATGTTCCTGCTTGTTCTCTGCATGTATTTCGGGATTTCTGTAGAGCAATCTGAACCACAACACCGCCTCCTCTCTGTGTCACCGACAGCAAGGTGCAAAAATAGAATGTTGGTCAAGTAGTTCAGAGAAAGCTGCAAGTCTTCCTTCCACATTATTTTAATCAGCTTAGTCTTTTAAGTAGAAGCTCCTATATTGTGTGTGTGTGTGTGTGTGTGTGTGTGTCTCCTTAAAGGGGGATCTACCCTTATAATTATTTTGCAGATCTGTTAAATGGCATGCTTCCACACCTTTTGAAATCTTAGCTAGAAGGCGATATGAGCTGTCATAAAACCAAACTTTAGACAGACACAGACAGGTTATTCATTTGTGCAAATTGACCTTAAATTGAGGGAGGATTCGTAATTCAGGTGAATCCCTCAGGGAATGTTAAGTTACAGCTTCATCTTGCTGATAATGCTCTGAAAAGTCATATTGCTGTATAAGGAGTTTTCTGGTGTGAGCCGAACTCCACTGAACACTTCATGGTGTGTAGCTGGCTGCCCCGGGCCTGGGCGTGCTTGTGCTAGGAGGTTTCGTTGTTGGGCCCCTCACTCTGCCTCTGGCAGCTAACAATGAGGAGTTTGTGGCAATCCCACATTCCATAGAGCAAAGTGACACATTCCAGCAGAGTGAGGTGGGTAGATCAGTGAGGTGGTACAGAGAGGGTGAGGCTGTGGGTATGGGGGCCGAGCCAAATAAACACCCACTCACCCACCGCTTACCACAGCATGGATACGCTCAGCCTGAGATCACATGACTATAAACTATGGCATGATGAGACTAGCAATTTTTGGTTAAAGAATGTTTTTGGAACTCTGAAGTGCCATGATCATTAACTTCTTTGGGTTGTAAAGGGTTTCTACTTTTCCTACTCACGAACATGGAAACGCTTTGTTTTAGGGCTCTACATAGAACTTTTAATTATTCCCAGATGGACAAACCAAATAATACTTCAGGGTGTTAGATTTTTTTTTAGATTGTAATCCTGATTTCGAAAGATTTCCGGATGATTTAAAAACAAGCACTTAAACAGAAACCTCTTTTACAATTTTTCAAACAGTTACCTAATTCTTTTCAAGGTTTCTGAATAGAACCATATAGAGGTACTTCAGCTGACAAAGTGACATGCTGCTTTTTCCCCCACGCCTCAAATTTAACATTTATAAAGGTTCATATACAGTCCATCTTGAAACATTAGATTGTTGATAAAAAGTTACTTTTCCTTTGTAATTTAATTTAATGTAATTAAGTGAAACTCATATTGTAGATTCATTACATGTAATATTTCAAGGCTTTTTTTGTTTTGCTTTAATTATACTGTAGATTACAGCTCATGAAAATAATCACAATGCAGTATCTTAAAATCTTACAATATTTCATAAAATCAATCAAAAAAGATACAGAAATTTTGAAAAGAAAGTTTGCACTCAATACTTGTGAGGGCTGCTTTAGCATCAATAACTGCATTGATACAGAATGGCATGGAGTTGATCTATCTGTGGCACTGCTAGGCGTTGTTGCTTTGATAGCAGCCTGGTCTTCAATAACATCCAATCACCTCCATGCCATGCTGCATTAATGCAGTAATTGATGCTAAAGCAGGAATATTATGGTCCACAACCAGCTAGTGGTAGTATGGCACCGTGAGCAGTCACTTCAGTAGGTCCTGCTAGGAAAGGAAATCGGCATCACCATGAAGTGCAGACAGGAAGTGTTTTACAATCTGCCGGATAGACAGATGCTTTGACTTTGGACTTGTTAAAACACAGTGGACCAACACCGGCAGGTGACATGGCAGCCCAAATCATCACAGATAGTAAAAACTTCACACTGGACTTATTTCTCCACTTTTTCTCCAGACTCTGGGACCTTGATTTCCAAATGGAATAAGAAATTTACCTTCATATGAAAAGAGAACTTTGGACCATTGACCGGTTCTTTTTCTCCTTATCCCAAGTAAGACACTTCTGTTGATGTCTCTGGTTTGATAGTAGGAATGCAACAGTTGTAGCCCATTTCCTGAAGATGTCTGTGCATAGTGGCTGTTAATACACATACTCCACCCTCACTCCACTCCTTATGAATCCCAAGTTCTTGGATCGGCTTTGCTTTAATAATCTTCTTAAGGATGCGGTCATTCCTCTTGCATGTGCACCTTTAACTACACTTTTTCCCTCCAATCAACTTTCCATGAATATAATTCGATACAGCACTCTGTGAACAACCAGCCCTTTCAGCGATGACCTTATGTGGCTACCCTCTTTGTGTAGTGTGTCAATTATTGTCTTCTGGAACACTGTCAAGTCGGCAGTCTTCCCCATGTATATACTGAACTGCACCGAGAGATACACTGTGTTTATACTGTATAAATAATAATTTACTTAAGCTTGAAATGAAATATTCTGGATTTTTTGAAGATACTGGATTTTTATGAACTGTAAGTTTTAATCATGAAAAACTAAAGCAAAAAGGCATAATGGCAAAAATTACACATTTCATTTTACATGCAATGAATCTAGAATATTTGATAGTATATTTTCATATTTTTTTCAAGATGCACTCTAATTTTTCTGCAATATTGCATAACATATTAGACAGTTAACAATTCCATGGTGTCATTCGTCTAACTGAGCACATTACGTTGCAAACCAGAATTTAGCAATGTTTATTGTTTGAAGTAGGATGACCCAACCTTCTCAGAACCTGTTATCTACATTACTGAATATTCTGATAACATTCCTCATTGGAGAATCTTAATGATAAGTTCATCAGGTGGTTCTTAAACAACTAAAAATAAAACAAACATGTACAACAGCTAACTGTTTTGTTTAAAATGCTGAGGGTTTAGGAGTGTGGATTATGGAATATTTTTGAGGTGGGGTTCCAAGAATTAAACGAATTCCCGCCCTAAATCCCACAACACACCCAACCCACACTGTAAAAAGATATAAAAGCAACATGAAACCTGAGGCAAATTCCCACACCTGAGAGGGTTAGAGTCATTGTTACACAGACATGACCTTTTCCTCTTATAGCGAAACACTGTATTCTGTGTGCAGAGGGCCAGGGGCCATTGATGCCACCGCGTAGCAAAATGGATTTGTTTTATGGCTAAATGTTTCAGTCAGACTCGACTCCTTCTCTCTCTCTCTCTCTCTCTTCTTTGCTGAATCCTGCATAAGCTACCCTTCTGGTAGATTGCTCCGTTTTTCCCTTGAGTGCAGCCCTCTTTCTTGTGTACGTTTTTCCTTCAGACTTAGCCAAGCTCATCAGCCCTGCAAGTGAGTACTCTATCACATGTGGACTGTGACACTATGGAAAGTTAGCTTGAAAGCTACTCATATGTACCATTAGAGAAAGTAAAAGTGGAAGGACAATAATGGCCTGTATCTATATTAAACCAATGTTGGCAAAGAGCATTTAAGTGGGAAGTAAATAGTTTTTCGTATGAGTCACTTTCCCTGTTTCTAACCCTGTTGTAACCGAGGCTAAAGGCTGTTACTTGCTCTACTTTCCTAATCACACATCTCTGAGCTGCAGCTCTTGGAAAATATGCCATCAGGCTAGTTTCCATCCTGCACAGCCCAGACGTGCTACATAGGCTCTTCGATGAACACGCTTTCACTGGTTTGGACAAGACCTAGATTCCACTGCAAATGACTGATACCTTTTAGCTCGAGAAGGGCAAGTGTTAAACGCAGCCAGGACTATTGATCAAACTCAGCTGGCTGCTTGGTGTTACATTCATGCAAGGATGCAGGAATGAATAAGTAGCCACTGACATTTACAGGGGACCCAGTGACAGCAAACCATGATGACGTCTGTACTGATAGCTGAGCTCTTTTATTACAGGGAGGGGCATCCAATGAGTCAAACCGTCGGTCACCTAAAGTCCTGTGGCCTGACTTCCATGAAGGCTGCTCTGACTGCTTGTCCTTTAGTAATGTATGCTGTGATTGCGTGCTTCCCGTGGAGTAGGTCACTGTTAAATATGGACTGCTTGCACTATACCCTTTAAAAAAAGACCAGCATGCTCATCAAGAGAAATCTGACAGTAATCTCTGACTGTTCCACACAACACTTGTAAAAAAGATTACTGATGACTCTTTAGAGAGGGTTTATATGGCATCCGTATGCAGCTTTTGCACTCCTGGCAGCCGCAGAATGCAGATCAGGTGGTCAAAAGGATCTTAAACTGATCCCACCCAGAATTCTGGGAGCTGGTAGAACATTGCATGTAGTGTGTAATGGGTCATCAGTTGTGAAACATTTGCGTCAGTAAAGAAGGAAGTTGGGAGGGCAATTGCAGCTATCAAGCTTCAGCAAATGTTGCAATAACACCTAACAACAGACACTTGACTCATGTCATTGAGAGTCAAGAGTCATGATAAGAGGCGAACAAATTACATGGACTGAGTTGGATAACATCGGCAGTGCATAGCACAAGATTATGAACATAGGATCAGCAAGTTAACATCAGATCAGGTCAACAAGACATTAAAAATAGATACATCGCAGTAATTATCTGTGAAGCTCTGGACCTGTTGCTGCCTGAGTCAAATAACATGGCTGGTAATGATATTCCAACAGAACTAAACATAGCTTAGCTAATGCTGAAAAGGTGTAGGGGTGAAAGGGCATTCTGTTAACATTGCAAATTAGTGTTGCTGTAGTAGTTGAGTGCTCTAATGTGGCTCATAAGTTCAGCAGTGACATTTGTTAATAGCACTCATGCTAGAATTGAAACCGTTCTGACCGGTTAAAGCGTGAGAACGTGACAGTAACAATACTGCATGTTCTAATGATCTGTCTAATGGCCATGAGTCACAATTATGATGTGAGACATGATTTGTCTAGAGCGAAAGACACGACTATGTCCTGAAACCCACTTGCTTTCTCAAAGCTAATGCAAGTTTGGTGTTGCAAAAAAATGATAATCTGTAAAATATCGATGCAATAGAGGCAAGACATGATGTGTTGTAACAGGCAGAATGGCACTATTTTATCAGAAACAGCTTACAATAAACTAATTGTACAATAAGTGTTCCTAGTCTAGATCATAGAGGCAGAGTGATAGTACAATTGTCAATAATATTTAATTGCCTATTTGAATATTACTATACAAGTTTATCTGAGTTTCCTTATTTTTTCTTCTCTTCATAAATCACCTTTATTGCCATGTGCTTGAACAACAGGAATTTATTATAGTGTAGGCGTCAACATTAAGAGCTTTTTCGCACCTATGTGGCCAAGTGTGAAGGCTGTTTCTGAATGCAGGCGCAGTCTAGAAAACTGATCCCTAGACCACCGGGAGGGTCACTCATAGTGTACTTTTACTTGAACTTGGGTGCACGTGCACTGTGTGAAACGATCAAATATCATGATTGGTTAAGAGTATCCCATTACCTGTGGGGACATGTGGCCTACAGCAGAGAGGGAATCACTATACAGTGTAACGTAAAAAGCTGCATCTAAAGGCTTTTTCTTTTTTTTTTTGGTTTCAGGCTCAAGATTTTCTGCATGTAACAACATCATTTCTGATTAAGAAATGTTCAACATTCTTGTAGTCAGTGTTTATACATTTCCAGCAAAGCCAAAGGTGGTTGATTTGAGCAGTTCCTATAATTATATGCTAAAAACATTTTTGCCTATGTATGCAGACTTGTAGGCTACCCTGCATCTATTGAATAAAGAAGCCTTTTAAATGCATGTGTTCAAGTCAAACTGGGACTTGTGATGAAATTTCTCATGTAAAACAGACTGACCTTTGCAGAAGACTTTAAGTACAGCACGGTGATAAGACTCTTAGTCACAGCAAAACATCTGAATTGTACAAACATTTTAATATAGGCCCTATGTCTATGAATGATTATACTGGTTGAGGTGGCTCAGAATCCACTACAGTTGTCTCTGTGAACATTCAGCAAGTAGAACATTTGATCCTCGAAAATCAACAGATAACTTGTCGCCAACTTGTGCAAGAGCCGCATCTGTCTGTAAGAACTGGGAACAAAAATCATTCACAAACACCATTTGCACAATAAAGGAACTCAGCTAGGAGTTATTGCAACATACCCTTGAACAGGTCTGACCTAACTCCAAACCATTTCCACATGTTTGGCCCATTAAAGGAGTTCCTGTGAGGCCAGCATTTCAGAAATGAAGCAGGCAGTCTGATCATGGATCTGGCATGCTGAAAGAACTTTCTACCTTGATGCTCTCTAAGCACTAGTGAAACGCTGGGATAAGTGCTTTAGTGTAGCGGATTATATAGAGAGCTAAAGGCCTGCCTGTCCGGTCTGATCCCACGGAAAAGCCAGTGGCGCACAAAACGAAATAAATAAAAAAAAGGTCACTGCTGGCCACAGTAGAAAGGCACCAGAACACCCAGTGCACCACAGCCTGCCGCCCCATGGGGCCCAACAACTAAAGAGCCCAAGTCTGCCAAACCAATCACCCAGCCATGGAATGCAGGGGGAAACAAGACCAAACCACAGAGGCTGAACCACCCTTCAACCCACAGCACCATGTTATGCCTATAAACCATCAGTTTGCAATGGGATAAAAAAATATATATTAAATAAATATTCAAGAAGTCAAATAACTGAATCATACATCATTGCAAAATTTTCTTACAATAAGCTCTGGATCCGCCACAGCCATGAGCAAGGCAAAGCGGTTACTGAAGACGAATGAATAAATTAATACAGTACAAAACCTCACTCATCTTCTATACCGCTTTATCCTGTATTCAGGGTCGCAGGGACCTGGAACCTATCCCAGGAGACTTAGGGCACAAGGCAGGGTACACCCTGGACAGGGTGCCAATCCATCGCAGGGCAACACACATACACACTGCAGGCAATTTGGGAAAGCCAATTATCCTAACCTGCATATCTTTGGACTGTGGGAGGAAACCGGAGTACCCAGAAGAAACCCACCAAGCACGGGAAGAACATGCAAACTCCATGCACACAGAGACGGGAATCGACCCTGGCCGGGAATCGGACCCGGACCCTGGAGGTACAAGGCGCCAGTGCTAACCACTACACCACTAAAACAATGCATAAAATTGCACAATTAAGTATACTTCTACTCTTGATAGACAGCCTTTTAAAAGCAGTGAATATGTATTTAGACTGTCAGTTTACTACCACTTGGATTGACAAAAGTTTACAATAGTTGTGCAAATGCAACTTTGCAGAAAATAGGGCAAAGGTTATTGGACAGTGCTGCTGGCAGTAGGCCAATGCAACTCACACATCAAATCCTCTCACCATGCAGGCATGAAAATAATTTATAACTCCACTCCTGCAAGTTGCTTACTCATGAAGCAGCTACCATGGTCCACTGCATATCACTATTTTAAGTGTCTGGACCGTCCATAACAGTGATCAGATTAGTGCATGCTGAGAAGAGGGCACCTGTGAAATGTCAGGGTGACGCAGGGCCTCTTGCACTCAGCTGCTTCGTGCAGCTCACATTCTGATTAAATTAGCTGAACGTGGGACGGTGTTAATCCACGGTGACCCAGGATTAGCAAGGAAGTGTGTGTGGGTAAAAGTGTGTGGGCAGGTGAGTGGGTGGCGGATAACAAGTGCATCTCGAGAGCAAATATTGCAGACTAACCAGTATTTCTAAACTAAAAATGAACACAAGATTTCCTGTAAAGTCTTGTAATGGCATTAAAAAAAAATTATTATAATTTTTTTCCATTGTCCCGAAAGTCTGGGAACGATTTTGTGAAATTGCCAAATATCAGTAATGAATGTACAGTATTAACATTTTAAGCATTGTTTTTGTGTGTGAATCTTATACAGTGACAAAGCATTATACTTTCAGTCACAATTACCCCAAAAATATAGTAAATTATAACTCTGACTCTCCATTTTAAATTAGTTTCTAATTTAACTTCACCATTAAAACAGGTCTGTGGTCTGTATTTAATACAAATCATGTCTGATGTGCATGCAACTCTAGTTCCAGAAAGAAAAAATCTGTATAAAGGCTACATTCCCAAACCATTCATCAGCCTTCTGTATTAACCTCCTATTCAGGAGTTCATAAACCACAGTCCTTGGCTTGATGCAGATGTTCCCTCATACAATCCTTTATAATTCAAGTAAGAGTCATGAAAAAACAACAGTGGTGGGCTAACAGATATGTGGGCTGTCACATTTCTTTGACTTGCAGCCGGCTGGGAGAATTACTTTGATAGATAGGAATGCTGTTCCCCCACATATGAATGAACGCCCATGCACGGCCTACACTTTTCAAACAAATGCCAGGTTCACATGTTTATATATATATTCGACATGGTTTAAAAAAAAAAACGAATGTGTTTTTGTTTGTGTTTGTGTGCGTGAGTGTTTTACACTAAGCATTTAATGGAGACGTTCTGCATTTGGACTTTGGAAGAAATGTTTAAGTACATTTGCACTGTGTTGTATGAGAGGTGCAAAGCAGGCAGTAGAGATCTGGACCTTCTCCTAGGAACATATGGGCGTGAGAGGGGAATACACCCTGGTGTGCTCGCCTGTCATTTGCAAAACACTATGCACACACTTACACACTTACTAAGGGGCATTTTAGTTCAGCAATTGTACTAAACGGCATGATTTAAGTTTGTGGGAGGAAACTGGAGAATGCAGAAAAAATGCAAAACTCCACACAAACCAGGGACCCTAGAGCTGTTTAACCAAATATATAGTTTAACCAAATTTGTTTCAAGTAAAATAATATGCATTCTAATTACTTCAAACAATCAATTTATTTAGATTTTAAACAAGTTAAGTCATGAGAAAACATTGCTGCAGCTGGTAGTGTATTTTTGAACGGTTCATTTGCATGCTGCAAGCAATAAACAAATATAACACAATATAAATAGCAAAACTTTATACATTGTTCAAATACAAATGTTTAATCAGAACAAACACATTTTAACCAAAATATCACAAAGTGTCACAGCTGTACTGAGAATGATTCACCATCCAAATAATAACCATGCAGCAGTGACCCAGCGGTCATTTATTTCAACTGATACACAAAGCACCAACAAATAGATGGGCTACAGTCATTAGCTGGATAAAGGCCGTTGTATATGTTCATTATTTTTCCATATGGGGGTGCAGGGGTGGGGGTTGCAGTTATGGGAGCCTGTAGTCTATCCCAGGCAACTCGGAGCACAAGGTGGTGTATTCCCTGGATGCAGTGCCAACATATTACAGAGTGCAAGCACACACCCACTCACACACCCAATACACTACAGGCAATTTGGAAACAACAGTCAGCCTACAGGAAGCACAGTGGCGTAGTGGTTAGCACTGATGTTAGCATTGTGGCCTCAGACGTCCAGAGTCCAGGTTTGATTCCCACCTCTGATCTGTTTGCATGGAGTTTTCATATTCCTTGTGGTACGCCGCTTTCCTCCCACAGACGTGCAGACTAGGCTAATTGACATACCCACCTGTGTGTTCCCTGGTATGAATTGGCACCCTGTCCATTGTGCCCCTGTGACCCTGTACAGGATAAGTGGTGTAGAAGATGGATGAATGAATCAGCCTACACTGCATGTCATTTGGCGCTTATACCCACCGGCTTATGTTTTATCTACTGTAGTAGGAGTAACTGATAAACTGGCTGATAAAAAGTTATGTGTATAGCCTTGGCCTGAAAGGGAGTTTGCCTTTTGCTGAATGATCAGGAAAACTGCATTTATTTACTTGGACTCTTTAAAAAGAAAACAAAAGAAAAAAAAGATTACAGTATTAAATTAATATAAACTAAAAACCTTGTTGAATGTAATGAAAGTAAAAGCAAACTGTTGTGTTAATTGGCAATAGCATTACTGATTCTCTGTTGAAATGTACCTTTATATTATCAGTATATATGTTTATATATATTATATGTTTATACACATATAACACGCAATAATAAACAAAGACGAGCGGCTGTTTATCGTTGTGTTCCTGCGTATCTAAGCAATATGTTTTGCCTCACTGGTTGCTTGGATTCGTCTTCGTGATATGTCGTCATTACCGGTGACTCCTTCCTTCGCTTAATGGGCTTCCTCTTAAGGAAGCAGTTTCTGTTTGCCATTTAAAAAAGACACGTGAGCCTGCTTATATTAGACAAGACGGGAAAATATTATTATACACAAGTCATTTTAATTCCTCATGTATGTGCATGAATGGAGTAGCTTATTCATTTTACATTTATGAAATGTATCAAATGATAATATTGTATTTCTCAGCAGTCCACCTTAAAACACACGCTGACAGTGCAGCAATTGTCGGTTCCTCTCCACCCATTGTAGTAGCGGCGTTGTCTTCCCTCACCCGTATTCCTGAAAACTCCGCCCCTTGCGTCAAGTTCATTCACCCGGCAGAGGCGGAGTTTATTGGAATACGGGTGGACTGAAAAAGCTTGACTGATTGTGTAGTGATCGGTCTTCCCTCAACGCAGGACCTTATAAATAGACTCAGATAAGCGAAAGGCACTCAAGTCGGAACAGGACAGGAATACCGGCGTCTCCTTTTCCTGTTTAAAGAAGAGGACTATAACTGATCGTAGGTTTGGGATATATTACTCTATATATCTATAAGGCTATAAGATCGTGGCTTAGTGTATAATTGAAACACAGATCCCACTCAATACATGCCGAAACCGGGGGACCTTCAGGAAACGCGGCGCTTTGAGGTTTTCGCCACAATAATCGGTAAGTCTAAAATGTCAGACTCACAGCTGGACGCGCATCTGGACCCTGGTGTTAATGCTCAAATCGATATGTCGATGACAATCCTGAATACGACAGTCTATATCAGTAAGACCACGAGCATTTTTTGCAGAGTGATTTTGTTTGAAAAAGGGGATACTAAAATTTTATGGGAACATTAGTGTCACGAGGATCCTGGATTAGGGTCATGTGGTATGCGAGTTTTTCCTGCACTGGAACCAAACTGTACTTTTGCCCATTGCTTGGATGGTACTAATAAGGGTACAACAAGGGTTCGGGACATGCAGATTACCCTTTAGATACCTCAATTGGCATAATAATAATAATAATAATAATAATAATATGATTAGAATTAATCTACACCCCGAGACCCTTCAAATGTAATTGATAACCTACGTAATAAAGGTTCAAAACGCTTTAATGAGCCCTTAATGTTTCCACCCCAGCGACAAGCAATACCGCAGTTAGGTAGTTACCTTTCATTCTGAGTGTGTCATGTTCTTATCTCGCGAATCTACATAGCGACATCTGTGGCGTAAACACTCTAATTTAAATATGACGAAGCATAATAAACATGTGCGTAGTTTCCTGTTCAGGCTGTTTATCTGGGCTTAGTGAGTAGACGCTGTAACTACTGACAACATATTTTTGTGTGTGTGTGAGAGTGAGAGAGAGAGAGAGAGAGCTTGACTAAAGCCTTAGATCACTTTATGCTTTCCATCTACGTGCACTGAATAGAGGATCAAATAATGGCTTCTACTGCATTTGCAGTGTACTATGTGTTTGGGATTGAAAGCTGAATTATTTATGCCTACGCTCACCACTGGTAGGCGATCGAGTATCTATTTTAGTTTCGTGGAAACTCAAACACTAAGGGAATGCTCCAGCATAGTTGTCTGCACATATACCTGTTTAGGCGGCGGGGGGGTCTGAAGGGCGGGGGGGCTCTGAACCGCTGAATAGAGTTTTTTTTTACCATGTCGATTATTGTCTCGATAACAATATATATAAACATAATAACAAAACTTAATAACAGTATATCTGGCTTTCAATTATATTTTAATAATATCGCATTATTTAGAGTTAAGATTTGATCTGTGTCGTCATTCGTGATTTGCCTATAAATTGAACAAATCCCAGACTATGATTAGTGACGTCAGTCATTTTGCGGTCCTTTCTAATCATTTACATTGAGCCCTTTGATAAAGGCGGACTTCCTTAAAATACAGAAAGCCTGTTTTTCATTCCTCTTCGATAAGATTAATGATCACTGCAATCTTTGCAGTATAAATTAATTATTGCACACAGACACGATGGTTCAGTATCTACTGAAGAATGCTTTTAGCATGTTATCATCCAATGTAAGACATTTCAAACTGAAACTACTCCGCTAACCTGTTACAAGTCATTATCAGCAGAGTGGGGTGCATTTATTTTGGCACGATACCCACGTAAATGGCTATGAAAAGCACCGAAACGGGGTTGTGCCGGGTCTCTTTTTGTTTTCGCAGCAGTTTAACTGTTATGAATGGCTTTAGAATCGCGGAGTGGGCGGAAACTCGCGCGTTGCTAAGGAGGTTAAGCCTCGCCCACTTAACCAGGATTCGTCCTCAATGGGGATAAAAGACACTGGGCAGAGAAAGGGGCGGAGGATGCTCGGCACGTGGGTATTAATGCCCGTCGCGATTGGCTGAATGACGTCTTTCGTTAGGGCCCCGCCTGTGATAGGTCGGTGTAATCGTAGCACGGCGGTACAGCGCAGAGCGCCACAGCGCAGAGACACGACGCTCCGTTTGACGCGAGGAGCGAGCTGCAGGCGGCGAGGGTCGTTTTACAGTTTAACTCTCGTCTGCAGAACATTGCACGTACTGTTTCTCAAAAACGACACAGCAGTGGATGAAATATGTGCGCCTTGTCTACGAAGGGATTTGTCCGTTGTGCTTAAGTAACCTAACCGTTTAAATCCCCTCCGCGTGCCCTCTTTAAAGCTCCGGATTGCCTCCGCGCAGACTTCACATAGGAATTAAGCCTTTCTCCGTTCGAGTCCCAACACCTTTCTGGGAATATATTGCTGTTTGACTTGTATCGGGACAAAAACAAAAATACGGAAACAACCGCGTTTTCATCCTCTGGAAAAAAGTAACCGAAACCCATTGACCATTTTCCGTTGTGCTCGCGTCGCAGGCTCTCGAATGGACCCGCAGCCGAGCGCGCCCCCGATGAACCTGCACATCCACTCGACAACGGGCACGCGCTTCGAGCTCTGCCTCCCCGCCGAGGAGACGGTGGAGGGGCTCAAGAGGAGGCTCTCTCAGAGACTCAAGGTGCCCAAAGAGAGACTTGCGCTTCTGCATAAAGAGACGTAAGTATAGTAGAGTAATAACAATAGACTAATCTAGTCTGTTCAAGAGGTCATGAGATCAGCTGCGACTTTTGCATGCAGAGTCGCGTCTGCTGGTCATTATATGCCTCTTGAGCCAGTTTACGTTATTATGCGTTTTGTTGTCATTTGTGTCATACCAATCCACTAGAAGTCATTGAAGTGTGTTAATCTTTGTAAGGAGTGTTTTAAATCGTCTCTGTTTATTCCTGGGTGCATTTTAATTGAATTAATAGAACTGATGCTTCGTTCGACCTAATGTCTCAGTAGCAGGCTTGTGCATGTCATTTAGACGTTTTAAAGTGCAGGCAAGACAATATAGACATCCTACAGAGGCTCACAATGTGTTAGAATATTCACCCATAATGTTATATGGGAGTGATGTTAATTTTGGACAGAGCATCTTGCACTGACCAACAATAACACAAAGGTGGTGGATTTGGGAGGGGAATGAAATGGAGCCTCTTTGTCACTTGCAAATGACCCCTAACAGTTGCATTGTTTTCCCCTTGAATTGGGCCAGTTTAACAGCCTCTATGGGTAATCGCCACCAAATTACATCATTCTGTAAAAACCAAGGCCTTGCTTTACCAGCTTTGTCTTGACTTGGGTGCCTCTGGGCAAAGTCCTGTGTCCCTTTTGTTTAGTAAGAAGTAACACTTAGCACATGTATAAGTGCTTTATCAGTGTGGGGTTGCCCTGCTTCGTTGCTTATAGATAGTGGCTGTATTAAATCAATTAGGCTTTGTGGTAAAATAATACCCATAATCATACTGTAATTCCGAACCTGGTCATGCATCTATAAATAACTTTGCAAAGATGGTGTTATTTTAGTTTTGTGACAATAAAACCTACTTGGCAGGAGCCTGAATATATTTGAATGACTTACTTGCTGATAGGCTTCCAGTCATAGTTTGATAGGGCTATCAGTCACCTGGTGCATCAAGTGTGCCTTTGTCCTGTAATCACATAAACTATAAAAAAGGTAGTCATTTTATTTTCATGTTATGCAGTTTGCTGATAAAATGAACAAGCTAATGTGAGTTTATGTACTTTTCAGGCGCCTGAGTTCAGGGAAGCTTCAGGACTTGGGCATTACAGATGGGAGCAAATTAACACTTGTACCGACAGTCGAAGCAGGTCTAATGGTAAAAAAAAAATGTGCTAGGCATTTTCACACCAATTTAATTTTGCACAACTGAGTGCACTTACAATGAATGACTCCACTTGTGTTTCTTTTAAGTCTCAAGCTTCAAGACCTGAGCAGTCAGTAATGCAGGCTTTGGAGAGTCTGACTGAAACCCAGGTAAGCGTTACATATGCGTTCTGTATATGTGGGGGGTTGTGGGTATTTTTATCTAGCATGAGTCACAAAGTTTGACTTGAAGCCTAGGATGAAAAACTCCTTATCATAAACGATTAACTTTGCGACCTCCAAAGGCTTAGTATGCATATTTTAGTAAACACCCTTTAGTTTCCTGGCAACATGGTGGAGCTAAGACAAGCCCAGACAGGCTCCATGTAACACCCACGTGAGAATGGTCCTCTTAAACAGTCAATGTAGACATTCTTTCATTATTTCTATATTATTTTTATGTATATTTTAGGCTTGTATTCTGTAGACAGTCTGTATGGCATAGTATTAAGTAAATTATTGCCAGCTTATGTGCAGCATTGTCTCTAGAAGTCTTTTAATATTTTCTCTTAAGATCCTGGCTTTAATATAAAGAGCTGAAGTTGGAGTAGCACATTAATCTGTGAACAGAGGAATGATGTGGTGTGTGTTGGAGTTTGACTACGGAGTGCATAATTTTTCTCATGTAGCACACCTTCTCACTGTAACTATGGTTGTTTCCCAAAGACAAGTGTTTCTTATGGTGGAGAAAGCAGATCTCCTGCGGCAGATTATCTTCAAAAAAGGTTATATATTTCAATTGTGAAATTTTAGAGACCCTTACATCCATTCCTGGCGTTTCTGAAAAATCTAGAGACTTGCAAGATTATAAACAGCTGGTACAAATAGCATTTGAAAAAAAATCTTCCCAGAGCACATTTGGCCACCTAATTTCAGTCCAGCGCAGCATTTAAATTCTTGATGCAGCCCTGTGTCAAACCCACCCACCCAATTATGTAGTTGATTTGTGTGTGTGAAATCGGATCAGGTTATATGTTTGGAAACATGCTCACAGAAATACAGTATTGCAAGGCCTTCAGCCAGAGAGGACTAGGACAGCTTCCTGAGACTGATCTATATTTGCATTCCATGTAATCAGAGAGTGTGCTTTATGGAATATGAAGACTGACAATTATTGGAATAATATTTTTCCCTTGTTACTCCAGCCCAGTAATTTGATGCCATGGTAGTTTTTCATGTCTCATTGACATCTTCCCTCTCACCATTGATAAAGAAAAGGGAAAGGGACTCTGGACTGCAACATGTAGCGCCTCATTTTAACTGATTTTAAAGTAGCACTTTTCATCCTGTCTTGTACATGTTTTCCAGTTAATTTAATCACACTGCCAATATATTCAATGGTCTTCCCGAGACTCTTGAACATAAAAACCACAAATGCTTTATAGTGATGACTTTAGGTATAACTGATCATCTGCTGCAGTAATGACCAGTGTCGTACTCCCTCAAGTTGAAGACCCCCTAATTGCAAGTCTCTTTATTAACCTTAAATGTGGCTGCATCTTTCAGTCCTTTGTACATAATGGTGCAGTTTGTTCCTCTAATATCTAATATCCTGCCCATTTCAGAGTTATTTTTGGAGAAGGTTTGCTGTCATAACCCCCCACCGGCATTAACAACACCCACTGGTCCTTTTTCAGGGCAGCTCTAGAAAAAAACCAGAGTGTTTTGCTATTGTGTGTGAAGGTGGACAGATGCAAATAGTGGCATCTAACAATATAGGGCGAGTCACCATCTCTTGTCACCACTCTCGTCGTTCTCACCCATAGGCCTCTCCCCAGGCTGGGACGGGGGAATGGTCAGAAGAGACAGATAAGCATGGGCTGAGAAATGTTTTTGTTTTTTTCTGAACTCGCCACTTGTGTCCTAGTGGAGTTCTGATGAAATTACCAGGAAGGACAGTGGTGACTCAGAACACGGCATGTTGGCTGGAGATAAAAATGGAGAGGTGGACACAGGCTTCTTGCAACACAGTTCTGGGTTGTATTAAAATTACACAAACCTCTTTGAAAATGTGAACATTTACATTGTGTAGTCTGTAAGATGTTCTCGTTATGTTGGTTGTACATAATGCTGAAGTTAAAATAGTTTCACTGGCATCATCTCCCCTTTCTTTTGGCAGTTGTGATTGCTGGAATAATAAAAAAAAAGCATACAACATTTTATTATGGCTGCATAATCTTGTCATTTAGATGAGAAAATTTGTGTGAATTACAGCGGTGCCTCACAGTTTTGGATACATCAATTTAAAGTCTCTTATAGCAGTGTCTCTCGCCCATCTTGAGCCAATTGCATCTTACTCAGAAGGTGTTGAGCCTTCATAGTGCATATTTCTGATCAGAAGGCAGAACACGGGGGAGGGAGATGGAGGGAAAGAGAGGACGCAGCAGGAGCACAGAGCACAGTCTAAGTGGATTGCTCCTTTGTAGCCCTTGAAAAACCTCAAAGCGATTTGATTGTTGGCTTTAGATGAGATATAGAAGGATGGGGGTTGACAGAAGCTTTAGCAAGCATCCCATCAGGCATGCCACTCTAGATTTTGTAATCATTCAGCTGATCAAATCCAGCTGTCACCCCCTGGTCCGACCCAATTGCAAAGCATCACACCAGCACCCCCCACCTCCCCAGTGAAACCTTTGAAAAGGTTGGTAGGATTGGATGCTGACCTGTTCGAGTAGTCCTTTTCCACAATATTGAGAGTGCAAGTTATTGATTTTTTTTTTTTTTTTTGTACAGGGCATTGGTATTTTATCCTAACCTTCTCTGGGCCAGTCAAAACCTGCCTGCCAATGGTAGAGTTTAATAAGCTTTACAGTTTTTTTTTTTTTTTTACTTTTTGTTCACTGACTTAGTCTTATGATGGGATGCTGTAGATGTTTCACCATAAATGAACATTTCTGTATTGTTTTATAATTAAGCTCTAGCATTGGGAGTGTGTACTGCATGAAAAATTACCCAATAACACTGATAGCCACTGAGCTTGGGGGGAGGGGGGCAATGGAGAGTCCTAGCCTGGATATCACTGAATATTTCATCAGCAATGAACAGCATCTCGGTGCTGCTGCCACCCTGCCCCCACCCTCTCAACCCAGTGTCTCTCCCCATCCAGGCCACACTAATCTTTTTCTGTGTTTTGCCTCCCCTTTACTGCATAGTAAAGGCAGTCCACCAAAGTGCAAAAAGCAGACTTTTTTTTTTGCTTTTTGGAAAATGAGAGGTAGGGAGACCGAAAACATAAGGTTGTGCTCAGTTTGAAGGTCAAAGACAACTTCAGAGACATTTGAGAACATGCCATTAGAGTCTGATCAGAAATCTGATCACGAGCACAAAAGTTAATGGCCTTTAAAACAAAGAGGCATGTTCGTACAAAAACAGCTAGGCCAGCACGCATTACTGTAAAAAAAAAAACTGTAGGCCAGCACACATTACACCCATGAAATACAAAAAACAGTCTTCTCTAACATTTTTAGCTGGCAAGTTCCAAACACAATCTGTATTTCAAGCCCCAGGTCATGTTTTCCCCTCTTATTTATTTATTTATTTATTCATTCATTCATTTATAAAATGGGCATAAAGGGTTTGCTAGGATAGGTTCGAGATGGCTATTGCACACACTTCCTAATGGCATTTTAATGTTTTGGTTCCTTTTTCCATCCCTTGGTGTTTGCACTTCATGTGGAAAAACATCTATCGTCTTTTAGCAATTTTAATATCGGGGTACAAGATAACAGTTAAAATAAACCATTGCTCCACCATGGTGATTTGTTGTTAATGCTAGAGAAGCACATGGTAGGTGAGGTACTGACAAGCTATTTGAGTTGTGCTAAATGTCTTTGCCATATGCAGCTTGTTCTTGCCTCTTAGGGACACTTGCTGGTTGCTCAATGTTCATGCACTCTTATTATGTGGGTAGTGTAGATGGCTGGGGTATGAGTCAGTGAAGTCTCTGGCTCAGTGGGGAACGATCTGTAAGGGTAATGTGGGGTCTCGCAGTCGGACTTGTCGAATAACAGGCCCAAAACACAAAGCTCCTTGTGGGTTTTGCACCACTGCCTCCATGATGTAGCCACACGGTTGAAGTGGAGGCCTTGTGTCTGATGTCATATAAGAGGTTACTCATGCAGCCATGTGTAGGTTGATGCAAATTACAATTACTGTTTGCATGACAGCTGTCAATCAGTGCCACGGGTCCTCCCTGCCCACCACTTTGGGTGACTCATTAGTGACCTTTGCATGGAGTTTCCCACAGATCTCAAGCTTCAAAGGTGTGCATATTAGCTGCAAAACTTCATAACTTAAATGACTAATATTTTTCACATTAATTAGATATCGCAGATTTAATGTATACATTGATATAATAAATGTATCATATATAAAAAATGTATATAATAATCAAATCGGTAAGTAGTGACTATTACATAGGCATTTTAAGCTCTTAGATGAAAGTTATACTTAACGAGTCATGTCTAGACAAGCCCAATGTTTTCCTCTTCCTGAATTTTGAAATTATTTCATTTTATTATTTCTTTATTGGGGGGCTCAGATCCCCCAGGCTTGGTCCTGTTTTCCCGTTCTGGGCACTCCTAAAATGGGCAAGGATTTCACTTCCACTCTGAGCCCTCAAACAATTGCCCATTATGTGGCTGCTAGGCAAGTGGGTCTGCATCCTGTTTCTGTGGTGGATTTTTAAGGCCCAAGGCCAGACATAAGTTGGTCCTTTGTGGGTGTACTGAATGGTAGAGTTCAGCAGTGGAGGAGTATTTGTGTGTGTCAATGTGCATGCACTTTAACATAATTGCACTTTATTGCTTAAAACAATGTGCACAATGTTGTATTCATTGAGCCTTTTTGCCAAAATTACTTAAACTGAGTATCTGCATGGGGACATTCCTAAATCCTCCCTTTTCTCCCCCCCTCATTTCCTGCTTATAGGTCAGCGACTTCCTGTCTGGCCGCTCTCCTCTGACCCTGGCCCTGCGCGTGGGTGATCACATGATGTTTGTCCAGCTGCAATTGGCAGCACAGCACTCGGGCAGCCAGCAGTCGCAGCACCAGCATCTCCTCACACGTAGTAGCTCTGATGGCACAACAGGACATTCAGCAGGCACTGCAGCCATCGCTGGCACCCAGAATAGGGTTTCTCATAACCTCCACCAACACACACACCTACACCATGCGCAAACAACTCTTCCACCAAGCCCTGTGAGCCCTTCACCATTTCCTGCCTCTCCTTCTGGCCACTCTTTGCCCCCTATGTATCCCACCTCAACATCCAGGCACTGCAGTACTCCTACCCGCTCCTCACATCTTGCAGAAGCCACCTTTCGTTCTCAGCAGCCTCTGTCTGCTTGTCAGAGCTCTGCTAGCAGCTCTAGCCCTGCTGCTTCCTGTCCAGAGGTAAGAGTCAATCCATCCAATTTCAAATACGGATCATTAACATAACAAACCAGCAAACATTTTAATTTATCCATATCCTCTATAGGCAAACTGCACCACAAAGGCTGCAGGCAACTGCAGCGCACCATCACGGTCTCGTAAACCAGGTGCTATCATCGAAAGCTTTGTCAACCATGCTCCTGGAGTCTTCTCTGGGACATTTTCAGGTATAGGTTTCTGTAGAGTAGAGCAATTGCCTTATTTAATTTTTTTTAATTTAAACAATTAATCATCTACTTTACTCCATTCCCTTTAGGCACTTTGCATCCAAACTGTCAGGACAGCAGTGGGCGGCCACGGCGTGACATCAGCACCATTTTGCAGATCTTAAATGACCTCCTGAGCGCCACACGCCACTACCAGGGCATGCCTGCCTCTCTCACACAGCTTCGCTACCAGACACAGTGTGGCAGTGCGGCGTCTCCTGCTCCTTCGCCACCCCCATCAGCCGCAGCCGAGCTCGCCAGCCTCTCCTCCAAAGCTACCTCTGTGCCGTCTGTGAGCCAGGCACCTCTCCACCCACTGGTACAGTGCCAGAGCCAGGTCCGAATGTGCAAACCTCCTGGTAAGTAACAGCACCTTAACATGGTATATGTTCCTTTATATTCTATAAAAATTGAGAATGACGTGTGGATTCTGCTGAAGAGTACTGGAGTGTGACACTGCTGTTTCACTGTAATGAAAGAGTGTGATACTGAAAGATAGTGTTGGTGGTACTTTAGAAAATAAGGGAATAGAGTGAGGTGAAAAGACTGTGCTGTCAAGGGATTCCACTGCCTTTCTCAGCAGGCTTGTTCTGTCAGGCATCAGTGGCTGCATTCTGGCAGTAGCAGCACGTCTGGCTTTGTCTCTGTGTGCTGATGGTGTCAGCTTTCCTTGAGAAGAGAATGAATGGGGGAGGGTGGGTGCAGGAGATATTCAGCTAAGATAGGTTTCACAGGCGTGTGGCAGGTAGAAAGAAAGAACTGAGCTTTCAGATGAGGAAATGGGCTATGTTAATGCTGTTCTGTTTTATGAACATTGTGCAGAATGAATTCAATTATCAGAGGAATACTATGATTTTGCAACAAACAAAAAAAAAAAGCCCCCCCCCCCCTTTTAGAGGGGGTTGTGAGTCCTCCCTTCCTCTAAGATAATGCATAGCTTATCTTGTGTGCTCTGTTCACTCACCCCCTGCTTCTATCATCAGCCTTTCTTTGTTCCACTCCCACATTTCCAGTCAATGGGCCTTCCTACTGTTTCCACTCTGGCAGGCCAGCACTTGGGCTCCATCTGTAAAAACCATCCAGGCACTGCGAGCCAGGCCTCCTCAATGACGCCTTGTTTTTCTTTTGGCCTTTAAATAGAGAGATTTATACAAGAAACATGATCTCTGAGAGAATGCTCATTGTATTCCGAGGTCTGCAAGAGGGGGGAATTGTACCAAGAGCTCATTCATAAAAAATTGTTTATAACCGGGCAGCAAATGCCTCCCATCTAACTGGTGCTTCCTGTATGCTTTAGGACAGGGTGACCCACTCTCTTTTTCTTAACTTCTGTTACCCATGTCTGAATTGGGGAAGCAAAGGAAACGGTGATCCTTTCGCACTTCTTGATGAACATGCCTTACAACCTTTAGAGTCTACAAAGACATGTGCTTCTCTGTCCTATAGAAATAGCCTGGGAGATACACATGCACACCCCAGTTTGCTCAATGGCTTCTGGGTAACTCCTCCTCCTATAAATGTCACATACTGTACTTGTCCTGTCTCCATGAGGCGTCCGTTCCTTTTAGTCTGTGTCAATAAGGAAAGCAACAGATACCCCAACCCTTAAGTTTAGGTTCGATCTTTAACAGAGTATGCTTGGCATGAAGGGGTCATCGGTGCGGGTTAAACTAGATATTGAACCCCGGGAGGGAGAAGGTTACCCATCGACAGGGCTTTTTTGATTTGGAGAAGTCGTCCTGAGCTCAGTGGGGTCTCTGTGCTCACAGCCCAGCATAAGACTGACGTTTTGTTTTACCAATGTGTCTAAATAGCTCAACAGAACAACTAGCCTATCCTATTCAAGTGTTATAGAAATGGAAGAAGGACAAGAAAGTAGAAAAATAACTACTCAAGAAGTAAATGAAGCAAAGGGACAAAAGAAAGAGGTAGAAAGCTAGAAGATTAACACAAGAATTTAGTTCCTATATTCCTTGGCTGCAAAGTCCAACAGGGGGATTAAAAGGGGATTGAATTGAGTCTGAAACAGAGTAGAGTGCAGGGGGCTGTGGGTGGAATGCTTTCTTCTCCCCAACCGATCTGTCAGCTCAGGTTAGTTTAGTTTGGGTTAGGGAAGGCTGGGTGGAGTTGTGCTTTAGAGAATGAGTGAGGGAGTCCAAGAGAGGGGGGAAACTAGGGCGGGGACCACTCAAATTCCTCAAGTCACTCCTTTTAATCCACCCAAAAGCAAATGCTGCCGGCTCCTGTGTACATTCCACAACACGTGAAATGTCACGATCTTGGCTGTCTTTGTCCATAGCCTTCCCCTTGTTTAAACAGAGCTGTGGCTTCTCTCTCCCAGAGACTTGCTGCTTTTGCAGATCTCTTTCAGCTCGATCGAGTGCCCCAGGCCTCATTCTCGGTCACTATGGAGCTTTGACCTACACGCCACTCAATAATTTATTCCCTGGTGCAGCTCTGCCAATGGTGAGTGTATAAGAAGCCCCCCAGGCTGCCTGTTTGCTGCTGTGAGGCCGTAACTGAACTCGACTGTTGGGCAGGGCTGTATAGAACCGCTGTCTAGTGCCCTTTATTGCTCCCCATATGCAAATAACAGTTATTTTAGATGCTGGCTCCCTGTGGGGTCGTTGATGGCATCGCATCCAAGTGGGGACAAAGATGGAGGGGCTGCCTGCTCCCTTAGTTACAGCTCCAGATGGCTGATCACAATGGCTGTCCTCGACAATGTAGCCAGTCTGAGCTTGTGTTCACCCTGAGGCAGACCTGGATAGTCTCCCAGCTCTCTAGGAACATGCTGCAGCTGGAACATAGTTCAGCAGTACCCTACGATTTCAGAGCACAGCTGGGTATAACCGTTAATGATGTGTGGAAGGGCCTAATCTATAAAAAAAAAATGTTGGAAAGGATTAAAGTTGCCAATTCCTAATTGAGTAGTCTGTTTGCTCCTGAATGGCACAGGAGGAGAAGTATACTTATCATAGCCATCACTGTTCTTCATGAGCATAAGACTTAGTGGTCTGTGGGATATGGCAGCTACTACATGAGTAAAAAGAGAGCTAGATCCTGTAAAACATTAAACTATCATGATGTGCCATCAGATCATTGAGGTTTTTTTTTTTTTTTCTTCTAAAAATGCAAATAAAATAAACTGTTAATTAAGCTGATTTGCTGGGGCAAAGTAAAGTACTGTAGTTGCTTAAATGTTCCAGCATGGAGTATTTGATAAGGCTCACGGTTACCTCTTTCTTTCATAACTGACGAAATGCCCATAATCAAGCCAGTTGTTTGACAGACAGAAAGTGAGTCTCACTTTCTCATTCTCCACCCTCCCCCTGCCTTCTCCTTACATTTTCATTCTGTTGTCCTCCTTTGCATCTGCATGAGGGCCTGGGCTAAATCCTCCTCCCTCAATAAAAGGCAATCAATACATTCTCATGCATCAATCGCTTTTCCCGGATACACAAAGCAACCTGGAGTTTGTTCTCCTTTTAAAATGCTGTTCTGCTTTTAAGGAAAACACACTGCTACCACAACTGCTTAGAAAATCTACAGCTTTTTACTGTAAAATGTCCCAGCCCTTTGGACTCCTTCTCGTTTGCTTTCTTTCTACGTCCCTCGGATGCCCCTGTTGCGGCACTTTTCTGGGGGAGGGGTGTGGGTGGAAGTGGGGGTTGGGGAATGGAAAAGGAAGGCCAGGTGTATATGTCGTGTTTGGGCTGAACAGCTGCACAGCATGAAGGCTGTGCTGTTTTGTCTTCTGGTTCTCTCCCTCTTCTGCAGGATTTGGGCCACAAATGGGCGAGTGCCATGAGCACATTCCATGTGATTGAGGGCACTGCAGCATGCATCTTGCATTGAAACAACACGACCTCAGCTTACGGACTTGGGGGAGGGGGGCTAACAAGGGAGGTTGAGCATGGAGGAGATGGAATTCTGTTTACTCATCCCCTCGTCTCCCTTATCAGTGTCCTCCTCTGTTCAGTTGTGATCGCCAAAGGCAAAAAGAAAATCTCTATTCCTTTTCTGCCTTTAAAGTCCCAAGTGCATGTGTACATGGAGCATGCCGGGGTCTTCGTAAAGGAAAGAGCTTTAAAACCATGAACCACTGAAGGAAAGCGGGCATTTTCACTGCACTCTCCTGCCTTTGTTCTCAGTCTATCCCTGCTTTTACTCCCAGCCCCCACCCCTGACGCCTGGCCTTTCTCCCTGAGGCTCTCGCTTCATCTCTCCCTCTCTGCACTCGTGTCAGGAAGCGCTGCAGGATGGCTTCCAGCCACAGCCTAATAATAACCCCCACTGCCATAAACAGAGTCCCCCATCAGGCTCCTGCTTTCAGCATGCAAGCATGCCAAGGGCATGTTCGCAAGAGAGCAAACATGCAGGTTAAGTCCAGCTTCTTTTCACATTTCCCTAAGCGAGCAGCCATATGCTTGTGCCAGGTTCTTGCCGTTCACTGCTCCATTGGCCATATGTGGGGGACCGATACAGATTCTCACTAAGGAAGGAAAAAAAGCCTGGCATGCTCTTGCATCCTTTCAGCCCATTGTATATGCAGTGCATTACATGTGCAATGCCATGCCTCTGAGCTTCTTTTATTTAAAAAAAAAAAAACTGGAGCAGTTCAGCTCTTGCATGCCAATTGTCTAAGCCTTTTTTTTTTTTTTTTTTTTTTTCTACCCTCAACATCAAAACCATGTGCAAATCAATTGTCTAAGCCTTTTTTTTTTTTTTTTTTTTTTTTTTCTCCCCTCAACTTCAATACCATGTGCATATCATGAAGATCTATGAAGGTGAGGGTGGCTGCCCTAGATTTGTGTATTCAGCAGCTTAGGGACTGCTTGAGAGGACATGTGAAGGAGAAAGACTAGTTCTACTTCTAGCACCAGAGAGGAAGTACTAGCTGATGTTTCACACATATACAAAGCATGCAGACAGACTAAACAAGCCACCATGTGCATGATCTATTTGGCCAGGAAGCAACCTGATATAAAAAGTGTCATCTTTGTTTGTGTATTGAAAGAATATTGATTAGGTTAGCATCATGAGTCACTGTTATTAATATCCTCACCACAATAATAAATACTAAAGTATGTAAAGATGCGTCTCCTTTCATTTTTATAATAGCAAACGAAGCAGATGGAATTGGGTGCCCCAACACGTCCCCATTCCACAGAGGTATAATGCCAGAATGTGGGCCTCCCTTTAGTCTTTGCCCCCCCCACCCCTCCCCACTTTTTTTTTTTTTTTTTTTTTTTCCCCCCCTATAAAGCAGATTGGGGGGGGTTGTCTCTTTACTCCGGGGGAGTTGGGCGAGTGAACACTCGTTCAGTGAGCTTGGGCTAGGGAAAGGAAGGGGGGACTGGTCTACTTCGCTTACAATTTCCATTTGCTTGCATTTTCTATTGAAAGCCAATAGCCGTGTCCTCGCCTAGAGATGGATTGCCGCACTAGAGCTAAGGTTTAATCAATAGGTCTTTTTAATTTGCCATCGATCCATGTTAAAAGCTACTGCTGCTGCTTCTGCTGGGGTGTGTGTGTGTGTGGCACCCAATGAAAGATGGTCTGTGCTCTGGGTTATTGACATTCTAGCCTGTTATTTCATTATTTAATTCTGGAAGAGATCCTAATGGAACTAGCTAATAGATTGTGGTTGCTTTTTCCTTTCAATCCTTCTGAATATATTTATAAATGAAATTAAAGCTGAGCAGGACCGTGTGGTCTGACGCTTGCAGAAGCAGAAACTCAAAGGTTTTCTTTACCAATAGGCACATCAACAGGAGGAAAATGCATTAAGAGCGGCTCTAGTGATGGTAACTGATAAGCAACACAATATATTTGCATGTAAAAGTAACAGTAGTGGCACTTGAGTGTTTGCATCTAGCTGAAGTGTTGTGTTTTCCCTGGTGACTTTGACCATATCTGTATCTCCGTTTTGTCCTTGGAAATCTCACGGTCACATTCTTGTAGACCTTGAGCGATAAGAGTGTCAGAACGGACATAAAGCCATGCACTTAAATACTTTGTGCTGATATCAGATACTGCAAGTAAATGCAGGTGTGTGCCTACTTGGAGAGAGACTAAGACAGGTTATTGTTTTCTATTTTAGAACACTGGCTAGTGCTGTACACACTTTGAGCTGAAGCTTCACTTCCCAGATGGTGAACAGTCAGAGTTTCAGTCTTTGCCAGAGTTCTAACAAAAATTGCAATGTAATGGTAAATGTATCGGGGACTTGACTCTGATTTCCTCTCTGTTCCCTCCACAGGTGACCGACTGAGGCAGACAGAGAACCGAGCAACACGCTGTAAGGTGGAGCGCCTGCAGTTGCTCATGCAGCAGAAGCGGCTACGGCGAAAGGCTCGGAGGGACTCCCGTGCCCCCTACCAGTGGCTTCCCAACCGCAAAGCTGGACGCAGCAACAGCAACAGCAGCATGTCAAGTGAAGGCTCGCTCGACCTGGACTTCGACGACTCGGTATGGAAACCTGACGTCAAAGCAGACATGAAGTCTGAGTTCATCATGGCCTGAAACAACATGTCTTAACTGAGGAGCGACAAGAGAGTTAACATTTCTGTACAGGAACAGGAATAATGTGAGACTGTAAGGCTGGTGTGACTGAGAAAAAACCCAAGAGCATTGTACGCTTCCCTTCAAACAGACTCGTTTCACAAAGGAAGTTAAACTGACCTTTACCATGTATCCCTGTCAGCCTGTGATTATGAAAATGGACTGAAACAAAAAAAAACTGTTAAGAGAAATAAAAGCAAGAAGGGAGCATAGCAGACTTGATTGGTGTAGGGAATTTTCTTTTTCTTTCTCCTTTCCCAGGGAGAACACGGGGATGGAAATCCATCCAGGGCAAATGCAGCTATCACAAATCCAGAAAACCCCTGTTTTTTTTTTTTGTTTTTTTTTTCTTGTTTCCCCCCCCCACTGGGGCATTCACAGTTTGAGCCATGAAGCAGATATTGAATGGGGATGATTTTTTGTTTTGTTTATGCTTTTATTATTAATCAATTTACTCGTTTAAAACAAATATGTAGCATTACCCACATAGCATTCAGGTTTCTATTCTTATGGATGAGGAAGTTTTATTTGCACACACCTTTGATTTTCAGCAAGGTCAATACAAGAATTGGTACAGTGCATGTTGAGCCTCAAAGCTTTTTAAATACAGCTTGGTGTAGTGACGGGTTTATAGAGGGAACCACAAAAGCAAAACATGACTTTTGAAGACGGTCCGATTTTTCATATTTAATTTGAGTTCCATTCGAATCGGACATGGCTAGCTATCTAAACTTTCAGAGGTTCTTTTACATTACTTAGTTCATGTTAGTTTACCCCAAACGTTTCCAGCAAAATCTCTTATTGCCTCTGTGCATGCATGAGAAAACCGCTGATTAACATATCCTTTGAGCCCATTCTTCCACTTGAGAAGTCTCCTGTCTTGTCTATGTGATGGTAGTCTCTTGAGAAAACCTTTTGCAAATTGTTCTTAAGTGATGGCCTACTTAAATTGTCCTTGTTTAAGCCCCTCATTCTGTCTGGTTAGATGGAGAAAGAGGAGAACAATAGGGCCTCGGCCACCATTTTCCCCTGCTCGATAGTGCCTCACGGGTAGATGCACTAACATCCAATTAGGCCTTCCATAGACCCACAGGTCTGCTGCTACACAGAACTTTACTTTGCATGCAAATGTTTGAATTTGGCTCTTTTTTTTTTGTTTGTTTGTTTGTTTTACAAAAAGTGTGATAGACACAGGTGCTTAAAAGAAAAAAAATGCATGAATTTTTTTTTTTTTTTTTTTTAAAGAAAGAAAAAAAAATATTTGCTTGGGATTTGCTTATTAGAAATGGTGTTACATATCGGTGGTGAACCAAAACCCCAGGACAGGACACTCTTTGTAGTTTCAGTGTTCGTGGATCATTCCTGGACTGCGACGAGCTTGGAGCAAATGAACATTTTTAGCAACCCAGCAAAAATTAGCCCCTAAATAGCAAACAAATCCTTGGAGCCACAGTGATGTTGGACCAGCATCTACCCCTACTGACTCCAGACTCTAGTCAAGACTTAAAAAAAAAAAAAAAAAAAAAGGTGAAAAGAAGACCACAATTGCACTCGCTGAGTTTGCAATGAGATTACCTGCCTGAATGGAACCTGGCCCCCCCCCCCCTTTTTTTTTTTTCTTTCTTTTTTTTCAAGTGGCCTTAACCTTCACAGACGTACACTTGGGGACTGAGGGACTATATGGGGATTTTTTTTTTTGTTTGTTTGTTTGTTTTTTGTGGTGGTGTGTGCACATTTTGTGTCAAAACACAATTTCCTCCAGTTATTTGGGCAACTCTCATTTCTTGAAGGTGGAGGCTCTAATATGTCAAGGCTTCTGTGCCTTAAAATTGCCCACTGGTTTGGGGGGGGGGGTTGGGTCCTTCAGCAACTGCATCATGAACTCTGGTAGAATTATTGGTAGTTTTTGTTCACAAACATTTAGCACTACCTGGAAGTAATGGCAAAGGCTTCATGTTTCACTAGTGTTCTCCATACTTTGTTGCAAAGTCAAGTCCTTTAAGCCCCAATATGTCCTAACACCAAGAAGCTACAAAATAAATGTAAAAAATATATAAAAGGTGTGGGTGGGGGGTGGGTGGGAAGGGGGCTCAACATAATATTAAGGAAGTTCTAGCTGTAGTGCTGCAGCAACAAAGTTCCCTGACTCCTCTAATGGATGTGTCCTTTAAGGACAAGTTACTACATGCACTTCCTTCCACCTCACAACTTCGAAGGAAAAATGTCCCATTTAAAAGCATTTTAATCTCCATATCTCTATAAAATTATACTGTGTGTACCTCACCTATATGTGAAATGACACAAAAAAAAAAGAAAAAAATTATGATGAATTTAAGAGTGGGCTGTTTATGGGGTCAGGATCAGGGAGAGGGAGGGGTGGGGCATTTCTAATCCAGTTTGTTGAAGTTCACATCATTTGAGTTGCCTGTTCTTTCCTGTAGCCAACAATTAAAGATGATAACAAGTCAAAAATACAATGTTCTAGCTATAGACCGGTGTAGCACATGTGTGACTGTATTAATTTATAAAAACCAAAATGGTAACTGTGAATTATGTATTTCTTTGTGCGTTTTTTATTTTATTTTTTTAAGTGGGAGAAGGCGAAACAGGGCATGTGTCCCGATTTTGTTTTTGTGGAATATAATGGAAAGAATCAAGTTAAAAAAAACAACAAAAGAAAGTATCTAAATATATTTTTTTCTTAAGCAATACATTTCAGTGTGACTTGTGATAGGACATTTTCTTTTTTTAGGTAATAAATTGAAAGAAAACATCTTTATGGTCCATGTCCTTACTTGTCATGATTATACATTGTTTTGACTTTTTTTTTTTTTTTTTTTTTAAAAAGAGTGGCTTCATGGTGTCCATCAGAAATGCAAATTTTTTATTTTTTTTTTTTATTTCCATGGTTTAAACATACCAAAAAATGTTAGTTACTATAGTAACAGCCCCCCCCCCTCTTTTAATGCTCATTTTAAAATGTCATTATTTTCTGTGGATGGTTTATTTATTTATATATATATATATATATATATATATATATATATAAAAAATTTTTTTAATATAAGCCAGGCGGGAAAAATAACTA
>JAQMYJ010000007.1:11340175-11364970 GCA_030014305.1 Clarias laeviceps
CCAGTCCATGAGGAGGAGATGCACTGCAGTACTTCAAGCAGCTGGTGGCCACACCAGATACTGACTGGTACTTTTGATTTTTGACTGGTTGATTTTTGACTGGTACTTTTGACTGGTCCCTTCATTCAGGGACACATTGTGAAACATTTTTAGTTTATGTCTTATGGTGTTGACGCTTTTAGTGTTCATACAAATATTTACACATTAAGCTTACTGAAAGTAAAAACAGTTGAAAGTCAGAGGATGTTTCTTTTTTTGCTGAGTATAGTTAGCATTCCTGCAAGGAGTCTCCAGTGTCAGTGCTGTGCAGAAATCAGCTGTAAAGAACAGTAACTTTTAAAAGTTTTCTTCCACAGAAATGTCTTTAAGATGAACAATGTTTAGGTTTCTCCATAATAAACTGCACTGCAGTTCAAGAGAAAGAGAGTTAACTGTTTAGAGCTGTTATACATGTTATTGGGAATTAACTTGTTTCCTGAACATTCTATAACAAAGATTAAATGTAACGATAGAAAGGTAAACATTAAGACATCATTCTTTAATAAAAAAAATATTCTTGGCAAATCATTGTGGTAACAATAACAAAAGATGAGTTGACAAATAATGAATAATGTTTTGGTTGAGCTGGCGCATGGGGGTGGGATCTGTTTTTGAATCAGATTTTTTTGGGAAGAACAAATAGTGTCCAGCATGGTTTCTTCTCAAGTATATCTCAGGCATAGTTAGAGTGGTGGTTTAGATATTTCAACCATAATGAGCAACCGTTCTGACCTCGTAGCTGCTCTCTGTATGGTCTTCCCGCAATTCCTAATTCTTGAAGCTCATTTAGCATTAACCCCCATCCCAGACAACCCGCACAGCATGCTAATCATTAAAATTTTCTGTGCAGCCATCCACAAATCATAGTGCAGTGTGCCAGCCCTTTTAGATCGATCTAGGTCGAATTTAATTTGTAAGATATTATGTATTGATTGGTGCACACTGGCAAGAGAGAGAGAGGGAGAGAGAAAAAGAGATGGTTAATCCTTTGACCTCCCCATACTACTCTCCTGATTATCAGACCATTTCCTTTAAACTAAACTGCTATGTCACCAAGAATGATTTTCCTTGTGTGATTTGTCTGCAGGAAGCCAGAAAGCATTGCCAGAGCATTATATTGGCAGCATTGTACAGACCTCTAAGCCTCTTCTATTGCATGCACACATATTTTGACAAATGACAGCAGACACACAGTTGTTTTCCAGCCCTGTAAAAGTAAGTAACTAGAGCGTTTCACACCCATACGACCCTATTACAGCCCAGCGGATTAATGTGTTTTTATGATGAAATCGGAGCTGGACGGACCTCCCACACGTATCTAAGAGAATAACATTTAGCCAAGCGGCAGGACCTAAATCCGCCCGATCGATATCCCTCCACTGGGCACTTTTTCATATGTGCAAGTAAATCATTCAAATGAGCTATGTTTGACTGCTTGAGATATGGAGCTGGTGAAAAATATCTCTTTGAGTAAAGTCTGCTGTTAGTATTGCTGCTTGTTTCTCCCTCCCTCTAGGAACAGGAAAAGGTTCAGTAATTCAGTAGATTAGACCAAGATAAACCAATATCTGTGCCAGTCATGACAAGAACATTTCTGGTATGATTGAGTGTATGAAAATATTATACTGATATAGATATTGTAATAAATCATGCCACAATACAATAAATTTTATTTTCTATTGAAATATTCAACTTTTAGAACACTAACCAGCTTTGTTGTTTCTAGACATTTACATGCCAAAATGGAATTTGTATTTGTTAATATCACATTTATACATTAAATAAAAATTTTAAATAAAAGAGACAAAAATGTGGATGATGAGGAAATTATCATTTCTAGCTAAGTGGAACTTAAAGATGATAAAAAGATAAAAAGTACTCTTACGATAAGTAATTTTTAAAATATCATGGTATATTGTATATTGTGGCAGTGTCTAATTTTTTTTGTCATGTCTAAGAACGTCTACTAACTAAGTCATAACGTGACAAAAATATGTCTGTCTGTATTTGCTGTTAATAGAATCATCAGTGGTGAAGTTTCATCAGTGGTCACGGGGAGAAACACGGTAGTTAAATTACAAAATATATGCTTTTGAATCCATTTTAGAGGATATGGTATGCAGGCAACCCCAAAACAGACAGAGACATTTGTCTGGAGACATATGGAGGGCACAGGGCACTGGGAAATATCCTATCCTTTCCTTTCAAAATAACACCAGTAGCCCAGCCCTGGTGCAACTCTACTATTTATACTTCACTTCCTCTCCCAGCTGATGACTAGGACGAGACACATGGCCCAGAGCATGAGACTAGTCCCAAGAACATCTATCCCACATACCAGTGGCCTCAGCACTGCTGTGGGAGTCTCAGACTGCCACAAAAAAGCACTTTACTTGCTTTTTTAATAGAAAAATCATTTGTCCAATCAATTATTTATTCATTAAATTCTTTATGCTGGTCAGGGATTTGGTGGGTCTGAATTCCACTTGAAAGACTAGCCATGAAGTAACAACACATCCCGTATGGGACGCTAGTCCATCACAGTGCACCACACATACCTTCAAACAACCCCCCAACACCCACATACCCATGTTAATCCACTCCAATACAATTAGTCAGTCTACCAACAAGCATCAAACAACATTATTATTGCAGGTGCATTGCTATTTAGGGAGAAACCTTTATTCATTTATTAGGAAGCTGTGCTCAGAGCATAGGGTCAGCCATGATACACAGACAGGGTTTAGGGTCTAACAACGCAGTGGCAATTCAGCAGCACAGGGGCTTGAACCTGGAAACCTTCTGAGCAATAACTCAGCCTTTACATCATATTTACAAGCGCCTTATTTCAAGAAGAAAGAATTAAGAGTTTATTTCTTAATTTATTTTTGTTATAGATTTTTACGCATTGTTCATATGAACTTTTAGGAAGTAATCATATATATATTTACAATCGTAAGTACATCTTGGGCAACATGGTGGCTTAGTGTTTAGCACTGGGATCTCCAGGGTTGAGGGTTCGACTCCTGCCTCAGGTCTGTGTGCATGGAGTTTGCATGTCCTCCCCGTTCTTGGAGGGTTTCCTCAGGGTACTCCGGTTTCCACCCACAGTCCAAAAACATTCGAGTTGTGTGTGAGTGTGTGTGTGTGTGTGTGCCCTGGGATGGATTGGCACCCCGTCCCCGTCCTTGTGCCCCACATCTCCTGGGATAGGCTCCAAGTCCCCACGACCCTTTCTCTAAATGGTTAATTTTTCCTTGATTCCTCTGTCACTTTCTAATTATGCTTGTGGTAAACTGAATAAGTGCTCTGAAGCTTAATTTGCTTTATCACCATGGAGGAACAATCTTAATCTGATCATTTTCCTTTGGTGTTATTGATTTTAACTTCCTTTAATTTGCTAACAAAATCAACCATTTACAGTAGAGTAAATGTGTATACTGTAACGATTTATTATTATTTCTAGTGTGACCTGGAGGAGACTTGACTCGCTTTTGAATCTGATTCCTGTCAAGGTTTCTTCCTTGTGATGTCTAAGAGAGATTTTTCTTGCTGCTGTTGCCTCTGGCTTTCTCATTAGGTATCTAAATCTGCATCCGGATTTGTGTAAAGCTGCTTTGCAACAATGCCTGTTGTTAGAATACACATAAAATTGAATTAAACTAAACAATGAAATGAGACTTGTACAAATTACGGGAAAAAATGACAGTAAGATAAAATTGTCTAAATGTCAGAGATATCATTCTTTCTTCCACTCTGTGGAAGGCTATTACAGGTGCCCAGATGGTTAATGAGAAGACAGTCAGGGTTAGTCTCCTTACACAGGTTAATAATATGTTAAAGTAATAATGACCATGAAGTCTCTTCTAAATTTATAATTTTAATAACATAAAATTTAAATTGTTAACCCTACCATCATTGTGTTTATAATAATATAAGTGGCTTTTTTGTATTTGTTGTTCAGCCACCAAAGAAAGTAAATCAATCATGATTGAGAGGCAGAAGAAGAATCAAAAACGAAGATTAGCCATGAAACAATAGAGTCTGAACTGTCTCATCGAACTTAGCTAACAGAAAACAGATGCTATGCCTGGCAGGTGGACGAACAGGCCAAGGGCTCATGATGGAGTACTCGGGCCTGGTGTCAGAAGCTCCAGATCTGACCCTAGAGCTTTTTGTTTTAAAGCACCCTCACCTCTACATTGGAGAAGATGGATGGTCTTTTAAGCTCATTAGCCCTGGAGCTTTATTTGAGAGTGGTGGTGGAGGGGTGATCATCTGTTTGCTGCTGTCTGGGGTCTGAATTAGAGCCCCTTTCAGGATCCTTAAGCTGGCAGGAGACTTCAAACAGAAATGAAATGGACGGTCTTATGAGTGATAAAGATATGTCAACCATGTCTGAGACTTCCCCTATCTGGATTAGGTCTAACTACTACGTTGGCACCTATAACAGTGCACAAAGTAGTGGAAGCAGGGGCACAAACTTATTTAAGGGAAAACATAAATATGCCAGCTACTTCTCTGTCTTTTTCTAGTTTCTTTTTTTTTTTTTTTTTGCTAAATAAATCTCCATTACAACTGGCAGATCACTTTGGCACTTTTTGTGTTATAATCAACATTGTTCTACCTTCTTTTTTATTTATTTTGGTTTGCCTGCTCTATTGGGCTAAATGAGTCCAATATTTGAAATGCGTGCTTCCTACCCCTACACACTGCTCTAAAAGTCTAATACCATAACCACTTTTGCCATAATCATTTTGACTTTTAATGAACTATCATGAAACAATGTTATGGTGTTTTAGAAATAGTTGGTTTATGATTCAACATCAGTTAGGCAACGAATCTATCTGTTTTTAAAAAAGCTGCTAAAGACAGATTTATACACTACTTTTTTCTGTTACTTAATTCATTTTTTAATCTTGTTTTTTTCAATGTTGTTTCATTATGTTTTATATGCATATATTTTAGCAAATAAAAATATTATTATAACAAAAGATTATAACAATATAAAATATAAAAATATTATTTCATAAATATGTAGTACAATAATACTAAAGAGTACAATAATATAAATAACATAAAATTAATATAATATGTAATACCCAAGTATAATTAATGCATTTCACCTGAAGTGAAAAAGCCTTAGAACAGAGAAGGTGGCGCTTAAGAATAAAACAGTCATACTCAACAGTCCCTACACTCCATCACAATACAGACAGGAAGTAAACAGTGTCCTGGCATTGTCAGACTGCAAGTGAAAACCTCTTCAAGTCTCATTTTAAATGATCTGACTCAGCAGGGATATCCTCAGACAGGAAGAAGAGCTCTTAATATTGGAAACCTATTGTGTCTACATATTCCTGCCTCACTACAATCAACTGAATTTGGAACGTGTAATTTGAAAATGTGGTACATTTAAATGAAAATTAAAAATTGTAAACTATTGTATGAGGTCACCAGTGTTTCCTGTAAGTAATTCTTCAAAATTGTTCATTTTGCTTTTTTTGAGCAGCAATTGGAAGCTGTGTTGAATATAAATGACAATCTTGACACATCATGCCCCCTACTGAAAATTTCTACTGAGCTCTGCTGCTTAGAAATAACAGTATATATCTTGCATGAGCATGATTGTTTGTGTATAACACTTTAGCTTATGTCATCCACTCTCACATATCACTCATGCTTTACATTATCCATCCTTTCTGGACCGCGTCTTGAGTCACTGGATTGATTCTGTACTGGGTCCGTTTCTCACCTCTTTCACCCTTCCGTCTTTCAGCAGAGACACTCCAGCACAAATTGGACAGCTACTCTTGATAACCAATCTGTCTTCATGTTGGACTTTGTGGAAAACAAGACACCAGGCAGGCAGATAATGTAAGTGAATGCATGGACAATTGACAATCCCACTGTCATCTTAATCCTGTCCATATCTTTTTGAGGAAAAAGGAGCAGCAAAAAGACACTTCAGACACTTCACTTTTTGTCTTTGTGGAGGGTATTTCAACAAAAGAGTCATTTTTCTGAGACAAAGTGCTACAAATCAGACATTCAGAAGTTTTCCATTTTAAGTGTTATAGAAACTTCTATAAAAATTGCACTGAATTGAATAATACTGACATACAACAGCCTATGTCTACAACTAAAACCTTTTATTTATATATATATATATATATATATATATATATATATAATAAGGGCTTGATTCTCTAAAAGCAAATAAACTAATTAACTAACTAACATATATACATACATACATACATACATTCCATCTGGCTATACTTCTTATATCTACTTATGTATTGTTTGCTAAATCACTATAAAGTAGGTATGAAATGTCAATTGTTAACAGACATTTATATGAGTTGCTCTTTTTCTGTGGTTGAACCACCAATAAAAATACTATTAACATACAGTATACTGTACACTGGAAATACATATCATGACAATATATGTTCTAATGTATTTGAACATAAAAATAAATGAGTTTTTTATTATCATTATTATTATTAGTAGTAGTAGTAGTAGTAATAGTATTAATAGTATCTATTCTAATCTAATCTATTTCTAATCTAATCTATTTTATCTTGTTTTTTTCTAAAATATGTAAAACAACATGTCAATTTTTATTTTTTTTTGAGAATATGGTTTTGTTGGCAACACTTTCTATCCTGTTCATAAAAACACCTGTGTGTGCATACAGGACATGCTCAAGGGCCTGCTGTTCTGCAGGCATTCAAGGCTTCAGGCAGGGAGGGCAAGAACAGGAGGCATGTGAGTAATGTGATGATTATCAGTGAAGAGAGAACACAGATAGAGGTCTGTTCTTGTTGCAGTAAAGGCCAAAGACAAAATGGCTGAGAGCCAAACCAGGTGTGTCTAGAAAGGAGGGAGTGAACAGAGAAGGTCAACAAGGGCAAAAAAACATGCAAGCTTATTGATATGGTTAGTGTAATAACTGCCTATACATGGCTAATGAACAGCTAATGTTAGTCTAGAGCTAGTGCAAAACATGGCTTCAAATGGCAAATGCACTGTGGTTTATTGCAGTGAGTTTGATTCAGGTCAATTAAATAAAAAAAAACTTTATTTATCCCCATGGGGCAATTTATGATGAGTGTCAGTGTTATTCGGTATAGATTTTTGATTATATTCACTATATTTAACCCAAATTATACCCTATATACACCTTCGGTTATCGAAGTATTGTAAATTCAAACATGTTTATTAGTAGTTCATGAGAGTTTTATGCTTAATATGATTACACTGGTCTTTAGAGTTTTAGTCACTGCACCCCTAATAGGGACTTTTCTTAGAAATTTACCAACAAGTCTGAGGACAAGCTACCAGCTGATTAAAAACCAGAGACCAAGCTGGTAGACCATTTTAACCAGTTGGTAGGCTTAAAAATGGAAAGGATTTTCTGAAATACTGCGGGTAATGCATCATACAAATTGTTTTAAGAAATTCATACAACAGTAAGGTAATTAGAAAATGTAACATTTATTGGCCACTGTATTGAAGTGAAAAGGAAGCTAGAAAACGAGTCACTAGCTGATACTGTCTGTGTTTTGGCACAAGTAGCTTCAGCAGGGTGTTTTTTTTTATCAGTGAATATAGATACAAGCCGTAGACTTGAGAGTATGAAAACATTTAATGGATCAAAAGCCTAGCAAATAACTAACTGGTAGCTGTTTTCAACAGTTTGTCTGTGTTCAAGCATTTTATCTTTATTTTGTTTGTATACAATTGGTTAGCTGGCTAAATCACTAGGCCTAGGATTGCTAGCTAATTTAGCTATTTCTGAGGTAAATCTTGATCTTTCCCATGATTTGTTTTGTTACTGTGCTATTTTTAAAAGGATTTTCTGTTGACTAGTTAAATAGTAACCCCTAATTGTTTCATAGAAATTAACCAAACAGATCTGAGGCCAAAGTTATAGTTCTAGACAGTTTTTTTCTTGTTTACTGTCACTGTAGCTTTACATTGTTTGAATGGTTAAAGGTTTAGAAACTTATTTCAGTACTAATTATTTTAGGTGGCTGGCTAACTACCTGTCTTGTGTGTTTTGGGTTTCTGTTTCTGCATTTTATAGCCATGGTATTATTTTTGTTCTGTTGTATTTTTTAAATTAGTGTTTTTAAAGTGATTTAAGAAAAGACTTATACTTATAGGTATGCAAACTAATCCTTTTTCATTCTGAAGTATTGCTTCGAAAGTGATTTACTTTGATTTGAGCCCTTTACTCTTTTGATTTTTTTTGTTGATGACTGGCTCTAGTCTATACAATTAAACAAAACAATATGAAAAAAAGTTTACATTTTTACAAAATGAGCCGCATTGTGAAAATTTTCATCTCAGGGTTGGCCTTTTGACCTGAAGATCAATGCCAGCAGGATACCAGGAAATCAAAATAAGAACAACAAATGCGCATTTGATTTTAAGAAAATTTCATTAAGCTGTGCTGTGTGTATGAGAGAGAGAGAGAGAGAGAGAGCGAGGGGGGAGTATGATGAATGCCTTTTAGAAGAGCACAATTAAGATTCCATCAGGATAAAGGTAATGGTGAATTATTTACATTAACGACAGGCCAGGCCCATCTGAACACAGCACAAATGGAAACAGAAAGCTAGAGTGGCTGTCTATAGATGGCAAGGACATTCAATTAAGAATGCAGAGAGAGAGAGAGAGACAGAGAAATTGTGCGTGTGTGTGTTTACTGAGGTTCATCATGTAGTTTAGACACATTATCACCATCCCTTGTTTCCCATATTACCTTGCTTGCTGCTATGTTAATCATTCATTCATATGTTCATTCATTTTCAGCAACCACTATATACTGGTCAGGCTCATGGTGGATCTGGTGTCTATCCCAGAAACACTGGGCACAAGGCGAGAATACTCCCTGGATGCAAAGCAGGACACCATGTAGACACACATTCACACACTTATTTACACCTAGGGGTAATTGAGTGCACCAAGTACACCTACTGGCATGGTTTAGGGAGGCGTGACACCGAGAGATCCTGGAGAATACCAGCCCAGACTTGGAACAGAACTCTTCACAGAAAGTAACCTGAGCTTGTGATCAAACTGGGAGCTGTGACGTTGCAAATGCACTTGCTGCACCATAAGGCCCCCAATATAGTGTGTCCGATTTCAGTAATCACTAACTGAAATACTGAGTGACAAGCACCCAACAGAAAACCAAGTCTTTCTATAACAAGAGCTCTAACAGAAGGTCCAGCTATAATTTAAAAGATGGTTTTATATTAACATGCTAAGTCAGTGCTTATTCACAGGCCTGTATGGTGAATGCTCCACATTATCTAAATTTAAAGTACAGGGAATACAGTGTGTGGTCTATTTTATTAAGAACACCATATAATTATTTATATTGCAAAGTTATTATTATAAGACCTTTATTTTAAGTTTCCAGTCTCAATTAGAGGAAAAGTTATAACATTATGTTTTCCATTATGGGAATGTCTATAGGACTACAGGATATATTTCTGTAATTTGACAAAATTTGTGTGTGTGTATGATTGTGTGTGTGTGTTGACTTATAAAAACAAGTAAAATAAAGGTAAAGTTCGACCCATGCTAAAATAAAGCTAGAATAAAGGTAAACTACATAATCATCATAATCATGGCATAATCATCTTGCCCGAATATCTTTGTTGTATTTTTGTGGCTTGTGTGTTTAATCATGTGTGGAACACACTTAAGTTTTTTGGACCAACTGTAACACATCTGTTTGCCTTCTTCCCACCCTAAGTGATATGATAGATGTGTTAATATGGTCAATATACCAACAACAACAAAACAACCACTAAATAGGAACTTCCCACCTCCAGTTTCAGGCAAAATGTGTTCAACTCCCACCTCATACCAGTGTAACCTCAAAGCCTTTATACAATCTGCTTTGTTTAGAGGCTACACATGCAAACATTTTTATGCATTCTCACCATTGTAAGAGGCCATGTGTCTTGTTTAAGTTCAAGAGGCATTCTTAGCATCACAGTGTTTTGGTCCTTTTTGGAGAACTATGGAAGGGCACTGGTTGAGGAAAAGAAATGGGCCACAACTTTCAACAGGCCCTGGAACATATGGTACTGCATTTTTCATTGCTCTCTGTTATGCATACCCAGAATTAGTGAATTTGTCTGGCATTTTTGTAAACTTCGGTATTGCACTCTCACTCATCGTTTATACCACTTTATCTTGTATACAGGGTCATGAGGGGGCTGGATCCTATGCCAGAAGACTTTGGGCACGAGGCAGGGTACACCCTGAACAAGGTGCCAATCCATCGCAGGGCACACACATGCATGCTATGGGCAATTTGGGAATGGCAATTAGCCTAATCTGCATGTCTTTGGACTTTGGGAGGAAACCAGAGTACCTGGAGGAAACCCATCAAGCCCTGGAAGAACAGCAAACTTCATTCACACAGACCCCGAAAAGAAGAGAATTGAGCCCAGACCCTTGAGGAGCAAGGTGACAGTGCTAACCACTACAAATAACAAATACTAACAAATACAAATCTTTCAAATGCTATTGCTTTTTACTGGCATGGTTTCCAGGCATTAACAACAGAAATGTTTTAAGAGAGATGTTCAAGTCAAACTGGGACTTTGATAAAATTTGTCATAAAACCAATTATCATTTACAGAAGACTTCAAGCACAGTATGCAGTAAAACATTTGAATAGTGCAAACATTTGTCTGTCAATCCTGGCTGAGGTGGCTCAGAGCCCACTGCAGTTTTTGCCAACTTGCGGGAGAGATACATCTGTCTCTCTGGGAACAGTGCACACAATCATCCATGAACAGCACAGACCAGGAACTCGGCTGGGAGTTATTTCCACTTCCCCTCTACTGTACTGTCCTGACCTCACTCCTAGTGATTTCCACCTGTTTGGGGCAATAAAGGAGTTCCTGGGAGGCCAGCGTTTCAGACATGTAGCATGCAGGCCGATCAAGGCTATGGTGACTAGTGAAATGGGATAAATGCATTATTATGGCAGGGGATTATATGGAGAATTAAAGGTAGTTTTTATTCTCATAACTGGGTTTTGTTACAAAAGTCCCAGTTTGACTTGAATACCCCTTGTATTAAGAGTTAGAACAGTGGTATATTAACAAATTCATATGAGCCGTTCTCAGAGGTACCTGTCTTGTCTGATTACTACACTTTTGTGTGCTGAAAACAAAGTAGTGAACTGGCACGATTTAACATAATTATGAAACACTCAGTTTGTTTGAATCCTCCCTAGTACCTGCAGCACCAAGTAGAATTTAAAGTGATTTCAAGTGCAGAAAATATGGTCCTGGTTTTATGTTTTTGTACTCTAAATGCTTAGAGTACAAGGGTTATTAGAAATACAAAATGTCTCATTAAGAAGCAATAAAACATGCCAGGGTATGTGGTTATAAGAAAGTAATTAAAGATGAAGTAGTGTGATGTGGCATGATGTGAAACAGAGCTACTATTATCGCTTTAAAGTTGAAAATTTTGTAATAAACTACAGCACTTTGAGATCTTTTTATTGAGTCAGTAATGACATGTGGTACATTTTTATTTGTTTATGGTCATGGGTAATATTGTGGTATGTCTTCAAAACAAGTTAGTTACAGTATCACTAGCAGCAATGCACAATTGATTGCTCACCATATTTTGCCATGTTACCAAGAAAATAGTGCAATGTTTTCCATAACACAAAACATGCTGACCATACATTTCTTGTACATTACTTCAGAAAATTTTGAAAATTTTTGAATTTATAAGAGTTATTTAGCATTTTATATATACATTATTTAGATATATAAAACTTCTGGCCTACCAGATTTAAGCATTGTGATGTAATTTGGCAGACAGTTACCTTATTAATACAGTACACTCTGATGACTCAGTGTATATACTAATGTCTAAACGTATACAACCTGTGTGTATGTGAGAAAGAGAGAGAGAGAACTTAAACCTCAAGAAAGTGATGCTTATTCATCTGTTGCTTCTGATATTTCATCCATTATCCTGCTTGGCTGTCAGAAGCACTGATCATGCTGACGTGTGACGACCATGCCAAACACAACATCTTGACCCCCATTATCTGTCATTAATGAGGCAGGGGGAGGGTGATAGGCAGAGTTGCGGGCTGAATTATCATATTAATTAGCTCCTCGTCTTGCTGGGGGAAACAGAGTTGAAGCCAGGCCAGTTTATTGAAGCTCTGGCATAAAAATGGATGTGAATACACCCTGTTATATCCTTTGTATGTTTCTTCTTTCATTTTATTTATTTGCATTTACATGGACAGTTATATTTTAATCAGGCAGTGCATTTGTACTTTCAGTTGAGGCAGTTTTATTAACAAAATTATTAGAGTAAGCAATTAATGCTATATCAATTCCTAAACCTAACTCTAGCTTTTTCACCCTTTAAATATGTTAACATTTTTTTTATTATCATTTTAATAATAATAATAATAATAATAATAATTAAAAATAAGCAAAACAGTTCCCTCATGAGGAGCAGCCAAATATCCCCACTAGGTAAAATCTGTCAGATATTTCTATCCTCATGGGAACATTTGGTCCCAACCAAGTTATAAAAACATGCCCATTTCCCCACATGCACATACAAAACTCCCACTTATACAAGCTCACACAGACTCGCATATTCACAAAATTCACTTTTTTATAGCCTTATCATTGCCACTGCAAAATCTGAAACCATGCAGAGTTTTATAATTTTCCCCAAAGCATTACATCATTATATGAAGGCTAGTTGGTAGCATGAGCACCACATCAAAAACCTCTCTACTAATTAACATAATCTTAATGTTGCAATTTTTCTCAGGTACTGTTAATTTCCCCAGCAGTGGAGAGTCTTGGCACAACTGCTTCATTTCCTGCAAAAACGCTAACAACAATAAAACATAGTATTTGTCATTCTGCAAATATTGTAGCTCCGAAAAAAAAACAAAAAAAAAAAACTTGAACACATGAATATCTGAATCTGTAATAGGTTAAGTCTCAAGCTGTTGCAAAAGAAACTTGGTTCCCAAAAGAGTTTGCTAGTTCCCTGAAGCATTACCCCATGTTTGTAAAAGAGGTGTGACAGAGAGAAAGACAGTGCAACACTATGGCTGGCTAAGTGCTCATAAACAGAAGCATACACACCAAGCAGACTGTCACGGTTGAGTGAAATGATATTATTAGAAAAGTCAAAGAAGAGTAACTGTGTCATCTGTGTGCTCACCTTGCACATATATTATTTAGAATGCCTTTTCTATTACAGAACTGCTCATGCAACTCATTTTGAAAACCAATTTTCCATATTTTCAGTGATGCTTGGTGTATGTGTGTGTGGTGGTGCAGTGGGTACTTTGGCATCTAATCCTATGACTAAACATGAACACAAAGCCCTGTAGACATGCACTTACACTTCTCATTCAGCCCTGAACTCTGGGATTCTGGCCAGTGAGTGTGTTTGTGTGTGTGTGTGAGAGAGAGATTTTGAAAGAAGCAAGAAGTATTACAAATTGAAAGAAAACATTTTCTGCATGCTTTCTTTGCATCACAAATTCCAAAATATTATTTCAAAATTGTTGTGGACATATTAATGTGAATTTTGATGATATTGCAAAACGCTATGAATCCACCTCCCACAGTTTTGCCACAATTGAAAATCAGTCTGCCATTGTATTTGTGCCAATGCAAATATGGAATTTAGTCTCAACGAGGAATCATTCTATAATTTGAGGTACATTTCACATAAGTTAAAAGTACAAAAACATATGGTCTTTCTTAATAGACCAAATAGTAGTTCAAATTAGAAAATCCTTCAGTGTAATATATATATGGAAATTAAACATCTTAAACATGTAACCTACTGGGTAACAATTGACTGCTCAATTTCCTGGATGACAACAGTTTCACATTATATTTGAACAAATAATAAAATTTAAATTTAACATTGCATATAACATTTTTGATGTTGAATTAATTGAATTATTATAGATGAAATAAAGTACATATCACAGGATGCTACAGAGAAGAATGAGATCATTTGAAGCTTGCCACTTGGCACTGGTACAAATCATAGTAACTTAGTTAACGGATGTTTTACAAACATCAATAAATTGATAGATTGAAATGATTAAAAACTGTTTTTACTCTCATGGTTTTTATTAATTATTTTGAAATCAAGAAATCCTCAACTGCAGTAACACGCTGTAAACTTTTGGTGGCTTTAAAATTCCTTAAAAATAAATTCAATGCATTTAGATATTGTATGACAACGGCTATTTTCCCCAGCTCATAGTTTCACTTCACTGACTAAGTGATAAAAAGAGAGAACGTGATTGGTGCATCTGTTGTGATTTGCTATGAAATGCAGTCATTCGCTGTCGCAGTTTTTATACTGATATTATACTTTATACTAAATTGCATATTAAAATGTCCACAAACACGATTTAACTATTGTGATAAATCTGTGGCAGGTATAGTTAGTATTTAGCAAAGTCATCCAACATTATTAATAAAAATCATATGTTGGCATTTATGTCAACATTTTTAATAACTTGTAGTATTTCTTGCTTCTTTTCAAAATCACATTTTGCAGTCAAACTGTTCATAAATACATATATACAATAATGTGCAAAAGTCTTAAGCCCACCTTATATTTTGCATAGTAAATAAAATTAAATGATGAACATTAAATAAAAGAAATGATAATAAATATTACAAACTAAAGAAACAATTTTTAAAAATGGTTGGTTTTGTAACAACCTCAACAGCAACCTCTTTTCCCATTTCATCTGTTCCATCCACCCGGCAATCGACATTATCAGTATACTAATCACCGGCCTGAACATCTGTCATCACATTGCATCTGTTTCTTACTGGCTCATGCTTTAAATTATGTTTTTTATATGCTCAAATGATTCATAGGTCATTGTGTGGGTTAGCAAACAAAACACATTTTTCTGAAATTGGACAGGTACAGGGAATGGACTGAAAATGAGAGCCAAAAAATTGTCAAGAAGCCTGGAGAACTATTCCTCAAGACTATAAAAAAACAGAAAGTCTCCTTGGATGCCAAATGTCATGAAATGAGACTTTTGAACAGTACTGTAGGTATACAGTATATCTGTGCAGTTTAACTGTATAACAAGCAGCGAGGTCCATGGTTCAGTCCAGAGCATGGTTCTGTGTCTCTGTGGTGTTTTACATGTTCTTCCTGAGTCTGTGTGAATTTCATATAGGTTCTTGATTTTCCCTCCCACCTCCCAAAAGCATGCCAGTACATGGATTGTTTACTCTATGTTGCCCCTAGGTGGGAATTATTGTGCAAATGTATGTATGCATGATACCATGTGATGGACTGTTTCACAGTGGGAGGAATTCCTGAAACAACTTGGTGTTGATTCAAATTTACCGCTAATTCCTACAAGTATGAAAGAATGAAAGAATGAACACACGGATGAATGAATGAAAGAATGAACTTTTTACATTTTGATTAAATTTGATATACATTTCATATACAAAGATACAACCTTCAAGATCTAAACAAACTCAACAAAATCTCCCTGTCTGCCGTGTGTGTACCACAGTGAATAGATGACCTGAAATAGAGTAGAAGCAAATGTAAATACTGTTTGTGTGGAATTCCACACTTGAGCGCTTACGTAAATGTGTGTGTGTGTGTCTGTGTATGTCTGTGTGTGTGTGGAAAGATGTGTGGGAGGATGTCCTGAAGCTGTGTCAATCCTCCGTCCTTCCAGTTTATAAACACAACCTCATGTTTATAGCTGAAAATCCTTTTTGAGGGAGTACAAGAATATCTCTCAGTATGACGTATGGAAAACTCTTTTTTTCCCGCAACACGTGTGTTTGTGTTTTTTGTGGTAGACATGACGGTCCTGGCACAGATTGAAGTATTGGACATATGATATCCCTAAAGTCATAAATACTTCTACCAAAGGAGTCAGTTCATGATGGCACAGAATTCAGAGATCATAATCATGAGATGCTGTTTCATTTAATGCAGACTATCTTGCTTCTGGCTGTGCGTGTAAAGACGGAGGAGAGACATCAGTTACTCACACACCCACCCTCAGCACTCGTGACTTACAGCATGCACAGTCAGCATGGCCAAAAGAGCTGGCAAAAGAGCCGGTGCATAACTGCAGATCTGCAGAGCGAGAAGAAACATCCAGCATGCAGAGCTCTTTATCGGTGCTAATAGTTAGGAGCAGAGAAAAATTTGCTGGTGTTGAAATCAGACAGCACAGGGGTACTGTTACACATGAGACTTCACAAAAGCTGTGTAGAGGATATTAAGAGTTTGCAGGCATCATATAGCTGAAGATTGGGCTACTAATTAGAATATTTCTCACAATCAGAAAAGAGATGTCAATCATTAAACTGATATCATTTAGAGCATTTCTTGGTTAACATAATAGTTAACCATTTATTTGAACACAATTCAAATATTCAATTAACCGACTATATAGGGGTGGTGTGATGTCTCCCAAACACAAATTAGCTTTTGCCTTTAAACAACACATCTCCTATTTTTTCTCTTGAGGTTAATAAGACAAAAACCAGTTTGTCAGGCAAAATCCATCACCCTGCAGACTTTCTCATGGCAGAAAATGGACCGACTCTTTCAGTGCTACAAAATAATTTCTATATATTACTACCAAACTATCCATTCATCCATCCATCCTTCAATCTTCTAAACTGTTTATCTTGTGTAGGGTTACTGGCTGGCGTCTGGAGACTATCCCTGGGAACTCAGGGCACAGGCGTATACACCGGGTGGGGCACTAACCTATTGCAGGACACGTACACACTCAGTCACACACTACAGGCAAACAAATGAAATTCGATAAATTTAATATTATGACGACATTAAATCTTAGACAGAGTGTAAACATTGCATAGCTTGATACACCACGAGAACTGTGACATGACTCTAAAATTGGAGAGATGGTGCAAATCCTTCACCAGTGTTTGCATTCTTCTACTTCCCCCGCTAATGAAGTTTCTCATCCCAGCTGCAGCCCCCTCAGGACGAACTCCAGCTCCTCCGGCGACAGATCATCACCCAGTGCTCACTGTTCTTCTGTTCCTTTTACCGTGAAACCGCCTCCAAAAAAAGCACCAAACTTTGCCACAGTGTGGGTGGCAAGGAGAAAAAAAAATGACAATGCCCGCATGCCCGGCGGGCTTTAATCTGCTGTGTTGGGAGGCTTTTTCAGGGGGGTGGCACTGACGTTTGTGTCAGGACATCTTGGGAACGGAAGATGCGCTACTGTCCTTCAGGGCCTTGCAGACGTGTGTATGTGGAGTAAGCGTGGGATGTTTATTTACTGCAAGAGCTGCCCACTTCTCAGGCCTCTAGGGGAAGGATCGTATCCTGTCGCTATGCCCTGAAGCCATTCGTGACTCCGTGGGCTGCAGTTTGGCCGAGTTGAGTAGGAGAGGAACTCGAAGGAACTCGCCTCTGGGTAATCTCTCCTTCTCACTCAAAAAAAAAAGAAAAAAAAAAAGCATAGTCTAGCCTAATGCCTGAGATGTGCTCATTAAATCACAAGGCCAGCCAGTCAAAATAAAAACTGTTTGTTTGCTGGTTATTCACCCCTACCTCACACTCGTTTCCTCTGCTGATTTAACCTCGCCACAACCTCACTCCAGTGTTTTGAAGGAAGGAAAAAGCTAAGAATGTGTAGAGGAGGGGAAGGAGGAGGAGGAGGCAGAGTGCGTCAGGGAAGAGGGAGAAAAGACTGAGGGGGCGAGTGATGGGGAGATGCATGGCATCTGCTGCCCTGCTGTTTGGAGCTCTTGCTGACAGCTGAGGAAAGGCTTGAAGACCTTCCCCTCCAGAGGCTGCACTGAAACCATATTGAGTCCAAACTGAACTTCAAAAGAGGTGGTTAAAGCATCCAAAGACTCATCTAAGTAATATGCTGATAAACCCTGAAGTACAACTTTAAATGCTTCCCTTAGAGTAGAATTCTGAAAGTAAATATATAAAAGTAAACTTTGCAAAAGTAAAGTGCTTCTTTCACCAAGGATCCAATGGTCATAAGAAAATATGAGCCAAGTCAGCTAACAGCTTTGTTTCTAGACTCTTACATTATCTAGCAAACTGACTAGGGGCAGTTTGTTACCTCTCAACTGGTGTTGTTTTGGTAAAATGACTACAAACCTCATTTCATTGTTTCCACTCTACTATCTCAGGTTTTGCATAAGTGCTCTTTGAGCAAAGTATACAGCATACTAACAGTTGTGGTTTTAACCAATAGTTTTTCTGGACACTATAACTTTCTCTTTAAACTCCTACCGAGTCGTGTGTATAATCTCTGCCCCTGCAACAGGCCCCTGGCCTTCCAGCCTCCAGGCTCTCTTCATGTTTATGAGCCATCCTTTTAATGCTCCCCCAACTCCAGCATGCCTGTCTTTAATTTTGTACAGATATCGTATATCCTGTCTATTTCTTCCCCTTTCCCGATGTTCTAGAAGCAGCTCAGGCTGTACGATTTTCAGTTTGGATACCTTATAAACAAGTTTATAAGGCTTTAACTTTTTCAACCTTAATTTTCCTTAATCATCTCATACAAGTTGGCTTGGAAATTATCCATACATTTGTAACAGCGGGGTGCTCTAGTTGGAAAGCAACTTATCCTCTGAAGCCAATAAAATATGAACAATTCATTTTAATAAATCTTTGATATGTAAGAATGTATCACGTTTAATTATATCTGTATGAATTTCAAAATGTATTGCAGCACAAACTGTAAAGCACAACAAAGTAATAAATATCCCAGCGGTTAAGTTGATTTTAACTTTACATTACTTATGAAACTGAGTAGAGGCTAGTGGGAGTGAAACTGAACTATTAGAAAAAAGTAAGAGATTAGCAAGACAGTGTTCGTTAACTATCAAAGCATCTCAGGTATTAAGGAATTGCTAACAAGTATTAGTCATATTTAAATATGCCTGTCTTTTTCACAACTTTCCACACAGTAAGCACAACACTCCTCTTTGTGGGCCAAACTGCATATAACAAATTTTTTTCTTGTTTTGCATAGAATTTCTATCATTGGCTACCACATGTAAAATTCCCTGCAGCCTAATTTGCAAATGCTGACATACTTAAAAACTGTCAAAACTGATTACATCAGGAGCGGCTGGTAATTTTACTGGCACCCCCTTTTCTCAAAGATGAAAAGACATCAATAAAAGGTTTCTTTCAAGCCCAGGCTGCATTCATGAATTCATGCAACCCATCAGTGACAGTCATCTCCATTTTAGCTGATATTTTTTAGCCCACTTTACTGGCACAACTACAGTTTGTCATCAGCATTGATTAAGAAGATGCATGTGAACCAATGAATGTAATTATTTACTCTTTCAACCTTTTTTCCCACAAGCATTTCAAGGGGAAACCTGAAATAGATCACACCTTGTTCTTTCAGCGTACAAATTACACAAAAGATAGATGACAGAACTGTAAGGGTAACAACTTTCCCATGTTTTGTATTCAGGGCAAACAAAGTGTGAACCAAATAGATCTTTACACACTTTTGAAGTATTTACATTTCTTGACATCACAATCTGCCTTTAGAGGTAACGGTGGCACAACAGTTATCACATTTGCTTTAAATCTCTAGGGCTGGAAAATCTAAACTCAAAAGTCTGTTTGAATGGAGTTTGTATGTTCTCCCTGTGCTTGGGGTTTTTTGACCTTGTACTCTGTTTCCCTCCACCATCCAAAGACATGTGATATAGGCTGATTGGTGTTTCCAAATCACCCGTAATATATGATTGTGTGAGTGCCTGTGTCCTGTGATGGGTTGACATCCCATCCAAGGGGTCCTTTGCCTTGTGCCCTTTGGGATAGAATGGGTAATAAATGAATGAATATTCACTACCTGGCAAAAAAAGATCTTCAATCACCTTTAGCATTGATTACAACACAACATGTGGTAGCCATGTCATGTGTGAAAATGATTTCTCATGCTCCCAGAACCAATTTTTTTTTTTTTTTTTTTTTTAGTGGTGGAATATGCCTGTGACATCAGGGAAGAAAAACTCGGATGTGATTACCTGGTCAATCTGTACATTCAGGTCATCAGTTAACTTAATTTTATTTCCACATAACATTGCTCAGTCTAGACCTAGAGTTTAGATTATAGCATTGCCTCCAGAAGCTTGTACAGTGGCTACTATGCCTGATGGGTGTAACACTTCATGTGCTTCCTTTCTTATCCTGACGCATCCATTGCTCTGGAATAGGGTCAATCTAACCTCATCGGACCACATGATCTTTTTCCATTGCTTCAAATTCCAATCTTTTTGCTTCATAACACATTGAAGTTTTGAACAAATTAGCCACGTTAACAAATGGGTTTTCATAGCCACACAGCTGTTTCGTCCCAATCCTTCTCATTATATTCTGTGCATATAGAAATACTCTAACTTTCATGATGAAACATAGCTATGGTTTTTTACTGTTGATCTTTTATCATGCAACTTCACCAATTGTTCCACCCTCGATATTCTTTTCCGACCTCTTTTCTTCCACAAAGTTGACAGTTCAGCACTATCCGTCCAGGTTTTGGTGATGTGCTGAAGGGTTCTCCACACAGTTCCTGTCATTTCAAATGTCCTTAGTTGTTTTCCTTGCTTGATGCAGCCCAATAATTTGACCATTCTGAAATGGCAATTTTATTGGCCAGGCAGTTTATCTGTAAGTGTGAGAAGTTTGTTTATCATTCTTATGAGGCCATCATTGAGACTTTGGGATATAATACTTTGCTAGACCCTAATAGTTTCCGTATCAAGCTACTGATAAATATTAGATTTTAACCTCCCATTTGACCTCACGACTAGCTGAAACTGGATAAAGTTAAAAATATTCTGGATCAGAGAGGAATGAAAAGCTATGGTTTCTCTAAAGCTGGGGTAGGGAACAAGCACAATCCTAATATAAGATCCATTCAATAGTGACATCAATTATTTATTATTTTACTATTGTCAATATTATTTTCTATTTTAATATTACTTCATTATACATAATATGTTGTACATTATATATGCAAATATTTAATTTAACTTAACCTAACAGAAGGGGTGTAAAGCTTATTATAAAGTTATTTTTGTCTGTTATTCCTAGTCTCTAGCACTAAAATGGCAAGAATATTTTTTTTGGTTTAGATTTTTCTGATATTTATGGTAGATGCAATATATTTATAGGGTAAAGGGCCATTATGATATAAGTAAAAAATATAAATATAAATAAAAAATAACAAAACCAAGGTTGACATAAAGGATCAAATTAACCAGCAGAATTAGTTACACAAACTTTTCTAGGTATTACCTAAGGTCTGAAGATGGTGATTTTGCCAAGATGTAAAAATATTTGCAGCGGACCTTCAACTTTAAGCACCACTTCAAGCATTACATCAAGCTGTGACTAGGAACACAGGTATACAACAAATTTGCCAAGCAGGAAGGAGGTTGAGGCCCCTTGCCCTGAAGATCTTTTGGTGTGGAGGGAGGAATGTACAACTTCCTTTGTTTAGTTGTTTGGTTTAAATCACCTTTATGTTCAGACTTCAGAGGATGTTGCCTCCCTGTTGTCCCCAGTGATTAAAACCAGCTTTGCTCCTCTGTGTACATGTGGAAACGGGAAGCAAGGTGTCCTTCGGGCTTTGACCCTAACCCTATAAAACACAGACTTTCCACAGTAGCATTGTGTTGTTTGAACAGGGCAGTGTGTGATAGTCTGTGTATTTGAATGAGCTTCCATTTTTTAAAAATATATAACTGGGAAGAGTTATTGGATTAACTAAGCAAGCACCTTTAATTGCACAATAATTGAGCATTTAAAGTAAACATTCACCCTAAACAACCTGCATATCAATGTTTATAATCAACATCTGATCTCCAATGACTTAATGAAATTTTGAGTTGACTAGTTTGGTTAAACTAGTACATTACACAAAATGCCATTTGACTACTAGCTTACAGTGGTGCTAGCAAAAAAAAAATAATAATAATCTCTACGTTAAGCAGTGTTGTAACAGTTCTTTAGGCTGTGTAGCTCTTTCTTTATCTGTACACTTTGCTCAAACACATCAGCTTCCAATGCTTCAACTTTCATCTTAATACCATCATTAGTGCCATCACATTCATCATCATGTAGATCTCGAACTAGCACATCCTGCCAAAACTCAGAGCAGCTTTATTATATAGGTTCATTGCATCCTGAAACTTTGCTCCAGTGTCACCATTACGTCTACATTGGATTTTTCAATAGTATGACACTGTACACCACTGGAAAATAAGTTATTTTGTTTTTAAGAGTAAACATAGCCACTTAACTGTTATGTGAAAATGATTGAGACTTTAACTTTTTTCTCATGGGAATTATAGAACTAAAACACCAACCTAAAAAATATCTGAATCATTAAAAGTAAGTATAATCATGTCACTTTTAATATCACTATATTTAACTAGTTACAAAATAAGATTTTCCTTTACTTCTATTAAGAATATATATTTGTTCACTAAGTATCACTGCTTGATGCCCAAACCTGCATGGTAATATGATAGATAAAAGTTGCTAAAAAAACTATTTCAGACATTTCTAGGCATGTCACGGCATCAACAACTCAATTGAGAACAGAACTCCAACATGACATAAACACATCCAGGAAGTAAACACACTTTCTCTGGTAAGAGCCTGACTGATGGATGGATGGATGGATGGATGGATGGCTAGATAGATAGATAGATAGATAGATAGAAGTGGGAGTGGGGCTGGAAAAGATAGCTGTGCTGTTGGACTCTTCTGAAGGCATTGTCTTTCTGTTGGCCTCGCGCTGGCATCTGTAGAATGAAAGGTGTGCTATAACCCTTCACTGGTCATCATTGTATGGAACGAAACTTTTTGTTTGTTTGATTGCTTATGTAGTAAGCCTTACACTTAGCTCAGTGGTTCTGTGAAACATAATCATGGTTTCTCTTTTTGCTACAATGGAAGAAAATCATAACCTGACTTTATTAACGCTAAAATGTAAACTTTATATTGTGATTACAGATTCCTTTTAAAGATACCTGCTATCCACTATCCAGACAAACTGCATGTTACATTTTCAAAATTCTTCATGACTTCAATTTTACCAGACATCTAATTCCTCTTTGGTACTGGCCAGGATGTCTGGAGGGAGCTCACACCAGAGAAGTGAAGCAGATGCAGATTCACATAGCCTATTGAATACCAATGACCTGTGGAATAATCATTGGCCTCACATTAGCAGCATTTATATATTCTCAATCTGTGTGATGCAGGCTAAAAAAAGAACTTATGATAGCTACTCAATTGTCCTTGTGGTGTGAAATGAGAGTGCGTGTTACTATTTTTCATCTGCTTTACATTTCAAATGGCAGCCGAAAAAAGCCAGACTGTTCCGCTCTGGACGGCGTCCACGTCAGCGAGCAGCGTTGCCTAGCAACCACTTAGAAGCAGCAAGAGGGAAAAAAGGTGCACGAAGCATACACACCATTTTACACATTCCATGCCCTGAAAAGCACACTTTTCTAGTCCTGTTCATGGTGAGGTCTGCCAAACTGTATTGTGACACTTTTTTTTTTTTTTTTTGCGGATAAAAAGCATGTAGACTTTTACCCAAAGCACTGTTTAGTATTGGGACTGTTAACATAGAGAAGGTAACATAAACGTCAAGTTAAAAAATTTTATGTGCAGCAGTCAGGTTGGCTTTTCTTAAAGAAAACAAGATTAAATCACATGTACACATCATTTCATAGGGAGTTTAGTAACTCGTTATTAATTAATCGGTAACTAATTATTCAGTTGTATTTCATGTGTATCTGCCACCATCTCAGCTGACAGAGAACATTATTAGAAAAATAAATAACAATTATACAGGTCCCAACATGTTTAACCTGATATGTTCCAAATGTTCTTGAATTTGACTATTAAAAAAATGATGGCTTAGTTTTCTATAACTGTGACTCTTAACTCAGTATTTCCTGTTGTAAGGTTTATATTAATGCGCTTATACCAATATATTTCCATAGTAAAAACTTACACAGGGATTTAGTAGACCAAAGTGATTGAAAAAATATCTGTAATTGTTTATATAGTGATGTTTTATTTAAGGAGATATTTATTTAGTATTTTTGGAAGGAGTCTCCGTTGTTAGTAAGTTTGAGTCAACGCTCAAGATAAAGCGATAACAAGTTTTCTAGAATGGGAAAGTCTTGTAACATGAGCTCCTATTATTTTGTCATGATAAATCAAAGTGTTCGAAAAAGGGAATGACTGTTTAAAATGTCATTGATACCTGGCATGCAACTGTTTTATAAATTTTGCACAATATTAAACTCGTTTAATAAATATCATTTGTTATCATTAAAAAGGCTGTGAATTAAACAGAGTAAAATGTTTCACATGTACTGTTATATAAAAATAATTAAATTTGCTGCATTTTACTGAGAAACATTATACCCAATGATGTTGATTTATTCATATAATAGCATGCCATATTTGATTCCTTATATCCCTGCACTTTATTAGAAACAAGTCATTACAAGTTTGTATCAAATGTTCAAAGAACTGTAGTGTTCACTTACATAAAGGAGCTGATAGTGGACTTTTGTACAAAGCAGGAGAGGAACTACCAGACCCCCGTCATCAACAGGAGCCCAGTGG
>JAQMYJ010000007.1:11365221-11385182 GCA_030014305.1 Clarias laeviceps
CATTTCACTGCATATCGTACTGTGTATGACTGTGTATGTGACAAATAAAATTTGAATTTGAAAAAATTTGAATTTGAATAAAGATCTGGTGTAATACTGACAAATTTCTGAGTAATTTCTGAGTAATTTCTGAGTAATCAAGTAATTGTCCATCTGTCCATCCATCCATTTTCCATGGAGGAGGGCCTGAAGACTATCCCATGAAGCTACATTCACAGCTGAATCAGCCTGAAATGACTCAAGTGACTGTAATGCTAGCAATAGTTGAAGAAGTTTCCTTCTTCTGGACCTCAGCAAATAGAGCTGACTAACTGCTTGCCTTCCTCCAGAGCAAAAGCCCAAGCATATTTTTTCTAAAATGACAGCCATTGTCTAAAATTAATGAGTGATAGCACATATAAGACATTTTAACCAAGATGGTGCAAGCAAGAACATTGTGATGTGTGCATGTGTGCCTTTCAGAGGACACATTAGAGCCAGATAAAAGTCACTTTTAATTATCAATGTGTTATGGCACACAAAAACGATCTGACCAAAAATTGAAACTGAGCAATGTTGCTTATAATGTGAACATAGCCTTGATACTAAATGCAAGGGACACCCTGCATAGGGTGCCAACCGATCTTTGGGCACAAGCACACACAAACAAACTCACATACCCAGTCATATACTATGGGCAATTTGGAAAAGCCAATCAGCCTACAACACATCTTTGGATGGTGGTGGAAACCAGAGTACCTGGAGGAGGCAGCTGTGCCAACCATAGAGCCGCCATTTTTTTGTTAGTTTTTTAAAATAAAATTGCCATAACATTCTGGTTGACAATATTTCTAGGCTTTATTTCTAGGCAGTATTTATAATTGATCATTTTGGTTTCCACCATTGTAACAAAATCAGAAAAAAAGGTTGGCAACCCTATAATGCTCATGTCACTGTGCCTTACTTTGAGGACCTAGCAATAAATGACTTCTACGAGCACCATGGCCTGCACTAAGCTCCCTATGACCTGTCATAGTCCCTGCTTGTCCAAAGTCCACTTCATTAGTTGCCTGAGATTCTCCAAGTGATGTAAAATGGACATCATTTCTCTCTTGGCCTCGAGCCAGCAAAGAGGGATCTACTTCAGTTGCCCCTCTCCCAGTCAGCCTAACAACCACAGCAGATGATGATAAATGTAGAGGTGGAAAAGCAATTACTGTAGTGGGGTGCACTTAGGCTGAGAGAAATCAGAATAAACCAGTGAGAGCTTTGACCACTAATGACTGAATGTGCTGTACTGGGAGTAGTGGGATGCTTCTGTATCTGTATCTCTGGTCAATTTTAACTATATAGAACGAAAAATTTTATTTTTATATTAAAATCTCTCTCTCTCTCTCTCTCTCTCTCTATATATATATATATATATATATATATATATATCGTTTTATATAGTTTAACCTGTTTAAGGTCATGTTATATAGTTTAACCTGTTTAAGGTCATAATTGTCCTGATGCATAAATAGTGCACTTGAGCTTGAGGTTATAAAATGATGGTTGGACATTCTTCTTCAGGATTTTCTTGTTATTTGTGCAGAATTCATGATTACATCAGTTATGGCAGGTCGACCAGGTCCTGAAGTTGCCCCAGACAATCACACTGCTGTAACATACTGTATGATGTTCTTTTTATAGGGCACTGGTGGCTCAGTGGTAGGTCATGCGGAAGGCCCGGGTTCGATTCTCAGCCAGTGCCCAAACCCCAGCCACTGGATGCAGTGACGCTCACTAGCCCAGATAAAATGGGAGGGTTGTAATAGGACGGGCAAACCTGTGTCAAGCTTGTATGTGCGGACCGGATGGTCCATTGTTGCGACTCCTTGCCGGGACCAAGCTTGTGTGTGTTTATATATACGCACACAAACAGATACAGTAACAGTCTAAAGTTCAGACACAATTATTTTTCTTTATTTTTATATTTTCAACATTGTATATTAATGTTGAAGACACTGAAATTAGGACAGAACAAATATGGAATTATGTTTATGAATTATATAGTCAACAAAAATGTCATTAATAACCCAGAATATGTGTTATATTTTTTGCTTCTTCTAAGCAGCCACTTTTGCTTTGAGAACAGCTTTGCACACTCTTGGCAATCTCTCAGTCAGCCTCATGAGGTAGTGGTTTATATCTGGAATGGTTTTCCAACAATCTTGAAGGAGTTCCCAGAAATGTTGAGTACTTTTTGGCTGCTTTTCCTTCATTCTCCAGTCCAATTCATTCCAAACCATCTCAGTTGGATTTAGATCTGGTGATTGTGGAGGGAAGGTCATCTGATGCAGCACTATGTCCATTCTTGTTTTGCAAAACTGCATGTACTGTATGTCTGTGGTCCCATAAGGTTATAATAGATTCCCCATGTGTTGCACTTGAAACTAATGTCTCATGCACTCAAAGCGATCACATAACTTTTGAGTGTTGTAGAATTCTGATTTTTTTTTTCTTTTGTAAATATTACCATGAAGTGCATTTTGGATCCCAAATGCTAATAAACCAGTGCTAGTGATAATATACAGTATATAATATATACAAATATATTTATACATTACATTGCCTCATGCTTCTTAAAATGAAAATGAAATATTTCTATCTAATATTTTACATAAGAGAATAGTAGGAACAGTGAAGTATGAGGGGAAATTTGGCAATTATTGATTTTTGTTTCATGCTGTTAGTATGTGGTTCTTGAACATTACAGTCGTTCTCTTAGGCCTTCAGAATTTAGACTGAAGGCTCTTGGCCTCTTCCACTTGCAACTCTGTTCAGGAGCCTCACCCTGGTGCTTGATGCTGTCAACCTCAGCGTGAAGCAGAATTCTGTCCTTTAACAAACTCACCGCTCACACATGTGCATGTGTGGGTCAGTTTATGAATTATTTGAGGGATGACTTTTGAATTGTTTAACCTTGGTTTCATCTGTCCTAAGAATCTTTTTCTAGAACTAGACATGCTTTAATTGTTGTGAAGGCTATTTTTTTCTCCACCACGCTAATTGTCTTTCCTTGGTCTTCTAGGTCTCTTGGTGTTGCCGCGCTCACCAGAATGCAGATATGGACAGTCCTAAAGTTTCTTCGATGTCTCTGGTAGGTCTTTCTGATAGGTTTTTTATCTTCTTACTTTGTCAAGGCCAAAAAACTGCTTCAGTAAATCGTCAAATACGTTTCTTAGTCTTAAAACATTAATACAATCATTTCCTAATATTTTTGTTATTATACTAAATGCTCCTTGTTGGAACAGAAACTCACATTTGCGCGTGGTGGTCAGGTGTCCACGGACTTTTGGCCCACTGTACATATTCAGTGAATGCACTTGAGTTTTTTGGTTTTGATGCATTGTTAATGTAAAGATATGGCAATATTAGTGCTGACTTTTCAATATGTAAGAGATTATTACAAGAAAAAAGGTGAGATGACTAAGTAGTTTCATCTGTCTCACCTTTTTCCTTGTAATAATCTCTTACATTTTGGAATTTGATCTTTTGCTGCACTTCTTTTTCACATTGACTGCAGAAAGAATAATAATAAAAAAAATGCAGTGACTGAGTGCCAGCCAGCTCCATCTCCCTGTCTCTGAGTGGCCTGGCCTAAATGTGGAGGAGCTATATTCAGATGGCTGTAAGTGTGGGCGTTCAGTGAGAGAACGGCTCAGGCAGCAAAGTTGCCTACACACTCCTTCATTCTGACTCACTCTTCACAGTGGTACATGAGGACAAAAGTCAGGACCAGAGAAGCTGAAAAACCAGACTGAGTAAAACAAATTGTGCGTCAGCGTCACTTCCTCCTTCCCTGGAGCCAGCTGCCTTTGCACACTACACTTTTAATCATACTTTCAGGTACGACCTTGCTATGCCTTGCCAACACTTTTCCCTTCTACCTATTATTCTACCATGTAAACAATCCTGTACTTGTTTAATATACTCCCTAGCAACTCGATCTATCATTGATAGAAACCCACCTCCTACAGGTTTTATGTCAAATTACTTCCCCTTAATATTTAACTTATTTGATTCAAAGAACAATAAACTCCCTCTGGAAGACATTGTGTATAGTACAGATGTTGTTGTTCCAGAATAAATCAATAAATTGGTTGGACCTAAAGATGACCTTGTGTCATTTCTACTTGGACTTGTTGTTTCTAGAGACAGTTTGATAATTAAAAAGTAATAGTGCTGTAATAGTGGTCATAAAAGTAATAGTGGTAATAGTGCAGTCAGAGATTCTGACAAATTTTAGTTTTGAAATTCATTACAGTCCCTGCTTTCAGTATTCCCTAAAGGCTGCCAGTATGCCACAACTAGAGTGACATAATCTCCCCCATCAATCACAGCAACACTAGCCAATCATGGGTGGCTGTGAGCTCATGCATGCAGAAGAAGGCAATTTTAAGTGTGCCATGCCTTCCCATGACATGAGCAGCAATTTGAAAAGATGTAGTTTCCTCATGTCACATGTCAGAGAGGAAGCACATGAAGCTTAATATATTGGTCACTTGCAAATGACCTCACTGCTGGGTAGGAATTCACCAGGACTAAATTAGGGAGACAATCTTGGAAGACAAATAGTAAAACTTGAATTTTGTAAAGGAAATAAGTTTTTATGTCCAAACCCACATGAGCATTTCCCAACTAACCCACCGGCAAGCGACAAGTTCTTCATGTGGCATGGAGTTTGATTTCTGAGCTGTGTAACAACCTCTATTGTGATTTCTTGTAGGTATTTTTTTTCCAATTTGCAGAGCCCAATATGGCACAGAGACTAGAATATTTCCTCTGGCCAGTTACCTCTGCTGAAATATTAGCAAATGTTACAAAAATATTATGAGCAGTATCAAAAACATCATGTCTTCCTCTTTCTGTGACTTCTGAGAAGCTGTGGCGCGTGTGAATATAAGGTACAGTGTGTTTCTTTAACATGCACACTCCCGTCCTCATGCTGTCATTGTCAGCATTTCATCCGTGGGTGCCAGTAAATAAAGTCCAAGCCAGCTAATTCCCTTGACATTTACACAGCTACCTCAGTGAGTCAGAGGGGAGAGAGAATGAAAGAAAAGAAGAAAGACATGCTGTTAAAAGATGAATGGGTTGAGTTTATTTGCCTCCAGATGGACTGAAAACATGTTGATCCTGGGTGTGTGCTTGTGTGCGTGCACTGTCCTCCTGAAATTGTTAGCGCTGGATACTGTTCCTCTGGCTTACCTTGGCTGTTGTAATCTCAAGAAGAGCATCAGCGCATAGATGTGCGTCATAAGGGGAGAGTATCACCTCACGGGAGTGTGTGCAGGCGTACAGGACACAGCACTGCTATCTGTCTCACACAGCAGTGACTGAAAGCCACATCCCCGCTCCTCATTGGAGCCATTCAGATTTATTTAAAAAAATAATAAACATTTACATTTGCATTTACATTAATTTATTTACCATATTTATTCAAGTGAAGAAGCACAGAGCTATCAAACAGAGCCAACAGTGAGACAAGCGCTGGACTTACACATTGTTGGTTTTCCCAATGCATTTGGCTACAACACACATGCACACACACACACACACACACACACACACACACATATATACAAATATAAAAAAGGAAAGAAAGATAAATATGCATGATCTTATTCAACAACTTTAGCAGCAGATACCTGCTCTACTGTTTGCCAGCTAATGAGTTCGCTCAGTTTCTAACAGGTTACCAACAAGCAGTTAATATTAGAACAAGTTATTGAAACCGATCTTAAGGACAAAAGCTAGTTTTAGGCCAAGGTCACTTACAACTTACCTAATATTTAGCTGTTATGTATTTAGCTGTTATGTTTAGCTGTTTGCTCGCTAGATTGTAAGAAAATCCCTGTCTCACTGATAATAATGCATGTCAATATAATAATTTTTTTTAAATGATAATATATATTCAAACATTTCAGCGATTTTCGTGTCCGTTAGCTGGAGCTATCTGTTTTAAAACTGAGTACCTATTCAACATTCTCTCCAAGCCTAAGCTGCATAGGGAACAATGTAATTTTGCAGAAAGATGTGACTACTCATCATACTTAGGCACTGTTTATGCCCTACATGAAATACAAAAAAATAAATGCTTCCAAGAGTCTCTTAACAGCTTACTCGGTATGAGTTGTGTAACTTCATCTTTATGCTGCCTACACAGTGTGAGCCCATTAGAAGGTGAAAGAAAATAAAGAAGGGCAGTGGTGGAAAGTTAGTGATGAATATCAACTTCATTACTGTCCTTAAATACATTTTTCACGCAGGCCTGGCTTACAGATGACCCCAAGTCCTAAGGAGCCCAGGCAAAGAATCTATGGTTCACACACAAATAAGATAACAATATACTGTATACAATTTATAATTACTTATGTAACCGACAATATTTTTTTTTGTATTTAAATTGTATTTAAATGTATTGTTATAATTAAAACACATTTCCACTTGTCATCCAAGACCTCTAACCATTCTTATTGATAAATTGATGAGGAATTTATAATTGATAAAACACTACCGGTGATGGTGACATGAAGAGCGCATGCGTTCAACAAATTAAATGAGCCAGGAAATACTCAGTGGACTTGCCATTCACTCCACTGAGAGTCAGGTGACTTGCATTTGGACCTAAAAAATAGTACAGATTGCCACATTAAAATAAGATATACATGTGGGTAAAATGATATTATTATTATTATTATTATTATTATTATTATTATCATCTTTTCATTTGACAATCATGTACTTTATGCAGTATTTTAATTCTCAAAATTATGTATATGTATGCTAAACAGAGCAAGGCCTTAATGAAACTATAAGTCTGGCTTTATGAATGGTTGGTAAAGACTTCATCTGTGTGTCACTACAAGGCTGATGGCCAAGTGTTTATTTTAAATTGCCCTGTTGTATTAAAGCTAACTGTGGGTGGGCGTTGGTAATGGGATGGGAAGTGGATGAGGGGTCCAATATGGATAATTTGTCCTCCTTTCCATAATTAATAGAGTAATAATGGCTGCCCTGTTTTCATGAATCTGTACTTTTTAAATTTATCTAAGAATACCTTTGACTTTTACTTCACTACATCCTACTGCGAAAATATGTATTTTCTACTCCACTATATTTCTTCATGGCATTGAATTACATTTTACAGCCACACTGCTGGTTTTAATTGGACTGCGAAAGAGAAATGATGGACCTTTTTTATTTATTTTACCAATAGGCAACTAGAGCAGAGAGCGCATGTGTGTCAGAAGCTTGCAATAAAGAAGCCAAAATGGATTGGTGCCAAGGCATCACTGATGCTGACTCATCAGATATGTGCCATGCATTGCCTTATTCAAAAGAATTCTTTAAAAGAATAATATGTAATAATAAAAAATAAAAAAAAACATAGCAATTTTAGTATCTTTAAAGTTCCACATCTAACATCTTGATGCAATACCTCATAAAATATTTACTTGGCTACTTTTCATTTTCTTATCTTGCTGTAGTCAATTATGATATGAATATCAATTTCGATTATGTAAAGGCAAATCAAGTATTTTTCATGTGAGTTTCTACAAGTATATGAAAGATGAAACTGATGAATGAGATAAATCTATTGGTAAAATTCCATTTTATTATCAGATTTGGCATGTAAAGTAAAGACAGTGTGTTTTACGGTCAATTTACAAACAAGTCCAACTCTGCCCTCCTCTTTTCCTGTAGCTGCTGGAAGCAGATCTTGTATGAAGAGGTCATTTATTTAGTTACAGAAACAAAAGGAGCCACTGTAAATTCCACTCACAGTATACTCATCAAAGATGATATTCATCTGGCTTGCTGAGTCATGTAACAGACAACAATCCACCAGTCATGGTAGGTCTTTCTGACGAACATAACAATGTGTGCTCTCACAGAATAAATCATCAACCAAGGTATTTTCTGTCATAAGGGCATAAGTTAAAATGAACGTCATGTTCTTGATGTCAACGTCAAAGTATTACAGTATAATATTTGGCTTGTATAAACAGAAAAAAGTCACCTCATGCCTGAGCAAGGACCTCAAGCAAAACATGTTGGTAATATAAGACCTTAATGAGGTTTTGTTAAATCTGCTTACTGTCTTTAATCTACCCTTTAGATAGTCAAATGATATTGACAGTGGAATAAATTTTCATGCTGACTTTGACTTAGCCTCCTCCCCCATGTCTGTCTTTGCTTTCTTCTCTCTAATATTGATAATAGCTTATTCTCTCACTGCTTTTATTTGACAGGAACCAATAATCTTTGGATTTCTCGGCTTGATTAGCTTTGTTTGCAGTCAATACACTGGAGGAAGTTGAGATTATAGGGTGGGGAAGGGGGAAAGGATCTTTGTGTTTCACACTCAGACATCACTTCAAAAACGATTTAGGAGCTCTTTCTAACTAAAAGAAGCTTGATCGTTAAGATTGGTGTTAAATGATCTAGATACAAATCTTGAACTGACAGTTTGGCCAAAAATAACAAAAATATAGTAGATTACCTTTTCCTGGAAGTATTGTCTAGAGAGAAATGCCATCAATGACCAGAGAAGCAAGGCATTATTTAGAGAAGCATTCCAAGCAGACCAAGGTTAAGAAGAAGTTGGAGAGATCGACAATTCAGATGGAGGAAGCTTTTCACAGGAGAACCTTAGCATGAACACTCCATGAGTTATCGTCTTTATGAGTGAGTGGTGACCTATATAAAATCCTCTTTAGTGATTCCCAAAAGACATGCTGCAGACTCAGGGAAAAAAAACATAAGCTTTTCCAGGCTGATGTAAATTTTTGGTCTTGGCACAAAACACTGCTTTGGCAGAAACCCAAAACTGATCACCATCCCTGCCACTGCATGTAGCTAAACCACTGAAGGAAAATAATCAATGACAGGGTGGTGTCATGCACCCCAAATTAAAGTTACTATTATCACCCTGATGCTGGCTGTGTTCCCATAACAGCATGCACAATATTTACCTATTGTTACATTTAATGTTGTGTAATGTCTGAGAAACAATGGAAATGATAATAACAACAGCAGTGTACAGTATAAATTGTGTAGCAGGAACAATTGTATGAATTTATGAACAAATGTTTAACCAATCAGATTCAAAATGAGACAGGAATTTAACAGCAATGTGGTATAAAAAATATTAGTCAAGAAAAGTAACATGTAAAGGACAGCATGAAAAAAAACTCTAATTTTCCTTTCCAGAAGCTACACTTCTTTACTTTCCTCTGCTGCTTCAACATGGTTTAACAATGAAAATGAGGTTTGTGTTAAAGCACAAAACAGGAAACTTGACAAAGGCCACTGGATGTTAAGCTTAGTCTATGTCACATCAGCAGCCTTGCTGAACTTCCTCCATCTCTATGGTTCACTAACCCTCCCCATGGACACAGAGCACAATGCTGACAAAGCTGAGGGTCATACCGAAGGACAGAGTCCATCAGGAGAGCCTTGAAACCTACAGAGCATACACAGCCCAATGCCTCAGTGCTACATGTTCTTGATTGTAAAGATTAAAAAAGTATGATAAGAGTAAGTTAGTTTCTCTGTTGAATTGGTATATCAGATTCTATCAGAGAGTAATGTTGATGTGAAGATGTGACTGGGTGTAGTTATTTTTTATTTTATCATGGATTGCCTTAATATTCCAAGAACAAAAGACACAGACTCACCATCTGCCACGAGGCAAGCATTTAAGAATATTAAAATGCAGTATAAAAAGATTTCTTTCATTTAATCATTTTGTAACATTTTATGTTTTGAAAGCAAGGGCTATGTTAATGTTTGTAAGTTGAATATCAGCACGGCTGTGATGTGGCTGTAGGCATGACTGGCGGAAATTCTGCAACTAGTATTGAGCTGGCAACCATCAGTTAGTGAAAAACCATGGTGGAAGTAGTTTTAAATACTTACCGGTGCTATGTAAAGAAAAGGTGAGGAGAATAAACCATGGATGTGGCGGACAGTCCTGATTGACTTGAATTAGAACTACTTTAGATTTCCACTTATTCTACTTTAGAATATCAGCTAACTCCTGGGGTTTCGGGGTTCAATCCCAAGTAGCGTAGAATGGAAAGCTAGTGCGCTGTGTATGGTGTACAATCCCTTGTTCTTACACTAATTGCTTCCCTTGATCAGGGTTAAGAGAGGGATTTGTGTTAGAAGCTAGTTTGCTTTGTAGCTCAAGTTAGAAGTGAACAAGACAACACAGATAGTTCAGAGGTCATTAGGAACAACTTAGAAGCAATTATTAAGGAGACAATGTGTTGTTTAAGAGGACATAATATTATCAGGTGTGTTTTCTTTCTGAAAGTGCTTCTGTGACTCAGTTTGAATGTGGGTTTTGGCATGCAGCTGCTCTCTCCTCAGTACTGTGGACTGTTCTGACCTACTTTCACCCATGCTGGAGACCGACAGCATGTGTATTGTTAGAATACCTGTGATGTTTAGTGGCACATATAATTAAATGTCCCAAGTCTCTTGTTGAATCAGATTAGGTGGAATTAACTGACTAACTTATTTTAGAACTTTTATGATGAACTTTAAATTTAAACTATTTATTTTTAGACATTTTAAAAAATTTTATGTAATGCACTTGGATCAGTCTGACTTGTCAGTACAATGTACTATGTGAGTATGGCTTTATTATTATTATTATTGTTGTTTTTGGCAATTTGCCAATGTACTATTAACGCACATAAACAAACACACTCATTTAAAATAAGCATGCAATGAAATGAAACATTTTGCCCATACAACAAACACACCTTTTGTAAAGCAAGGATGCCTGTACACTGACATCACCCACAACCCTGATCATCTTGAACTACCTCCCTATGTCCTACTTCCTTGAAGCCCTTTGACAGCTGTGTCAACAAGCATAAGGGTCTTGGCCTTAAACAAACCTTCAGGAGAGCCATTGTACGTATGGCCCCTAATATACTGCCATAATGTTTGCACAGACTCTACTCTAATGACAGCTGCTAAATCTGAAAAACACACACTCCATGAACAAAACGCCTTGCAGGCACACTCTTCAATTTGTCGTCATGTTTCTTAACTGGCTCTGTCGTGTTTAATATATGTGGAACACTTTATTGGTTTTAATGAGCCTGGGGTCAAAGTAATTTCTTGGCTTTGGCTGCACGGTATTCGCTGAACTTTTTTGTGCCTTGTGTAAATCAGATTTCCACTAAAGAGTTAAGGGAGTGCTCTCTGTGTAAGTTAAAAGACAGGATTATTTGATTGTCTCTTGCAAATTGTTTTCTGAACACGGAAAAGGAGCTTTCATTAGGAACAATCTCCTGTACAGTATATTGTAATAGCCTGTCTTTTCAATATTTTATGTTTAATTTAAGAACAAGAAAAAGTAGAAATATAATTCTTCACACAGAAAAGTAACTTCTGATCAAACTTGCCAAAGATTATTTTCTTTTTCTGATTTGCTGCAATCACATTTCCACTCTCAACATTAAGATTTTATTGTTAAAGTAAACAATGTATATTTATTTAACAGCCACAGGGCCTTGGTTGCTCTCACTGCTGGCCATTATTTGTCTTTCGCTTGTACGTTCCTCGTCTCTGGTTTCTGCTTTTGTCTGTTTTTCCAGCAGCACTGTTGTTTGGTGTCATAACAAACTGGCCTGCCCTCCATTCAAGTCTTGTTCAGCCATGCTCGTTCACACATGCCGGCTGAAGGTGACTGACTGCATGACTGTTGCTCTGCTATGTATTTTTCTTTCCTTTCCTCTAAATTTCACATGGCAAATGGAGGTGTCATAGAAGAAGCATGCAAATATTCTGCCACAAAGGACCCCTATTTAAAGGGCTTGTGTTTCAAGCATGTGAGGACTGATTGTGGCATGGAAATGGAAGGGCAGAAAAAAAGGCAAGGGCTAAAGATATGGGTTTTTATATGTGGGTAAATGATGAGGGTGTTCTGGCTGAAGCTGGAACTGGCTCAGGGAACCAATAAACCTTTTTAAGAACTGGCCATGATTCCACAAGTATAGGAGCCAAGACATTACCTAATCAAATGTGGGAGTTTTCTAATCTGCATAAAAAAATAACACTCATGGAGGGCATTAGGAAGTTCTTCTGGCCTCAAGGAAATATTTTACCATCCACAGTTTAATCATCGTTCCCATAGTTAACGCAAAAACTGACTCAGGACATACCTATTTAGGCTATTATTATTAGTGTTATTAAACTCTAATAAATAATAGCAAACAAAATGTCGACTCAAATTACATTCACAGGTTTTATGCTTTTTTAATAAAGATTACACTGTTGACTATTCACTATTGAGAAATCAGTCAACAAAAATAACTGCTGGAGAAATTATCTTTGGAAAAAGCAGGTGTGGGATTAAAAGTCTTGCACACTTGTGATATAGGTGAAAAAAATAATAATTCAAAAACACTTCTTATTTTAATAATGTGAAATAAATTAGATGTTTGAGGTTTTTTTCCTAGCCATGAAAACAACCGTTTCATCTCACTGGTCTTTAGCCAAGCAGCATTTTGTGACTGACCTAGCACAAGAACCATGTCTTTTGTTGTGCAATGTTTAAAAGAGGTTTGGGATTAACTCTGCATGGCTTTCTTATCCTGGTACACTGGTGTATTACTCTACTTCTCCATACAGATTAATATAAGCTCATAGTACATCTGATCTTCACATTTGAATATCTGCTGGAGGACAGATTTTCATTTCAGGGATAAGGGTCCCCTTACCTTGTTTAATGTTTTCTATGTAGACCTCTACAGACATAGACTCCTCTAAACATGGAACTCCTATCATTCTTGGCTGAACTAAATATCTCCCCATCTGTCTTTTATAACAAACAGACTCAACATCATATTGAGACTACAGTTCATAGAGAAAGGGGCTGCAAATCAAAAACTCCAGAGCTCGATGCATGCACACACAAACACAAACAGCCAACTTTTTAAGCATGGCCCCAGGCAGTTTGAGCCATGGTGGTGACTAACGTTTTTGGCGAGGAAGCGGCTGACGCCTCAGAGCTTCTTTCTTCACTGCCAGGCACTATGAGCTGGGAAAAAGGCCAGTGGCTGTACAGGAGGGAGCTACAGGCAATTCTAGGCCTGGCACATTCCAAAATTTGTGTGTGTGTGTGTGTGTGTGTGTGTGTGTGTGTGTGTGTCCGGGTGTGTGGAATGCTATGAGAAGGACATCATGCACAGAACACCAGCAAGCTGATAAGCATTGCACCATGTGCGTAAGTAGCTGTATCGGGTGTGCCAAAGGACGTGGATGACGTTTTACCTAGGTAAGCCATTTATAAAGAGCCGCTGCAAGGGCCTGGGTCAGATAGAGTAAAGGTAAATGTTAAATCTCTCTCTGTAATTTCCTGACCTGCTTCTATATATAGCATGCCCTAGAACAAAGTAGTCAGATGTGGCTGGATGTTACTTCCTGTTAGACTTTAACCTTTTATGTGTGCATGCATTTACATGTGTACTGTATGTGTGTCTCACTTACTTGTCCTCTGATACATCAGCTCACGTGAGCCGAAAAAGGCCAACTGCATAAACCCACAGGACAAAAAACCTGATTATGCAGTGACAGGTACTGTCCCTAGGATGGTTGGCTAAAGCAAGTCTTTAGTGTTTTCTGCTGAATAAAAGAAATACTGCTGACCGCACACCACATGCATTAACACGCAGTGCACAAGCATTGGGGTTTGACCTTCATGTGGATTCCTGTTGCTCTGCTGCCTGATAAAGGCACCCCTTTAGCTTCTGAAAGAATGGCCACGTGTTAGTGAGTTCCTCAGAAAGCTGCTTTTGTGTGTGTTAGTGGGTGAGTTCGCAGCTGTGAGCAGGTAAATAACCACACAAAACAAAGCCCTTGTAATGCCTGTTAAAACCTTTTGACACGTGCTTGAAAACAACTGCTCTTTTCCAACATTTTTCACTTTTTTTTTTAACTCTTTAAAACTGTGCTAAATACTGAACAGTATTGTTTGTGTATAAGAGGTAAAGACTCCCAAGATGAAATGCATGATTTTTTTACGTATTACATCCACTGTGCTAGAAAGGAAAAAAAGAAAGAAGCTATAAAATATGTTCTAACATTTATAAATCTGTTCATTTGGCATGTAGTCATATGAGTAGCTAAAAAGTAAGCTGTTATCATAGCAGCAATTAGATTAGAAATAATGAATAAACAAACCTTCTGACTAATCAGAATCAAGAAATTCTATAGAATACTATAGAATCAGAATATAAGAAATTATAATTGTATATAATATCACATCTTATAACAGCCCTGCCGTTCATTGTAGCTCACCTCAACAGTATTCTATTTTACACACTTCGCCATGTATATCTTCTGACCAAATTGGCAATGACTAAAGCGACACCTTTACAAGTGTCCTGTGACCACAACTATTTTCAGCCACTCTGCAACCATGCTGCCACCCTCTTCCCACCATGCACTGGGGCAACATAGATGGATCACACCAGAGAACTGCTTTGTTTTCCAAACAAACGCCACAGGCTGATTAGCTGGTGCTGGCCAGGCCTCACTCTGTATATGTGTGCTGACTGTTGGAACAGTTGAAAAGGGACGTTGGTGTGAAACATAAACAGACACTGACTCGGGGGAGGAGTGTGGTGAACATTGAAGTGACACTAACTTAAACACTGTGATCAAATGGTGTGGAAATGAGAGTCACGTAAACCTCCAAACTTTTTCTCAGTTCAGTTACTATCCCTGCCACTGTGTTTATTTATTTCCTATCCAACTGATTTCCTATCCAACTGATTAAAAGCAAACTGTGTATACACATATATGTTAATAATAGAGATAAAACACAACCTGCCAATGCCAACATTTGCACTGATGCATATGCTGCATAAGTGCATTTTGTTGCTGAGTACCTGTACCATATGCATCAGTGCATTGACAATAAACTTCTATCTATCTATCTATCTATCTATCTATCTATCCATTAGTGTACATTAAGTGTACAATACATCTCAGATGGTCCGTGGATGGAGTGTCTAAGATTACTTTAAGCCTGACCAACTGTGTCCTTTTGCATTATTGTAAGCATGTAATATTGTGAAGACACTGAGCTGGACAAAGCGTGTGTACACAAAACAAGAACATAGCACTATATTGGGACATCACACTCTGTTCGCCAAAAAAGACTCAAATGACTCAAATCGCCAGGACATGAGTGCGAAGAGACGTGATAATATTAGTGCATGACTCAGACACTGACACTGTTATCTAACAGGAACAAAAAGTAGCAAGAATACCAGGTTCTCTGAGGCGAGGGTATTGCCACTGCACAGTGTTTTGAATAGATTGGATTAATCCATGTGATTGTGGGCTTCATTGTACAGCAAAAGGATTGCGAATGCAATCCCCTCTCAGCCACCTTCTTATCCCTGCCTCTGTGTCGTTCCTTTCAGCCACCAGGCCTCCGTCCCACACGCATGTAATCTCAGTAACAAGACAGGGAGAAAGAAAATTAAATATGTTTAAAGGGAACATTTAGGAAGTACAGAATGTAAGAGCAGTGGGTTTGGTAAGTAAGGGTTGTGCAAAGTCCGCCTAAGTTTATTTCAGAGGTTATTAGAAGTTGTAAAAAATGAGCTCAGCATGCTGAATTATTCAAGTCAGCACTTTAATTATTGATGGAATAAAAGAAGAAAAAATCAAAGAAACCATTGTGTAATTTTTTGCCTGCCAAAACAAAGTGCACTGATTTAAATGTCTTAATGCAGGGTCAGATGAGGTTGTCCCTGAACAGCTGAGGAGGAAATGTAACATAATGACGTTAGTCATTATCACCTGGGGACATCAACAGGACACCACGGAGCCATGGAGTAAGGCTGAGAGGCGTCCATTTTGTTCACCTGCATTGTGTTTCGATATGGTCAGTGCCTCAGTAGGATGAGTGAAGAGGGGTATAAAGCTTTTACCCAATCTCTTATTGTCTTTCCCTTCTCTTACCCCCACTCCATTGCTTGTCTTAGAGGATCATGTGTGCGTGTGTGCGTGTGTGTGTCTGCCTGGGCCCAGACACTTGAAATGATTTAGTGTGGGTGGAAAGGAATGCATGCCCAGATGAAAAAAGAAAAGAAAGTGAAAGAAAAGCGGACTGGCGAGAGGGGGTGGAGAACCAGCAAGATAGCCGCAGATAGAGGGAGAAAGGGCAAGTGAGTGGGGGGTGGGGGAATGGGGGGGGGTGACGAGAAGGAGCACACGCCACCTGGGATGGAGTGACTCTTCACGCTAAGGAACATGGGAAGAAAAGGGCATAAATAGAGAGTGTGTGTGTGGGGGCACAGACAGAAAGAGAGATGGGAGATGGCTTGTGATGGAAGGGGTGGGAGAGACCAATACGCACTGTGGGGGTCGAGAAATAAAGAGAGAAGGAGCATGAAAAGCTAGCAACCCACTCTCCTACCTTCTGCTCTCAATCGAGCAGATTTCCAATGGCTTTTGCAGGTCTCACTTAAAGGAACATCTAGTGCAATCAGAATGCCTACACACTAAGCTCTGAAAGAGTGAGAAGGATTGAGAGAGGGGAAGGGAAAGAGAAGTGTCTCCTTTGGGTCCTAATCACGCACAAGCAGGAGCTTAAGGTTAACATATGCCACATTAAATCCAACATCCCTCCCTCCACTCCGCTCTCTAAGCACACGCTTCAATTTCATTTCCCATCATCCACTTCTCTCTATCTTTTCCTACTTACCTCTCTCTCTCCTTACCGTTCCTCTCCTCTCCCTATTTATCTTTGTTTTCAGCCCCCATTTATTGACTCTGACCTCTTCTTCCTCCTTTCCTTTCTCTGCATCTCATTGCCTGTTCCTCCAAAGCCTCCCTCCCTCCGTCTTTTGTCAACTCCCTCCTCACAACATACACACACACACACACACTGAATGCAGCAGGCCTGTGCGTCCACACTCAGTTGGAGTGACTGCAGCACCGGGGCTGCCAGAGAATTCCGCCCGAATACCAATGAGCTCCCAGCTTTTCTGAGGGAGTGCGACTGCTGAGTGGGTGGATAAGCACGCGCTCACACACACACACACACACACCACAAATGCTCCTAGCATACAAAGACAGTCTTATGAAGGCTATGAATAGACAAAATAGATAAATGTACCTGTATTGGTGAACTTTATTTTGATACAAAAGGATGGAACAACACATCCATCTATTGATTGTGCAACGTGACTTGGTTTGATTTTGTCATCAACTGTTCGGTATTGACCGGATGATCAATTCAAAAACACTGCATGCACATGGTGTGTCCTGTTTAAACATAAGTACATGACCTAGAAAGTGAACTTAGCTAGTCTGTAATGGTAATAACAGACTAATAGAAGTACTAACCATACAAAACCAGACCTGAATTTAAATTAAATCATACAAATGGCAAGGTTAATTTGTATAGATTAGTACTTGGTTAAAATGTGCAACACAACACTAAATTATCATATCACTACAGAAACCTTATAGCTGCAAAACTTGTGTGGAAACATGACTAGCTAGGTAACTTAAGCTAGTAATTAGCAAATTTACTGGTTAATCTAATTCGGTTATCAGCCAGAATCACCATTGATTTAAAACCTCATCCCGTTCCTGTTTGTCCTAGCTTACTAGCAGATACTTAGCCAGTCAGTAAATTTAGCCAATCTTCATAATAAACCTAAATCATGGTGGTTATGGTATATTCCGACATGCTAAATAAAGAGATGTAAAAAAAAAAAAAAAAAAAAAAAAATTAAGTTACTATAATAAATCACATTCATGTCTACTGATCCCAAACATGAACAGCTTTTTTTTTTTTTTTTTAAACTAACAATTTGAGATGGCTGGAGAAGATTTTCTAAATGTACCTGGAATATTTAGCAACAAAAACTGGTAACTGTGCTAACAAACAAACAGTTAGCAAACACTGGTCATTCATATTGCAGCAATTCTTGTATATTTTGACAGTTTTGGTTGTCACTAGCGAGCTAGCTAACTTAGCTAATGTTAGTAGTGGCTACAATAGGTATTTTATACAGGTATTATAATAGTGTAAAGATTGCATTTTAGGAGGAAAAACTAATTAAACCATTTATTATGCAGAACTGATTATTTCATGATTTATACATAGCTGAAATTTATAAGACATCAAAAGCTAAAAAAAAACAACAACAACAACTGTAGGACAAAAGTGTAACAAAACTCAATAAACGCATTTTTTAAAATGTTTCAGGAGGGACTAATTTGCATTAGTGTTGTAACTGTGTGTTCTGGAGTGGCCCACCAATCAATTCATTGATTGTCGCCTCCGTTTCCACAGCAACAAGAGAAACGGTTTAAGGAGATTATCTGCCTTTATTAGGCAGAAATAGGAAAGGCAAACACCATCACACCTGCAACTGTTGCTTTACTGAGCTAAAGCACATGATGCCTTAGACAAATCTGTGCTACAGTACACTATCCGTGGAGCATTCATTTGAGTCTTTGGCAGTTTCTTTAACTGTACATATAACTGTGCTTCTATCTGTTGTCTTCACGTTTTGTTCTCAAACCATCACAGTCTAGTGCTTCCTGGCAGTGTGACAAGATAAATGGCAAAGAAATAAAGTAGGCATGTGAGTTGGCAGAGTCATTACCTTGAACATGAGGAGCAGCTGGCCGTGAATACGTCAGCAAGGGCTGTCTGGCATGCTGGAATCAGGCTGACGGGGAACACGGTTCCTGTTGCACATCTGCTAATGACCCAGTGGTGTGCAGGCTGAGCTGAAACTAACTCAGATGATGTGTGTAAGAGACTTTTGAAATGTTGACTGCTCGGGCTTGTGAATCTGAAAACTTTGTTAATAATGTGGAATACTTTATCAGCTCTGGAGCTGTCCCACAAGTCTGCTTACCTTCTCTAGATATTTCAAGACAGCATTTAAGTGCAGTGCTGGGAGGACATACATTTTAAGCAAAATTATTTTTTGCTTGTTTATTGTTGTTTTTTTTCAATGCAAGAGTAACACTTGTGTATACTGTACTAATTTAGTTGATGTGATCCCATATTTTGCATTTAACTCACATTTGCTATTTTTATTGACAGAAATAAATGCACCTGCACTGACATGGGTGGAACGGTATAAGATGAAAAGTGACTGTTTAAAGTCTGTTGACGCACTTAGACATTTTAACCAACACATGTTAGACCAAATTTGGACTAATGTTACCCCCCTTAGCCCAGATGCAAGGATAATACACTGTTATTCTGATTCCAATAGTGAAATAATATTTTTTTTGGTCAGTACACTTAATATAGTTCAGCAGGATACTGGAGAGAATGGCTATTTAATACATCAACTATTAATTATTAATTATTACCAACTATAGACTATTAACTATGTAATGGGTCAAAACAATCTAAATGTGTTTGTTTTCACTAGATATGAATACAGATTATAGACTGCTGGATTTTGCACATACCTGCATACAAGGCAATACAGCCAAAAAAATAAAAATAAATAAGGAGAATTTAAATAATTGGAATTGGGTTACTAACTCTCCAACATAATATTCAACTTGGAAGAAGTTCACAGAAACGTGATTTAAAAAATCATGAATAGAGGCCCTAAGAAAATCACTTGTTGTGAGACTTATAGAGCAACAGAAAAAGGTCATGTGGTCCGATGAGTCCAGATTGACCCTATTCCAGTGTGATGGGTAAGAAGGGTAAGGAGGGCAGCGCATGAAGCATTGACCCATCATGCATAGTGCCTATAGCACATGCCACTGGCAGTGTTATGATCTGAGGTTGCTTAACCTTCCTCTTCCTAACATTCCTAACCGACCTGTTTTACTTTTTAAATGCATAAAACTACTACCTAATTTTGTTTATCGCATCAAGGCTTTTTGACTTTGTCAGGAATCTG
>JAQMYJ010000007.1:11385282-11412088 GCA_030014305.1 Clarias laeviceps
GCTGTTAAAGTAAAAGCTCATGAGGTCACAGCAAAAATATTAAAAACATTCTTTTAATGGACAAGGAAGCGTAAAAAGTAACCAAGAGGTAAGGAAAAAATTGGATGATAAATAATTGTTATGAGGGTAATATGGCTGATTAAAGACACAGGTCAAAACAGACCCGTTAACATAAGAGGAAGGTTAAGTTGGCCAGGTCTAGGTTCAGTAATGTTATGTGGCAATATAATGAAGTCCACTGACTACCTGAATGTGCTAACTGACCAGGTTATCTTATCTATTGATTTTGTCTTCCCTGATGGCATGAACAATTGTTTTCCACATATGAACTGGCCACCACATTGTGTGCCTTAATCAAAGCTAAAGGTGTTTGGATGAAATTGAAACTGTAATTATTTTTTTTTATATACAGACTTGCACATGATTACGTACACAAATGTATGAGCTAGTTGTGTCTCCCATTAGAATATCACCAATCAAGTGAAATCCAATCACAGACTTGGACATTATGAATAATACCACAATATTAAAACTGTAATCTTGTATTGTAACTATAATATCTTGACAATATCTTCATTCAAATTGTGCCTTTTGCATTGAAATAGGTTAAGGTACAACATTTAAGTGTTTAAAGACTCCAAATTTACCCTATTGCTTGTTCAATTCTCTAAGTCTTGCCAGTCTCTCTCTCTCCCCCCCCCCCTCTCTCGCTTCTCGTCATTCTCTCCCCCTCTTTCCCCACCTTGGCAGCATGAAAACAAACTCATTTCCATACAAATGGAGTGTGGGCCTGCAGCCAGTGGAATTGCAGATATTTTATCTCTCGACTGGAGAGCCCTGCTGCTATCACTCGCTAGTTGTTAGCCCTAGCCTTTGTCTCTACCGCTATCTCACTTATTCCTTCCCTTTCTCTGTCATTCTGCAGTGCATATACCTGCTTGCTGCACCTGTCATGAAGGACTGGCAGCTATACGGCTCAGTTCAAGCTCTTTGGCAGAGCAAAAACAGCAGCTGGCTCCCCAAATTCTAGCTTCCATGTCTGGCACTGGCTAATGTGGAGATGTGGGCACTCAAGCTATCTCCTCTGCTCCCCACCCTCTCTCTCTCTCTCTTTCTCTCTCTGTCTTTCTCTAGACACCCACTCTCTGTTTTTTTTCTGCCCAAGCACCTGACAACCTCTTTTTTTGAAATCCTCATTTCATCCCCCACAAACAAAGCCCAGATTGTTGTTATGTTCTCTCCTCCAGTGCTGGACATGCATGATGCATAACAGTGAAAGTATAAGGGCCACAGATGGCCAGTGTGTAATATACTTAGTTATAGTTCCCGCTATCATGGAAGCTCGGATTACATGATCTAATTCTCTGTCTCTCTCTGTCGTTCTTTGTTTCTGGTTGTCCCTTGTACAGGAACACTGTCCCTATTCAGAGAGAGAGGGAGAGAGAGAGAGAGGGGGGGATGAGAGAGCATGTAGTAAGAAATAGTGGGAGAGAGAGAGAGAAATAGGCTGTTTGGCATCTGATTGGGGAAGCGTTATTTTTCCACCAGGAGAGTGCAATAAAAATTGAATGAGGGGGATAAATAATTCAGCCTTGGTTTCCAGTGAGAAAACAGCTTTTCTCAGACGAAAGTGCAGAAATCGATGCTCACTTGCTCCTTGTGCATGGTTCAGCAGAAAGAAAGTGTGTGTATGAATGTGTTTTTATTTTTTCTCAGTCGGAGAAGGTTTGTGTGTGTGTGTGTGTGTGTGTAAGACAGCTAGCTTGGTAGCCGCAGAATTTTAATAGGGTACTAAAACATGCTATCCACAGACAACTAAAGGTAAAATAGGAGAATAAGTGTCTGACTAGAAATTCAGTGAACAATTACTGAAACAAGGACATGAATAAATATGTGGTGATAACTCAACATGATGAGTGTGAAGGAATGTTTAAGCACGGACATTGTTTTTTCATGGAGAGAATAAGAATTCAGAAAACGAGAGGTTAAAAAAAAGAAGAAGAAATGATTAAAAGGGTTTTTATGCATAGGCAAGTATAAAATTTATATACCCTTAAGACAAAATTAAAGTGATACAGAGATCTAATTTAAATATGCAGGAGCAAGTTTTTTAGTCTGCTAGTTTTCATAGATTTTCCTCTATTATCAGAAGTAACAAAATTGCCCAGGGGTGTATCTTAGACATTAATAGTGAAAGAAATTCAAGTTTGCATCACCAATATTTAATGTGAAATATTTTCTAATAGTTTGTAATCCCACCCTTTGCCTTTATAATTTTCTCTGAATCTTTTCATATCCTATAAGCAATGTATGTATACATTGTTATAATATATCCTGTATCCTCTCTGTGATAATATTGAGTTTTTATAGTCTCAATCCCACCCCAGCTTCCTGCCATCTTATGACTGTATTTATTTATCTTTACTTATTTTTCTTAAGATGTATTTTATAAATGTATCACGTCATCTCCTACTACTACTGAATCTGGAGACTTACCTCTGACAATTTTATTACTCACCAATGCCAGTAGATTTGCCTATTTTGTCTATTTATAGTCTTCATAGGACTGTCTTTGTATGCTAGAAGCATTTGTGATGTGTGTGTGTGTGTGTGTGTGTGTGTGTGTGTGTGACCTGTAAAATATATTTTTTCTTTTTTTTATTCCATTTATTTGTAAGTAGAAAAGTAGAAGTGACAAAAAAAAACTCTGTCTCTGTTATTTTGTAAGATTTAGCTGTCACGGGTTGGGTCCATGATAAAGAGCAAAGCAAAAACCTTTTGTAAGATCAGTGCTTGTCTCTCCAGTATAGTTCCAGAGAGATGAAGAATCAATGGCTCAACACCTTAATATTACACTTTTCTGTTGGTTTTCTGTATATGACAGGGTGGAATGCTGTTATAGAAACTGAGAATGTATTAACAAAAGGTCTTTTTGAATACCAAGATGTGGCCAGTTTACTTTTTTTTTTAGAAGAACCAGTGTTCCCATGATATAAAATGTTCCTTTTTCTCTTTGTAATTTTGGGGAAATGTGTTATAGGTAAAAATAACACACCTAAAATATTAATAGAATTATGCAAGGGAAACAAGAGGGATTGTATAGAGATGTGTTTGTAAGTATGTGCTATGAGGGTGGCTTTCTGCTTTAATGGGCACTGAATCAGAAAGCTAAAACCATGGGGAGAGATACAGCTATAATAAATATAGCTGTCTGAGTAACCTAAAGCAAGGTAATGCGAGGTTAATGAAGCACTTCACCATCCCACTGGCAGAAGTAAACAGTCACGTCTGTTTGTTTGCCTTTTCTGCACTCCTGGGACAGAAAGGCAGAACAGGACAGAGGCGTGTGAAAGGGGAAGAAGAAAAAAAAGAGGGTAAACAATTGGATGATGCTCCAGTCCCACTCTGACACCCACATGCTCTGCTGAGCCATCACTTCATCCACAGAGGAGAGACTGTCGTATTTCCTATTGTTTATCAGTTCTTTCTTTAGCTCTTGCTCTGCCACTCTGCTGTTTTCAAGCGTCATGATTTTACATTTTACCTAAAGCTGCAGTGTTACACCAATTTGGTCCACAATTCTGCCCAATGCAACCACCATTATAGGACAATAAATTAAAAGTGAATTCTTCACTTCCCCGGTGAGCAATCACCTATCAAAACACAGGTCGAGATGGTCAAACTGATAGTCTATCTTAGCAAGTAAGATTACTTTACCACGCTGCTCAATAAACGTTTAAGATTTTTATTGCCTCTGTGTTGTGTTCTTGTCTTAAAACTAACTTCCACAATTTAGCAACAGTAGTCTTTATTCACAGTGTTTGCATTCTACCAGCTAGCAAAGATGGCCTAACAGTTTGCCTATGGAAAGCTTCAATTTATGGAGTTAATGTGTCATTTTACAAGGGAGGATTTAGACTGCCCAAAATGGCTGCTGCACTAACAGAACACCATTTAGCAAAACATTTAGGTTTTGTTCATATTATTAGTGCGACTATTAGTAGGTCTCACTGTGTCCTAAGGCACATCATAAAATCTATGTGACATCACTGATATTAACACTAAATTTTGCAATAAACCAAAGGACATTAGCTTAACCTAACTAAAACAGCTTTAATCTCTCCATTGCTTCATTCCACTTTGTTACCTTGCATAGTAGTTTAAATGTAATAACTCGCTGTCACACTTACACATTACGACTTTAATTATTAGGATTAATCCTTTCTCTCACATTTACTCAATGTAAAAAAATCTGTCCGATGCTAAAAAAAAATCACCAAATATCATGTATTTGCAGAAAAGATTTAAAGAAAAGATTTGAGATATACTTCCGTTAGTGGTTACACATACTGGCCAATTAACTACATTTTGCTGATTCGAAATTGCATTAACTTTACTTTTCCTGAATTTGTCTCTTTAAATTATCCCTTCTCAGTTTATATTCCTGATATACAGTACAGTGGCAGTGGCATAGTACTCGTCTGCTTGGTATACACACAGCCTGAGTATTTTCAGGAATTAGCCCTCTGTGCAACCCATATGTCTGGATGAATCATAGTGTCAGGTGATTCATTTGGCAGAATATCACGGCAGCTTTTTCTTCAGCCTCTTGAAAGTTGCTGGATTTATCTACCTCTGATCTCAGTGAGAGACTTGATTACTCAAACCCACAGAGTGGGCTAACTCTTGTCATCCAGCACGAGGTGGCTGATGGAGACCTTCGCCACTGCTCACTCCTACAGACTCTTAATTAATTCAGCCAAGCACCAAACCTAAGGCACCACTGTGATCAGATACTAGTTGCTAGATGTTTTTCATTTCCCAACTTTACTTAGCATGAAAGTCAGTATGAACAAGTTTCAAGCTTACACATGACACAATCCCACAACAGTGGCCTATACATTTCAGTCTTCTGTAGTTTTATCATTGGAAAGCAACCTTCAAGAGCCCTTCAATGAGGTGCCACTTATTTTTTTCCATAAACTCAGAGGTGTTAACACGAGCTCCCACTGAGGACTGTTTAAAGCCGACATGTTACAGCATGCAGCAGAACCAAATTACAAGAAGGGGAACTGTAAACCGGCAACAGAGAGCAGAGCTCAACTCACATCACAATGTTTTTCACATGACTCATGACAACATCTTGCTCATCTATATCCCAAGGGTCTGTAATATATTGTCAGTTGCCTACAGCTATATATACAAACAACCGAATTACGGAAAAGTTGGAGAGAACATAAAAAATGTTTAAGCTGAGAAATTTTACAATGTTTTGCAGAAAATTAGCTCATTTTAAATTTGGTTATCATTGGGTAAAATTTAAATTTATGTGACAAATATGCGAAAGAAAAAGCAAGATAGGCAAATGCTTGAAGGTACATATGATAATATGCATTTTTGTTTTCCACTCACGAACCACATGCTATTATTCAATAAGCATATTGTATGTCAGCATCACAATAAATAAACTAAAAAAATTGGCACCCTAGCTGAAGTTCAGAATACCAATTGTCTAAAGTGCTGATTGAAGATGTCACAATGCCCTGGATTTTAACTTTACCTAGGTTACATGGTCAATCATCCCACTTACTGATGAAGTGCTGTGATGACCAACTCTCCTTTCAATAATCCAGCACCATCTCAGACACAAACAACAGTTTGCCAGTGCGAAAAAAATCTAACCACATTTCATGAACAAAGGTGTTTTTTTTTAATGAATTTATGTTTAAGTTGCAAGATTGTTTTCTGATTTTGTCAGGCAAAGTAGTGGTATTGACATGCCTATTTTCATTAGCAAATCCAATCTTTGCTAAAGTTCATCCAAGGGAAATTTTAAATGGCTAACCTCACCTTTGACATTGAGCCAAAAAGAAAAGAAAAAAACCCAGTGAGACAAAGCTGAAAGAACAAGGCTACAGTGTATCTGGGTCATGAAAGGCCTTTGAGATGTCTGCACATTCTCTTTATGCACCAACTTGGGTGAGTCTTGGCCCAGAAATAGACAGCAGCAGAAATAGCAATAGGTGTGCTTACATCTGTCCTCTGACACCTGTCTACCTAACTGCTTTATTACAGGATTCAGAGAGTTCCCTGGCTGCCACTTATCTCATTCCTCAGAAAACCATAGGATAAACAGCTATTTTCACCTGCTTCAGAAAGACGACCAAACCCTGTATTAGTACCAATCTGGTTCAAGTTAACACATGATAACCATTTAGTAAAACTACACATGCAGTTATAGACTAAACAGTATTACTGTTGATCTGCACTAATCTCTGAATACAGTGCCATTTATTGTCACCAATGCTAAAAAAATGCAGCTAAAATTCTACACAACAGCTAAAAATCACAACAGGGTTGCAAGCTGTGTTCTCAGGACTGTTTTTTGTTAGTTTTGATAACTGTTAGTATTTAATATATGGCATTTCCCAGAACACAGACTATCCTGTTTTTATATGGCCGATTTTAGCCATAATTTATATATTTATATTGGATAACTATCACAAAGGTTATCCAGAATTAGTTGCCAATGACAATAAACATGAAAAAGGACCAGTTCTCCAAAAATTATGTCTCGCATGGATGGTTAGTCTTTTCTTCTATTGGTCAGTCAGTTTTGGCAAGTTTTTTGGTAAAACAAAGGTGATAACCCTAAGTCTCATCTCACTCATCCACATACATCCTGCTCACGGGGTCACAGGGCATTCGAAATCTTCTCCACACTTGGCTTATCTTCATACTAGCAGATGATAAGTCACTCATGTTTGAAAATTATTTGTTATATATTCCTACTAGCTTTGTTTTCAAACTACCTCACCAGACAAATCAAGATCTATTAATTTTTTCTTTGTAGTGTCTCTATACATGTGCCTTGAGAGGTCATATTTGACAGGATTAGATGAAACCAGTTATATGTTTTTTTCTCAGGTTTGTGAAAAGATAATGCTGACAAGGACTAAAGCATTGGACCATATACAACATAGGACTAGTCAGAGGAATTATTCAGGCCAGTTGTTTGGATGTGTCACTTTAACATGTCAAACATAATTTGCATATAATTGAGAACATTAAATTGAATTCAAATGTAGCTTGTCATAATGTTGAAACTGTGGTTCTGTAATGTGCTTGTACAAAGAGAATGAATGGTTGTCACTTTGTCACCTGCTACGCTGATCTGACTACAAGCTTCAGAACATTAAAGGTTGCAATTTGATTAGATTCTTGAGAGGGAGAGAGAGAGATTTAAATTGCAGTAAAATAAAGATGGTTTTGTAATGTCAGTTAAAAGGCCTCTTACCAGGAAAGAAACTGGTTCTTGCCCATGTCTAATGAACAGTATCAGACTCTCTTAAGAAAAGAGGTTTAGGACTAAATCACTACTAGCTGCTAAACAAAACCCCCAAGCACTAGTGTAAACTTGCCAATCTACATTGCTGAAAATGTGTGAATACACATCCAGTTTCAAACATTCCCTTTCCCAGAGGTTTGCGTACATGCTGACAAACGTCTGTAGTACCTCCTAGTGAGCCCAATGACAAAGAAGTGACGACAAAACAACTCAACACCAAAACTTCACTATGTAGCTAAACACATCCCCCACTTTGAGACATCATAGGGCGATTTATTAGTTATATTTACGTTACTGACATTTTGCAAAATATTCCCATGACTTTGCCTTACAAATATGAAAGCTTGATGTGTATTGGAAAGATTGTTATATGGAGTTTTGGGAGATACAATGGATTGAGGAGTTAAAAGGATTGAATCTCAACAGTACCTACACAATCCAGAAAACAAGGCTAGCCTCGGACACACAAAACCAGATCAGATACACAGAAAGTCAATAAGGATAATCTAAGTAATAAACTGGAACCGCACACAGAGTAGTGTATACGCACATGAATGGTGTGTCTCTGAACTCCTTTTCTGTTTGTGTAGTTATGAGAATTCAGGTGATTCCAAAACTGGGTGCTGGGAGTTGTAGTTCCTCGAAACCGTCCTTGTAGGCTGTGATGAAAAAACTTTCATCATCCCATGCTACATTTTAGTCAGAGTTAACGTTTGTAAGTCAGGCCAGTCAGTGCTCGCTACGCATCATTCCTTGTTAAATGTAAAATCAGCATTGTTTGACTGATCCAGATGTGACAATATTGGTAACAAGGATCCTTGCAAATATGTGCTATGACTAGCATATGTTGGTGATGGAGATGGCTCATAATATTTTTTTTTTTACAGAACAAAGATGTCAACGTCCAATTCTTTCCCTTTTTGTATCAAAAGTCAGTGTGAAGGGAAAGTAACTTCTGCCAGAAGCAAATATGTTTTAGTCAAGTCCCATGAATGCTATGCCACAGATCAAGGTATCTTAAAATTATGAAGGCTGAAGCGTAGATGTTGCCATGGAGGTTGTTCTGCTCAATCTTTGATCACTGTTGAAATTTGCACCACGTCATCAGCCAATTACTTACGACTCAGCCCTTTATATATATTTTTTTTCTTTGTTTTTAAACGGATCACATTTGATGATTAATATCTACGACGTGATGTTACTGGCTAGATAAAACAGAACACATAGTCATCATGAAAATTAGGTTGAAAGATATCGTGAGGGATTTGAAGGTAATGAGTAACTGTAAGTACATCAGGAAAAGATATACAGTATGTCATCATGTCGTCATGATTCTCAATCACCTGACTTATTTTGCTACCTAAAGATTTGTCCAGCTATTATAAGACAAAATGTTTGACATACCTTAACAGCATGAGTTTGCACGTATTCATTTAAGTGTGTGTGTACGTGACATGTTGCTAATGTATCCATGCATCTGTGAGCAAAAGAGGCATGGCCTTATCAGCATGTGCACATCTGCTCTGCTTTGTTTGGTTGTTGTGTCAGACAGAAGTGCAGAGAGTTCTTGGCACAAAAAGGCCTATAATCAAAACCTACACCCTGAAACCCACACAGCACATGGTACCACCCACCCACACACTCCCGCCTACACACTCCCACCCACACACACACACACACAATCACACTCACACACACTCCGTCACGTGCATCCTGTCATCCCAAAACAGGACTGGACTGACCACAAACTGCCGCCCCCAAGTTAATAAGTGTGTATGTAAATTCTAAGCTCTGAAGTGAAAACGAAAACAGTGCAGTGAGGTTTTGCTGAGACGGCACACATTTTAATTTGAACACATAAACTGACAGTGAGGTCAGTGCTGGCAGCTTCGCTTTCTTTTTCCCCTTCTTCTTTTTCGGAAAATGGCCACACCTCTGCTCTTGTGGCAGAACTGCAGGAAGAAAGAGGTTTTATTGTATCTTTCTCTTCCTCCTCTCCTCTGATCAGACAGGGCTACAGATCAAGGTCTCTCCTCAGTGGTGACTAATGCTATAGCAGAACACTTCCACAGTATGAGTCACGCGCACACACGCACACACACACACACACACACACACACACAGATATATACACGCATACACACTCTTGGAACCGCCACTGCTGTGGAGCCATGCTTGTGGGCCCTCTCACATACTCGACACTTACACTTTTGGAGGCTTACTCATTCTCACGTTTGCCAGGGTTCCTTTTTATGAGCTGCTGCTCGCTGCTTGTTCTGAGCTGCCTGTCACACTTATTTTAGGGAGTGAGCATACAGTTTGTTCTCTTTTGGTTGAGGCAGGACTTAAAGATCTTGTACATAAACTGCTTTTAAACACTGATTTAACCCCTTTCACACTTTGCTTTTAACTTCATATTGAAATTTTGGTGCTTTTCAAGCAAGCTGTTCAAAATCTTTGATTTTACATTCAACAATGAGTTGTGATTGGCACAGATCCTAGACATGAGCTCAACAGGAACATACTATGCCATTTAAAAGGTTAATGGAATATCAAAAAATAATAATTCTCTGTCTACTTCATCTGAAGAGTATGTGTCATTATCACAGAATTCCAGTGTGAAAACCTGTAGGTTTGAAACTGTTCTCATCAAAGAGATTTAAGAATTCAACAGTTTAATAACACAGTTTCTGATAATCAGATTCAAGTAATATTATCATGCATTATAAACATTTAATGATGGAATTCAACATCTGCTCTCAGGTATCTTATATTATCATTAAGCCTGTATTCTTTTCTCTGTAAAAGAAAACAGTTTTGAAATTCTTTCCATAGTTATCGCAGATATGCTTCAGATGTGATAGAGATTGGCTTGAAAAATTCTGAAGTATTCCTTTAAGCAATGACCTATTAAATCGTTTAAAGATAAATCAAGAAACCTGAATTGACCCTATTTATTAGCTCTAATATTTTTGCGATATTATCATTTTATCCTACATGGTTATAAAACATGAGTGCACTGAACACCCCGGAACAGGTCATATATTCTGAGAAAGTTTGTTTCTCAGCTTTATATAATATCATCAACACACCACAGGTTCTGAACTGGGACCTGAACGTCTGCACCAAATATTTTTCCTAACCTCCTAGCAGTGAACATCATTTTAGTAGTACTGTGTCATATTGTCTCATACTGTCTACAGTGACTTGACCTGCTTTTCTTTTTTCCCATCCTAAGGCTGCCCTTAGTTTTCTCCGCCCCGTCCTCCATTGCATCTTTGCTCGTGTTCTCTTTTCCTGCCCAACCCCCCTTACTATATCACACACTTCCTCCCATTCCAACAGCCACTGGCCTTGTCCCCAAGGTCATGATTGGCCCACGCATTCTTTCTCATTAACACACTATGTTTACGGACATCAGACAGACATCTGTTTTATTTCCTATTCCTGATATACATGAATGCACATCTACAAGGATCAATATCCTGATTTGAACATGCGAACATGGAAATTGAAGTCAAGTGGATTATCACATAGGCAATGAATGAGAAGTGAAGTAAGGGGACGTTTTGGCCAATATTTCTTGTAATATTTTCTGCTTATTTGATTTAATGTGGTTTGTTTTATATGTAAGCCTCTAAACTATAGTGCATCCAACACTCTTTATTTTGTGTTTTGGTGTCTCACACCTAGTAGAAATGGTAGAGAAAGAGTTTGAGATAAAGAGATCATGACAGCCTCCCCCACTAAAAACAGAGTTATACTGATTGAACGTGGCCCTTGTCGAGAAGGTCATCTTTTTCCAGTGCACTTCACCTGCGTGTTAGCTCTGAGTTGACACATCAGCACATTCAAATGTCATTGTCTGCCGTCCTGTTGCATAATTTTCACTTGGGCTGAACAGCTCAGGGGAATGCAATGTTCCGAGTGCTGCTATTTCCCAGCCTCGCCCTGTGCCGCAATAACCCGAGCTCTCCTTTCCTGAATCTGCCATATTTGGATATTATTTGTGTTACATCAACTGAGAAATCATTTTATTTAGATTACAAGACTGTAGGCTGGTTTAAACCAAATGTGGTGTTTTGGCAGACCACACTTTGACCTTCCCAAGTGGCCACACAGCATTCACTAAGCCAGAATGAGTATGTCAATGTCCTCAAATATAAAAAAAGACATTTTCAAGTTCATAGATACAGAAAGCTTTGTTTGTGCGTCCTTCCAAAGCAGACGTCCCTGTTATAGCAGCCTCTCTGGGGGCGGCTAGGTGTAGACACACATGCACGCACACTTGCCAAGCTAAAGTGTGTGTGAATACGGGGGCCGGCAGCTGAGGAGTGGGTGGCAGCCGAACTGAGCGGCCTGCTTAGAGGTGATGAGGCCCGGGGCTGCCTGGATTGGCGCTGCACAGAAGTTGGCCTTTACGCCGCTACGCCCATGCATCACCCAGCCACCCACACCCCGTGGCCTCTACCCTGTGCAGAATGCTGCTCTTACTCACTCACCAAAGAACTACTATTGCCCATTGTGTGAGAGGCTCGGTCCTTCAGTTTAAGTAGTCCCAAAATGAGCTGTGGGAAAATGGTACTCAAGAAAATCTGAATTATATACTTGATGCTAATCAAGAGCTCAGCAAGTGTTTTGTCAGCTTAGGCCTATGAGATAGTGTTGACTAATTAAAGTGACTATAAAAAATTTTTTACACTGAGATAAGAACAGAGAAGTCAATATGATGACACCATGACTGATGATTATGAATAGTTACGTAATATAGTAACAGGTGTTAGCATATGTTGAGCAAAGTTTTACGAAGTGAATCAGGCTATGTCTTATCAGCTACACCAAGTCTACCAGGAACTAGCTGACTCATGTTTAGGCTGTTTTTATAAACTAGTTTTGAGAGGTGGATGGGATGGGCAGAGTAGACTATTTTAACAGAATGAGTGTTTTTTTGCTTACCTGTGTCAACAAATGTGTCATAACGAAACAAGAAAAGATCCCAGGCAGTAGTGCTCAAAGATAGAAGAAACAAACCAGCATCTGTCATGATGGATCAATTTTCACATGCCTAGCAAATAATGTGTGTACTTTTGTTTGCCCTCTTGACCCTGAGTTAGTGGAGAACAAAGCTTAACCCCAGACTACACGTTCATTTGATGCCTAGATTTGACTTATCTTTCTAGGTTCAAATTTGGGGACTGTTCTGTGACAGACTATGAATAATGATTGATGACTCAGATCTGATTGACTAATATTAAGTGAAGGGGGTGGGGCGGGGGGGTGGGGGGGGGATAAACGTTACTGTAGTCTGGGATGGGAACCTGATACAATAACCAATGAGAAATGTTCCCTATGTGCTATCTATGTGAGAAATTGGAATTGTTGGCTTTGGGAGGTTGTTTGAAATGAAAGCTGTCTCCACCCTGTTCTATCAGTTACCTGTGACGAGAAAGTCATTGTTTGAGGCCAGCTGTGTGTGAAGGGTCATTTCTCACCATGAGCCACTACAACTTGTGAAAGCTGAATTCACATGACACCCACACTCAGCTAAACCCTTATATCCTGTGTGTGTGGGTGTGTAAGTGTATTATGTGTGTTTAAGGTTCTTCCTGTTTGAAACTCACCTGGCTCAAATTCCACATGTGATCATTCCTTGATAGCACAAGGTCAACTAAATTTTCAGCATTTTCTTCTTTTTTTTCTTTGTCATTTCATAATTGTCAATCATTGTGTTGTGAAATTCCACTGTTCTAACAGCTTATTAATAGTGTAATATTACAATCATTACAATTATTTCCTGATGAACTGCTGAATCTTTGACATTTGCAACCATTTTAGCATAGGAATGAAAGTTGAATCCTTAAGCACTTGGCATGACATGACATAAGAAATATTTAATCAGTGATTGATTATTTGTTAAATATTTTTAGAATCTATTAGGATTTTTGACCAAAGTTGTTAATTTCTGCACAAAGTGGGAAATGTAATTATTGAGCTTTGTGATGCAATGTTTTAAAGTTTAAAGAATATCAAAGGAGACATTCATGTAATTAGTGGCTAGCTAAGATTAGCCAGTTGAGTAAATGTCCAATAGTCACATTTTTGATCGGACTAACTTGGCTATTCTGCTTTTCTTTTTTTTTTTCCTTGGAAAATGTCTAACTTGTTTTCCTGATTTCTAGCAAAGTTAAAATCTACAAAAGTAAATCATTGGCTATCTTGTATAGTCAATGTGTAAGTTGCTGCTTTCTTGGACAAAGCTGCTGTAGGTTTTCTTCCTTTAAGTATTATATAGATAACTAGTCAATTGGTTGGGTATTGATAACTTGCTTGCTATCTAATCTGCTAACCTGGCAAGTTAGCATGTTGTTTGAAATAAGATACTACCTAAAACCATCAGGGCTGACCAGCTACAACCAGACAGAAGGTAACAGAAACCTTTCTGAAACCAGGAAACCTGACCAGCCTGACCAGCTGTGGCCTTTGACCAACTACGCCTAGATACTACATTCATAATTTAGTAATACTACTACAATACTATTCTACTTGTATTTGAATATACCCTTCTGACTAGTCCAAATTTAGATATTCAGAGCTAAGACTTTTAGCCAAATCTGCCAAATCCCTAGCTGTTTTTTTTTTCTTCAGAAGGGGGCATGCACATAAGTAGCTTAACTACTTGCTAGCAAAGTAAATTAACAAATGTATTAACATGATCTGACTTTTCATGACTACTCTCCACGTGGGTAATTTTTTTCAGGAAGTATAACTTGTCAGATTACCTGCTTGCTAGCAAAGTAAATGTACAATCTTCTGGCTATCTTCGCTTGTCAGTATGTAGTTGCTTTCTTGGATTAAGGCACAATAACTGGCTTGCAGCAAGACGGTGGCTTAGTGGTTAGCAGTGTCATCTTCAAACCCTCCAGGTCTGGGGGATTGAATCTCGCCTCCCATCCTGTGTGTGTGTGTGTGTGTGTTCCTTGGGTTCCCCTTGCTTAGTTGGTTAGCTCCAGGTACTCTAGTTTCCTCCCCTGTCCTCCAACGACAAGTTGAATGTTGATGTTTCCATATTGACTGTAATGTGTGATTGTGCGAGTGTGTGTGCTTGGGTCCTGTGATGGGTTGGCACCTCATCCAGGGTGTATCCCAGTTCTCTGGAATAGGCTCCAGGTCCTCTGTGAACCTACACAGGATAAGCTGTATGGATAAGAACTGACTGACAGGCTTGCCTGCTTGCCAGCAGTCTTTCTAAATTGTCTGTCTAATTTGGTTAGTCATTTGGTTGATGCAATATTGAATATTTGCCTTCAAGTTGTTTGCTTTACTAACCTCATGTATATAATTGCTTGCTTGACATCCAGCCCTGTCAAACTGTCTGGCTAGCATGTCTAGTTAATTTTATTTTCCATGAAAAAAAAACATCAAGTCGTTCAGTTATATTTTCATTTTTCATTCCATGTTTTGGACACTGCAAGTCAGAAACTTTGACCTATCATTAACATCTTTACTGTTGATCCAGTCTGTAACCCTAAGCCAGGCCATGATGTTTGACTGCTATAACACATTGCCTATTGTGTTTCTCCACTGTGCTGCCCCTTGTAGTTGACTTGTATTCAGGGGGAAGGCATGCAACAGAACCTTGTTTCTCCGTCAGATGATCTAAAAACATGGCCATGTGCCGAGTGGGGTGCACAACAGACATACCAAACATTTCAAACTTCACAACCCCAGATCAACCCCTGGCTGCCACCCCCACCCTGCTTTCCATTCTCTGTCTCTTCATCCACCTCTCTCATTCTTACAAGTATTCCCTTTTTCTGCCTGTCTCTCACTGTTTTTCCCCAAACTCTCTCTCACTCTCTGCCCTCTGTCCTGTTTCACCCCACCACCCCAGACCGCATTCTTCTGTGAGTGGGCGGAAGGTCAAATGGGTATGTGGAAGCCCAGGGGAGCAGCAGAGGCTGTGTTTAGAGGAGAGCTGGTGCACTCCTCCCTATTTCTTTTAGATGGAGGGGAATGATCAGAGTAGTCGGTGGTATAGAAGTGGAGAAATTGCTCAAGACAACTGTTTTTGTGTTCTTGTCCTCACAAAAAGACACCCTGTGTCTGGGCCCCAGCAGTAGAGCCAGAGAGAAATAAAGAACAAGAGCTGATCAGTGAGGGACCCCTGCTGGTGCTCATACATCACTACAGATTCAACATATTCTTCTACATATTTCAAAGTGATGAAGTTCTGTGAGTAAGGTTTTTTTGCTTTTTTTTAAGACATTGTTTTTTGTTTTGTTTTTAAGTTTGAAAATTAAACAATGCTCTACTGGGCAGTTTGTAGGGTGTACAATATTATTATGTTAGGAACTATGCATTGAAATTTTAAACCATGAATGAAATTTAGAAACAATGAATGACACTTTTACTTTTTGTCTCCAACTTGAAGATTGTTTCCAAGTTGCTTTGGCCAAAAAAATAGGCCAATAAAAAAATCAGGTGAATTAATATTATTATTCATAATATGAATTACGATAAACCTAAAAAAGTCCTTCTTGATTGGAGGCTTATAGGCCTGTATTGCCTAAGGCGAAGCAGTCATCTTCATCTTCTGTGTCAGTGCAAGAGCACTGGAAATGAATCATTTCCAGCCAGACCTGAGACAGAGGTTGTTGTGATTGTGTAGTCCTCGCTATGAAACAATAAAAGGTTCGAAGAACAAGAAATGATTGTTGTGGCAGTCAGTCTGCTGATGGCTCCAGACTGCTGTGTTACTCATTTTTATGATGTGTCACTTTATAGCTTAATGGCATTTCTGTCTGATCTATTTGGGTTCTCTTTTAATAAGCTATTTCAGTCCTAGATATCTGTCTCATGATAAATGGTTTGTTTTCACAGCAGATTCAGTAAGCTTTGCAGGTCTGTGGGCCGTGTGCGAGAGGGTAGGACAGGAAAGGGTGGGCGAAAGGAGACTCGTGTTTCCTCCCGTCTCTTCACTCCCGGCCCTCAGGTGATCGATCAGCAGAGACCAAGCTAATGCACGCCCACGTGTGCTGATGCAATACACAAGTGCATGTTAGCACACAGTTGCATTATTCACACCCAAACAAAGGCACATGGTGTCATAAAGTGTGGAAAAGATTTATTCCGTTTAATAAATTAGGTCATACTTTTGTCAATCAGCATAAAAACCTTTTACCTCTTGGTGCACACGGATTGGCTGACAAAATTAAATTAGAAGATCAGCTTCATCCAGCTATATGTTTTTTTTTTTATTCAGTTAGCATTAATTATGTAATTAGGGTATATTATATGGATGTTTTGTCTAGATTTTCTTTAGCTTTAATTATCATCCTAAGAGGTCAAATCTATGATCTTTAATGATTGCAAAAAGCATCTATTATAAGATATATAACTCATAGCATATAACACACCTTTAGCATGAATTGCTGCATCAGTGTGGCATGGGATGGGCCAATCAGCCTGTGGCACTACTGAGATTCTATTGAAGACCAGGTTGTTTTGATAGCAACCTTGAGCTTGTCTGTGTTATTGGGTCAGGTGGTTCTCATCTTCCTCTTGACAATTCCTCATAGATTCTCTATGGGTTTCAAGTCAGGCAAGTTGGCTGGCTAATCAAGCACAGTAATATCATGGTCAGCAATATCATGGTCACCAGTTATTGGTAGATTTGGCACTGTTGGCAGGTGCTAATCCTGCTGGAAAAAGAAAATTGGCACTTCCAATTTGTCAGCAGACAGAAACATTAAGAGCTCTAAAATCTCCTGGTAGATGGCTATGTGACTTCACACTGGACTTCAAGCAACTTAGATTCTGCACTTCTTCAATCTTCCTCCAGATTCTGGGACCTTGATTTCCAAATGTAATGGAACATTTAGTTTCATCAGAAACAGAGGATTTCGGACTACTGATCAATGGTCAAGTTCTGTTTCTGATTGTAAAGTCATTCAAATGTCGGTCAACAACCATAGTCAGGTGTATGATTAACCAATTATACTAAGCAGGTGCTAGTGGTCATCAATTTAATACGTAGGTCGATCATTAGCTGAAACAGAAATATCTGTGTAGGAGCCTTAAAACTGGGAGAGGAACAGCCAAACTCTAAAAGACAGTTTCATGTGACAGGTCATACAATGGCAATGATTTCAAAGCAGACTTTGTGAAGAAACACAAAGAAATGCGCAACGTTGAGGACCGTGGACACAGGGGTTGGCCAAGGAAACGTAATGCAGCAAATGAAAGACACATCACGCTTACTTCCCTTCGACATCAGAAGATTGCCATCACCATTGCCATCACAAATAACTGGTGGAAAATTGTGGGACCCAGGTACACCCATCTACTGTCCAGAGAAGTCTGGCCAGAAGTGGTGTTCATGGTAGAATTGCCATACCTCTGACATGGAAACAAGGCTCAACTATGCACGTAAACATAGGAACTGGGGTGCAGAAAAATGCCAGCAGGTGCACATAGGTGGTCGTACAAAATACTGGTTTGAATTTGAATTTCTTACTTTTCATTTTGCATTTTACTTTCCACACGTGCCTAAATCTTTTTCACAGAACATATATATATTCTGTCCTGTAAGTACCTTTATAAGGCAAAATTCATTCCTTCATTCATCTTCTATACCACAGGGTCACAGGGGCCAGGCGCCTATCCAAGGAGACTTTGGGCATGAGGCGGTGTACACCCTAAACAGGATGCCAATCAATTGCAGGAGACACACGCATACACACACACACACACACACACACACACCATGAGAAATTTGAGAACGGCATTTAGTCTAATCTGCATGTCTTTGGACTGTGTGAGGAAACATGAATACTTGGAGGAATCCCACCAAGAACAGGGAGAACAAACCCTCAACCATGAAGGTCACAGTACTAAACACTACACCACTGTGTCACTCTTTATAAGCGTGGAAAATATAAAAATGTATGCATTTTAATTTTTGCAACTATTTCAATAAGCCATTTCTACACATAAATCCATGAATATACAAATAGATGTGTTTTATTAAAAAGGTTGTCTATGTTACAGATGTTTAGGGGATAAATTATTCGGGCATTTTTAAATTTTTTGGTTCAGCACTCTTTATTAACTCTGCATTGCTAGGTGAGTTGAAAGTCATTGTTCTATTCTTGTCTCATGTATGAAATTTTGAGCAGCAATTTGCACTACAGATGGTGAAAGCGAAGCTGACATCACTGCCTCACAGGCACATACACGTTGCTGCTCCTGTAGGCTGCCATGGCAGCGGTGTGTCCTGTCAACAGCAGCTCATCTTGAATGAATGTTACTGTAGGCCTGTGGGAGCCGCAGATACACCCTCGGCCATGGGGGTGGGGCAGACGTGCGTCAGTCATTAAGCGCTGCTACACACCCATGGCAACAAGCATTGTTTGTGTACAAGCCTGCCAGGACACGGCGAATGTCTGTCTCCCTCTGTTCCTGGGACAGCACACACAAGGGACAGCAAACATGATGCTAACACCCTTCTCGGGTGCTTCTCTGGATTTTCTCTAGGGCTTGCATTCCCAGATGAAGTTTTAAACTTGTATGAGTACTGAGCAGAATATTTAATGAAGAGCCCCTATTTGAGTTGTGTTATTATTATTGACACCTTTACCTATATTTGGAACCACACAATTACTTGTGCATTTAGAAGGATCCATATTAAGGCATGATGATGCTTCCTCATATCTTTTGCAACAAGGTCAAGCTCTTTGGGGGAGGCAGGGACTGCATGTTTCCATGGCAATGGGCTTGCAGGCTCTTCCTCTGAGGATGAACAGGCTCTGTAGCAATAAGGATGGCTTTCTTGGAATGTTTTTAAAGAATTCTGTACTCACCTGGCCTTCTTCCAGGCAGAATACACAGAATGCAACGGAAGGCATTCCCCTGAAGGTTAAATGTAATTACACTTGCGCAAGTAACAAGTGTGCCTTAGTAAGGATTTAATGGCCGTTGTTTCTGTGTACATATTTGCAGATGATAGATAAAGGATTCCCATAACACGATCCTGCATATGCTATAATGCTTATAATAATAAGGTGAAGTGGTGGATTAACACAAATCTGTGTGGTGAAAGAAATGGTATGAGTCATGGGTTTGTTTATGCACACATGTATGATTCACATGCAAACAGTAACATCCTTGCCTGCAGCATTACACACAATTAAAAGACAGAAATGTGATGCATATATTCTCATTTCAATTAAATGAAAAGACTACATACCAATAACTTCATTACACATTAGTTTAAATAAGATAATATGCTAATGCTATTCCATTTCTTTTTTTGCACTGACAATCATTGACATAAATTTTCTTTGAAACACTTTCTGTTACTCAAATTAAACTACTACCCACTATTTCCCAGAACTGATTTAAACACAGATGCATGCACACATATTCACGCCTACACGTGCTCTCTCACACACACGAACACACACATGCACATGCACACGCAAACACACTAGAACCACTAATGCTGGAAATAAGCGCTACCCACCTCCGCATTTGGCTTGTAAACAAACCTGGAGTAACAATGAGCTCATGCTTTACCACTTAAAGCCACAATGCCAAGAGGTTAGGTGAAGTCTCATAACTGTAATGTTTACTTTTCAAAGTGTAAAGGCTTAAGAGTTTTACATATTATTCACAGTAATCAGTCATAACATTATGACCACCTGTCTAATATTGATTGGGTGCCCTTTTGCCACCGAAACAGTGATGAGACCTTTCTATGGGAACTAGCATTAACCTTTTTCTCAGTTTAAGCTACAATAGCTCTTCTATTGGATCGGACTACACGGGCCAGCTTTCACTCCCCATGTGCATCAGTGAGCCTTGGGCACTCATGACCCTCTTGCCAGTTCACTGGTTTTCCTTCCTTGGATCACAATTGGGAACATCCCATAAGAGCTGCAGTTTTGGAGCTGCTCTGACCCAGTTGTCTAGCCATTACAATTTGGCCCTTCTCACAGTAGCTACATTATCAATATCTCGTTACAGTTGTGGCTGAAAGTGGGTGGGATATATTAGGCAGCAAGTGAACCTATTTTTCCTGAAGGTAATGTCTTGGAAACAGAACAAAATGGAAAAGCATGTAAAATCTGTAGAAATCTTGAATTTACTTATGGTAAACCTTTTTAAAAAAAAAACATTTTAAGATATCATTGGTTGGTCCAGTTAATAAGTACATATAAATAGGTGAAACTTTTTTTCAGAACTTGCAAATTTCATTCAAATTGTGTATTTGGGTTTTTGGGTATGTCAGGTTGAATAAAAGTTATCATTACTTTTTTATCAAGGGTAATTTTTCCACTATCTAGGTTCCACTATCTAGGTTCCACTATCTAGGTTCCCGAACAGAATAACATGAATACTGAAATTGAATAAATGGTTGGAATTCATTCTTTCCGATACAGATGTGATGTTCAGGGGATACATTTCAGAGAGTATTTGTATTCAACAGAGCTTAAAATAAACGCAGGTTTTTTTGGACTAATTACGCATGGATAACACAAAACTCTAAATATATTATAGAAACGTTGGTAAAATGTGTTTCTTGAGCTTGTTTAATCTCGTACTAGTTTTTTACTTTTAACTTTTATTGCTAAACTGTAATAGCTGTACTTCCATATTTATGCAATATGATTAAGTATTTAAAAACATTTCTTAAAAACAACACTTCCATTATAAAAGCAGGAAGAATTGTCTGTTCTTTTCTTAGTGCTGGAAAAAGTGACAAAATTCTTGCAGTAACACTTTTTATGAGGTCATAAATCATTATGATCTTACTCTCTTTTTTAAGTTGAAGCATTTGAGGCATTTTGTTTTCATGTGGGTTTAAATCACCGCATTCATCCTATCCAAAATAAGTATTTTATTTAATTCACAGACAAAGATTAAAATGACAAATATGATAGTCGAGTAAATGATGCCCAGACTAAATGAGGTAGTAAATTGAAATATTGTGGAATTGTGCTATGTCATACTAAGAGGGTTGTTTCATTATTTGCTTGATATCTAATTATTATGTTCAATAGTGGTTAGCACTGTCGCCTTGCACTTCCCAGGTCCCGGGTTCGATTCCCGTGTCGGGTCTGTGCTCATGGAGTTTGCATTTTCTTCCAGTGCTTGGTGAGTTTCCTATAGGTTCCCTGGTTTCCTCCCACAGTAAAAAAAAAACATGCAGATTAGGCTAATTGGCATTTCTAAATTGCCCATAGTATGGCGGGTCGTACAAATGGGAATAAATACAATGGTCACTATTGGCCTCCACTGTCCCTGGTTGGACTTTTGAAGTTCCTAGATGAATGGATGTTCACATAAGTTATTTTTCCTCCTGATATAAAGCAATGCCAAATAAAGCAATTTTATTTATTTATTTATTTATTTATTTAATCCAATTCAGAATTTAATAAGACTATATATTTCAGTTGTAGTTCTTTAGTCTATAATTACTGTGTGGGCCTCACTATGCAAATGCTTTAAATTGTTCTCGGCTCTTTTTACAAGTGCACTGACCTACTTTCTAAATCAAGACTAGCTTGAAGACTGTTGGAAATGATGCTTCTGATATGATAACATCATTGTGTACAAATACAGCAATTTGATCGAGTGTTGGGTGTGACAGTATAGAATGAGATTATTCAATTATCCGTAACACTTATCCTGCATAGGGTTGCAGGGGGTCTGGAGCCTATCCCAGGGAGCTCAGGGCGATGCCCTGAATTAGATGCTGACCCATCACATGACAAAAGCAGACAGACACTCACACATCCAATCACACTCCATGAATTGTGTGAGGAAACCAGATTACAGATAAGAAATCCAGCAAGCATGTGGAGAACAGGCCACTTTGTTTCTATGACCTACTGTGCCTATGAATTATTCCAAAACTATAGTAAAACTAATGACAAACTATATCTACATGTATAGTTCAGAGAGTGAGTACTGTGAGCTTTTGGTCTAAACTTGAGTGTAATTTTGAAGGCACTAATTGACAGCAACTTTTTTTGTTCTGTCAGAGAAAGAAACCATATTTCTTAAAGTTTTCAAGCACTTTATATAGGAATGATGCAATTCCAGAGGTTTGACAATGTCATGTTCAAATTCTGCTGTTGCACTTTACAAAAACAGTTTACCACTCTTGCTTCAGTAGGTAATTTAATATGTAATCTCAACTGGATATTGTATCTATATATCTGTATTGGATCTGTCCCTAAGAGCTGTTGCTGTAATCAGAAATAATTCCCAGAACAGTTATTCACAATTTGCTCATACTGAACACATTGGGATCTGTTTTGAGGCCTCTTAAGGTTGCTCTTAAGGTTTCCTCTTTATGTCATGAGTTCATCTGCACTGTGTTGATTTGTCTTTGTTTTTCTCTTTGCATATACTAGCGTCTGTTATGAGGGACAATCCAGTGCATCTATATAGCAGAAAAATCTAATTCTAATAGAACATCAAAAAATAGCAAAACATTATTATTGTCTGTTTGGCTGACGTCTGTAAGAGTGCCTTATAAAGAAAATGGCTCCTGTGGTCTATCAGAACGTATGTCACAACATAAAAACCACAATGAAATCTCAAGAACAGACGTAGAACGTGTTTAAGGAAGCGATGCACAACTTGAGTCTTGGAGCTGATGATGTGCACAATTGATTTAAGAAAACTGGAGGAGTCGTTTGGAGACATTTTCGGGGTTGGAAATATGAAGTGGGTGGTAATAAAATTCAAAGATTATAATTTCAGTGATAATTCTGTTGGTAGCAGTGGAAGCACTATGAAGCACAAAAGAATATGTAACTGGAGCTGCTACAATACAATAATAATTTATATTTTGTTAGGTAGGGCAGTGTTTTTTTATTTAAGGTTTCTCCTGCAGCATGCATGCCTAGGAGTAAATGAGTATGTGTCTGTGAATAGTGTCTTAACTAAGTGCCTTACTGACATCCCATCCAGGGTCTTCCTCCTTATATTCAGCATTCCCATTGTTGATGATGATGATTATTATTAGTGTTCCTTCATTACATGAAAAGGGCCATGGCCCACAAATAATGTCATGGTAATCAAAGCAGCCTAAATGTGGGAAAATATACAAGTGATCAGACAATCTTACATCATGGAATTACTACTTAAATAGTTTCTCCAAGGCGAGAAAAAAAGGAAAAAGTCTAACACAAGCCACAACTTGAAAATGCATTGTTTTTTAAACCCCTTAAGCTAACAGGACCAATCAGCAGTTCAGGTTTAAATCTGTCACTTTTTAACTACATTCTTTTCAACTTTCACTGTTATTACGGAGTAATATCCATAGAAATGAATTAATGAATGTGTTACTAGCTAATCTGCTAGCTTAACACTTCACTTACTAGTTGCGTTCTTAAATTTAAGGAACTTAAGTCTGAATTTACGTATATGTGCTTACCATATGTTTTCTGTTTATCTAATTAGTTTGAAGTTTATAGTTGCTGCATTTCTAAAGAAAAATCCTACTACTTATCATTTCACAATGTCGTAAAATTGTAAAAGAGGGTTCATTCTCTCACTGCAAAGCAAAATGTCAGAATTGAAAATATTTCACACTTGAAGCAAACAAATACTGTCCTCTACTGTCCAAAAATGTCATATTGCAGTAGCAGACAAATACATAACAATATGTCTAACACAGAATATTTGGACCATTTTTTATTTAAATTTTTTTGTCATATCAGGTTTTTTTTTTTATCACTTTGTAGTTGTACTGAAATTTTGTTTTTATTAATGTTTGAACAATATGAGAACAACAGAAAAGAGATAGACAAAGAGAGCGAGTTAGAGAGAGTGAGAGGCTAAATGGAAAACTGTGGTAATGTACAGGAAGCTGCTGAGTGTGTGTGTGGGAGGTTAATGCAGAGGACAGAACTCAAGTTGGTCCTGAGGTTAAGATATTTATAATCTGCCGTTTGCTTCACCTCATCCCCCGGTGTGTTTTATCTTGTCTTGTGTAAGATACAAGAAAACTATCTAGGTCAGCATGCATAGGTAGTGCACAAGTATGCAGTTTTACAAAAGAGGATTTATTTTTATAAATGATGAATTATTATCAAACATTTGAAATTCTGCAAAACCAATAATGCAATTCAAATGATGCTAAGGAGATACATTTCTGACATTAACCACAGAGCATATGCCGTTGTCCTCTTCTCCTCATTCAAATGCTGTGTACACTGTCTCCTCATTCAAATGCTTTCATGGCTGTTCTTTACCCGCTAGTTCATGCATAAAAGAGCAAGTCATATGATTTTACATGAAACCAACTTCTGAAGAAGTGCCAGTACAAGCTACAAAAGCCATGAGGCTGCAAATCCAAATACATCACAAATGATACACTTCCTAAACAATGTGTACTGGACAATAAGCAGTATGCAGTGTAGTTAGAAGATAACAGTGAATGAGCAAATCATTCTTTTAATCTAAATATTTGTATATGTGAAAAAGACAGTCAAAAAGAAAGCAGCAATGTGATGTTTACCACAAGCACAGAAAGGCCTAATTGTGGTTGGTTAAAAGATGCATAAAACGCATGTAGTATGTCATCTCAAAGTCTTATATATAGATCAAAAGAAGACAAATTCATACTAGGGTGATCAAAAGAGAACACAGGAGTGCAGAGGGGGAAAAAGCAACTGCTTATGATTAGAATATGAAGCATGATGTCCTCAGCCAAAATTATGCTTCAGGAAGAAGTCTGAACTGCATTAAAAACTTAATTGTTTTTTTATTTGACCAAAAAAAAGTTTTTTTTCTATACTACAAGATGAAAAGAAATCATGGTATATTGTGATTTTTGGAAGAAGTGTTCAAGTTCAAATAAGTAAGTATTTTTATTTATTCACCTCCAGTAACCATTTAATACATAACAATATGTTTACCTCTGAGGCTCCAACATGAACTACCGTCGACCCATTATTGTTATTTTTTTTACTCTTGTAAAGAGATGCCTTTGTTACATCAGCCACACTAAAAAGACTGTGAATCAATGTATGTTTCAACAAGGTATGTCAGTCATTAAGGTTAGTGCATCATCTCTCTTTGTTATAGGAACTAGGCAGGTTAACTAGTCAGTACAAATCTGCAGGACTCTGGGACTGATAAAGTCAAGTCCTGTAGCCTAGTTTCGTCACCCATCTTCTCATCTGAATGTCCATAATAAAGAAAGCATTTAGAGGGCTGTTTACAACCAGTGTTTCTGAATAGGCAGCTGCAGTGGTATTGACGAAGGTGCAAATGAGAAAGAAATTGTAAAGTGGTAGCTGTAAGGGCAGGGGGGAGTTGTGAGGGGTGTCGGACACTCAGCTAATGTGTGTTGAATGGATGATGGTGCTGGGTGACAGACTAATTTAGCTTGTTGCCCATAGTGAAGTTATTCTCTGCTCTATGACCCATTTTATTGTTCATATTGTTTTTATTAATGAAAGAATGCAAATACATATATAAAATAAATATAAAGTAAATAAATACATTTCCCTATATGCAAAAATTTATTATAATGCACACACTAATCAGCCATTACATCAGCGCCATTGGCAGTTGAAATGAACAACATTGATTGCCAGCTATATACCAGTAAACTGATGACAGAATTATAGGCACCCGAGGCTCAGCCATACACGTCAGGACCAAATCCCAGCATGTCCTATCTGATTTCACAGAAAAGCCAATGCAGCACAAATCCCCAGTTACTACCAAGATAGAAAGCCACTAGAACAACTAATGCAACAAAGCCCACCACGCAGTGACCCAACCTCCAAGCCCACAGATCCCACTCCGATTGAGCCCCCATGGGATGTCAAACACAAGGGCGATCCACTGAGGCCCCACCCGGCAATCAACAACACCCAAAGAATCTGTTACCAACGTCCTGGTGCCAGACACCCCAGTACACACCCCAAAGGCCCTGTGGAGCCATACCCTTAAGTTTCATCACTGCCCTGGTGACTCAAGAATAGCCCAAACCTAGGTGGCTTTAATCATTGTAAAATTATGGGTAATAGGTGAAAATAAAGTTTTGGAAACTAAAAAATCTATAACTGAGAAACAGAAAAATTAATAATAGTGTTAAAATATTTGGTTCACAATGCAAGTGAAATTGAAAAAATATGCAAGTTATTTCCACTAATGGAGACAATATTAATATACACTAATATATGGACAGAGGTGGAAAGAGTAATAAAGTCCAAGTAAAGTTACCATTATAAAAATTTACTCAAGTAAAAGTAAAAAGTAGCTCATTAAAATTTTACTCAGAGTAAATGTTACCAAGTTACATTTTTTAACATGGGATGGGGGATTCTAGTGTAGTTCAAAAAAGACAAGTGGATATAAATCTCAAACTAGTTGTTTTTAATTGAAGGAAGACCTTTGCATAATAAAGCTGTTGCCTTTCTTGTGCTT
>JAQMYJ010000007.1:11412188-11427852 GCA_030014305.1 Clarias laeviceps
TAGTAGTGGCCGTTATAATGGTTTGCTTCATTAGAATTTGATGGCATTTCGCTTTCAGCTGCGTCTGCATCACTGGCATCTGTTTTGTCCAGGGTGCAATTTTTTTTCCATCCGCATTGCATTATTTTTATGATTTTTCATTTTCATTCATTTATTTTTTACTCAGTAGCGAATATGATTTCAGATGTAGCGAAGTACAATACTTTAAACAAAACATACTTAAGTAAAATTGAAAATAAAAAAAAAGATTTTTAAAACTACTTTAAAAAGTAGAAGTACACAAAAAAATACTCAATTACAGTAACGCGAGTAAATGTAATTCGTTACCTTCCACCTCTGTATATGGAAAAGATATAATGCAAACATTGTTAGGTTATTCTCTTACCAATTCTGCACAGAAGTGTGCTTAACTGTGTACCTGTACATCAAAAGCTAATTATTATTTTAATATGCATGGTAATTGTTGCACATAGAATGTCAGCATCATTCTTTTAGAAATCATTAAGAATATCCCGAAGTTGGCTGAAAACCTTAGAATACCTATCGCACAAAACAGATGTAGAAATTATAATTTAACAATATTTTAAAAGCTATAAACCTTCACTTAGTTACACTAAGGTCAGAAATAGGGTCTTCTTCTATCGGCGGCTTCTGTTAGGGGTCACCACAGCGGAACATTTGTCTCTATCTAACTGTCTACCACAACTTCCTTTGTCTCTCCAACCTCCCTCACCACACACATAAACCTCCTCGTGGGCCTTCCTCTACTACTCCTGTCTGGCAGCTCCATCTCTAACATTCTCCTCCCGATATACCCCTCCTCTGCACACGTCCAGATTATCTTAATCTGGCCCCTCTAACTTTGTCCCCAAACCGTCCTACCTGCACTGTCCATCTAATATACTCATTCCTAATGCTGTCGATACTGGTCACTCCCAAATCAAATCGCAGCACCTCTAGCTCTGCTTCCTTTCTTTTTGTCAGTGGCAACTTCTCCAAACCGTACAACATTCTCACTATTGTCCTGTAAACCTTCGTTTTCAGCAAAATAATAGCACAATACCAGATTCTCTGCATTGGATGCTCCTTGTGCCTTGCAAGTACTTTGAGTGGCTACTCGGTAGATGGCGGTATAAAGGAGGCGTGGCACAGAGTGACTGCCCCCTTATGCATATTCATGATATTCTCATTAATAATAATGAGATCCGGTTGTTCATATAGCGGCGCCATTTTAAGACCGTTCTCATCTCTTACTCGCTTGGCACCGGTCACCGTCCTTTACTTCGGGGAGGTTCTCAAAGGTAATCGGTTAAAAACGCCGCTTTTGATGTGATAAATTTTTTTTAATGTACATGTTTTTTCTCCATTTTTCGTCTTTGCCCAGTAAGCAAAAACGACGATATTGGGAAAATAATCCTGCTGCTGTTTATATCATTAGGCCATTCAGAATAGTTGGGTAGCTAATGTGACGCAGATACGGATTTACTTACGGAAAAATTAAATATCGTTTATCCGAAATGCAATATATCGATATTTAGTTTGCTCGATGATTAAATTGTGCGTTTTAAACGGTTTTGCACTGCATAGCCTAATATAATTGGTGGCTGTAGAGTTCAGCTCTCACGGAAACGGAGAAAGGGAAAGCTAGGCCGCAGTAATGTTAGCGGTTATGCTAGTTAGCTTTGTAGCCTCGCTTTTGTTCTGTCGCGAAGAAATGAAGCGCGTGTTCAGGCTTTTTAACATGCTTGGATATAATTACAATGGTTTTGTTATTACTGTTTAGTTTTGTAGGCCTTTTTTTTTTTATCGTGTACAGTAACAATTTGGTGTAGTTTATATGGTATTATCTATTTCCGGCAGAAAATGAAAGGGCAGCCATTTTCTTCAGTGCTAGCGCGCTAACAAATTACACGGATATTTTTGTAACTCGCACGGAGAAAGGTACATAAAATGCCATTGACTCCAATTAATTTTTCTGTCTTGGGTGTAGGTTTTAAGGTTCACTCAGTGTGATATTAGTCGTTTGCACGCAATTTAACCAGAAAGCAGTTTCCCGGGCGGGTGAGAAGCTAATGCATGTAGGGAGCTTCGCCGCGTGCCGCCATTGTGTGCAACTGCGCAATAGTTGAATAGTAGAATCGCCATGTTACGTTAAAGCGTATCGAATTTTTTCAGAATAGTAGTTTTTGCTCATTTTATAGAAATTACATAAACTAAAAGGAAAGTGCCAGTGAGTAGTCACAAATCAACAGTTTATGTATAAAATAATGGTGTATGTTAATCTTGTGCAGCAAGTCTCTGAAATGTATATTTTGTACTTCTCACTACAGATGTCTGACGAAGGTAAATTATTTATTGGTGGACTCAGCTATGAGACCACTGAGAATTCTCTGGAAGAGGCCTTTTCCAAATATGGCACCATTGCTAAAGGTAAATTTATCTTTTTTTTTTTTTATATAAATTTGTTTAAATGCCCAAATTCCCAATTAATGTTTTCTACCAAATCCTCCTTAGTTGACGTCATCAGAGATCGTGAAACTGACAGGTCCAGAGGCTTCGGATTTGTAACTTTTGAAAATCCAGATGATGCAAAGGATGCAATGGCTGCTATGAATGGCAAGGTAATCTAGTCGAATGAGCCAAAAGTTTGTTCCTGTTTTGTGCAGCCTGCTATACGTGAATAACTTTTATCCCCACTCCACCCCCAAAGACTGTTGATGGTAGAACCATTCGCGTTGATGAAGCTGGTAAATCCGGTGGGAGATCTGGTGGTTTCAGAGGTTCTGGTGGAAGGGGATTTTTCAGAGGTGGCAGAGGAAGAGGTGGGTTTTGTTGGCAAATATATTTTCTGTAGTTTATATACAATATCTAATGTTAAAAAAAAAAAAAAAATCTTTTAAAATACTCTTCATTCCAGGGGGTGGTGGTTACGGGGGTGATAGAAGTTATGGTGGTGAAAGAAGCTATGGTCGTGGCGGTGGTGGCTACGGTGGTGACCGTGGTTATGGAGGCAGAGATCGAAGCTATGGCAGTGGTGAGAGGAGCTATGGTGGAGGCGGTGGCTACTCAAACAGGAGTGGAGGCTACTCAGGCGGTGGTGGTGGTGGTGGAGGAGGATACCGAGACAACAGGTTGGTGATTTTAATACATGTCTAATAGCTAAATTGATACTTTTGGACCACTCTGGCTCCCATGTTGTCACTTGTAGCAGGAAAAATCTTACAAAATTTTGTAATTACAACTGTTGGTGAATACAATCATTGCAACTTATAATTTTTCTTTGATTACAGGAACCAAGGTGGCTATGAGCGTTCTTCTTTTGGTTCTTATAGAGACAACTATGACAGCTATGGTATGTACATAAACTCTGAATTGCTCAACACAGATTTGTAACAGAAGTGTAAAACTGAGTCCATTCTGTCCTTGTCAACATAGCTATTGACGACTGACTAACAGTCCTTTTGAGACTTTGGCATCATGTTAAAATGTAGCACAAATGCTTGTTTAATACAGCATTCATTCCAAAAACAGTTCTCCATCACTTCAAAATCTACGAACAGTTGACTTAATGTGCAGATGGCCATTAGTTTATCCTGAAGATGCTTGAAATTGAGTTTGAATTGTTGCTTAGTGGTATCAGTTCTTTATTTGGGAAGGATGTCAAAATGCATCAGTGCCTTTACTCTTCCCTGCTTCTTGTCCACAGCAGACTAAAAAAAAAAGTCCTGATTCCAAGATCATCCCTTCGCTGGCTGTGTTAGATGTGCTCTTCGAAGACCCTTTTTTTTTTCTTTTTTTTTTCCACTTTGTTTAATTTGAATTTATTAGTTGTAACATTCTCCTATATAAAATACAAGATGCTATCAGTTTTTTAAACAATTATTTTCATGTTCAAGCTGTCCTGAGATGGTGTCATTATTTTTGGGCATTTGCTGTAAACATTTGAGCCCGTTTTTAGATTGCCTGTAACTTCGTTTCTCTATGGAAATCTGTTTTTTGAACCATACGTTGAATTCTCTAACCAGTTCAGCACAGCCTGATAGCTTCTAAAACCGATTTGAAGTGAAACTTTGGACCAACCTACAGTTACGAATGGATTGCTGTGAAAAGACCGGTTTCTATATTAAAAATAAAATAATTAAAAAAAATAAGCAGAGTCTTACTTGTAATTGCCTGCTTCTAAAACATTATCAGACTCTTAAAAGAAGCTTGCCAAGCTGTGATGTGCTTTTAGTGGCTGAAGTCCTTGTGTAATGCATTTCTTTTAGTATAGCAGGGTAGGCATGCTGACTTTGAGCTCACAGCTCTAGCAAGCCTCCTTGGTATTGCTGAAGATTTGCAAAATATTCAGTTCCCAAAGAGTGAACTACTCTGATCGGTGCTGCCTCAGATTAGGAGTTGATTAAGCTCATGGTGGCCCATGGTACTTTGCTCTTTGTGACTTTTGAATAAAAAGAAGTACTGCTTGGAGATCACTTTTATATCCATGTTAAGATTTTGTTCCTTCGGTGAGAGAAATGTGCTGTTTTGTGTACCAACGGCTATTATTTTTTTTTATTTTTTTGTTAAATTGGCTTCATGAAGCCCATTAAACAAATTTCTGAACATGCTTTGGATTCATTGACCCGTAAAGATTATTAACCACACACTGTTATGGGGACCTGTCAAAGGCTGAAGTTTTACCTGGATGGGTTTTAGTTAATCTTAACTCACTTAAAAGGGTTTTTGGTACTTAGCAAGCTGGAATAAAATTTTTGAAATAATCTGGGGTTACAGAAGAGTAGTTGGGGTGGATAGTTTTGCCACGGTCAGTACTGTGTAATGCTTCATTGCATCCAAGCGTTCTCTGCTAGCAATTTTGGAAAACCAACAATGTCCTTGGAGAATGAAGTGTTGTGCCTACCAACTCAAGAGTCCTCTGAGATGAAAGCTGCTCTCTTGACTAGGGCAATTGTGGAAATAGTCCTGTAATGTGAGGTAACCACTTTTGATCTCCTGTATGCATCCTTCCAACAATTTTATTGTCCATCACATTTTTTCTACAAAATTTTGACCAGTGTTCTTTCCTCAAGCTCTTAGTTGTGTAACTCCTCAATATTGTTCCTCTTTACCAGAAATGTGCTTTTATACTAAACTGAATTGCAGTTTCTCTATTTTTAATCATAAACTTGTTTTAAAAGTCCCATATCTGTAAAATCTCCCAATATTACTACTAAAAATGTCGACCTCATATGGCCTCATTGCCTTTTAAGGCACTGATGCTTGCCTTGGAAAAGCAGTCTAAGCTCCTTGCTCATATTCCTTATATTTAATGGTTTCTTCCTTGGCCCATTTATCTAAACTGTGCTAATGCATGTTAACTTGTCCCTTCTATATCTTATTGCATACTCGCATACCTTTATCTTATGTTTCAGGTTGAAGTACATGAAGCATGGAAGTTTAAGCTGAGCCAGTGTTTACCAGATCAGTGTCTGGGACTAATTTGAATGCTCTGAGTAATGCTGAGAGGTAAGTACTGTTTCCATCACAGCTATGCTCCATTGCTGAATCAACCACAGTAGTTGTTATAAAACCAGTATCTGAGTTGAATAGAAAAAAATTGACTGACTAGTATTTAATCTGTGATTACTAAATGTTAAAAGGAGTGACCAAGTGATGACATTGTAGGTAGAGTACTGTATTAAATCCCCTTTAATATTGTTTCAGTTTTGTCTGGACGTGGATGAATGCTCTGCAGTGCAAGCACACAAGCCAAGCTTCAGCTGTGATCTCAGAATCCAGAAGTCTCTACTTTCTTGTAGATTAGGTTGTTAAAGTGAATGTAATGGAGGAAAAATGGCCCAATAAAAGACTTGCAGTTAATATTTTTCTTAACTTGTTTTCTGTTTTGCTGCGCAAGCTAGAAATCCTGGACATAACGCTGTGACCCTACATAAAGAATTTTTAGCCTAACTTTGCTGACCTCTTAAGAATTAACATGGTCTATGAACACTTAAGTAAGCACAAGACCTGTACGTTTGCCTAATACAAGTGGTGCGGAATTACCGCAGAGAATTTTAGGATATCAAGAGTTCTTAGACGATCACAAGCATAAGGATTTCTCTTACCTGATGAGACTTTGCAACAATGACAATTGTTAAAAGTGCCAGACAAATAAAATTGAATTAACAAGAGAAACATGCTGCTTTTACAAAGAAATCACACCTTTTGATTTCCCATGGTGAAAAACTTACTGGGCAGCCATATTGCAGTGTCTCTTGTATAAAATCTGTTCCCTCTTTGTAAATGCAGGCTTGAGCTAGCTGCCACAGGAGGGCGGTGATGTCCTTTGTATTACAAGCACTACTATATTGCATTTGATGAACGTCTTGCACTTCCAATTTATTAGGCAAAGCTTCCCTAAGCCACACTTTGTGGAAACTGGTCTAGGACTAAGGTATATAATTTTGTGTTATATGTAAACTCCAGACTTGGCAGTTCAAATCTCACTCCCTGTTTCACACAGCAGAAGGATAAATGCATGTAATGTTAATGAGCAACAGGAAATCTCCCCCTCCCCCCCCCCCTCCCCCCCAAGGCTGCTGAGAACTGGCCTCAATGGGCTCTTAATACTGTATGAGCTAAGTGAGAATTATTTTTGTGCTAATTTGGCAAATGGACAAGTGCACTAATTTGCCTGTTCTCAGGATCTTTCCTTTGTTGGAAAGTTGGTGCACAAGGCTTATGCAGGACCTGACTGGGACTCATAGGGCACCATGCACCTCAAAGCTGGAAACATCATTGGAGAATGTCTGTTTGCAAAAGTATCTTTGGTACTTGCTTGGAGACCAACATGATCAGAAGCCTTTGTGAGCTGTGAGGCTCATATTTGGGGTATCTTTTGTGGGCTTGTGATCACGCTGTTTCAAGTTGATTTGTTCTGATCTGTTAGATTCTTTTCAATTTTTTTTTAACCAAGAAACTTAATCCTTATGAATTTCACACAAACTGCCAATAACATTTTCAAGACCATAATCTGTCATGGTATACAGCTCTGTACATAGTGTATCTTATAAAATTAGAATATTGCAAAAGTTTCATAATTGACAAATGACTAGATTTGTTGCACATGAAGTGAAACAGTACAGCAATCCTTTTTGTAATTTTGATTACTGGTTACAGCTCAAATAAATATTTTGATTTATTTTAGAACATTTAATTTCAAGTAATTTAGTAGTTTATTTAATTTTTTAGTATAATGCATCTTGCTGCCTAGTTCAGTACGTGATGAAGACTGCTGATTTGACAGTTGTCCAGAAGACCATAATCGAAATCCTGTATAAAGAGGGTAAGTCATAGGTGTTGAGATATTGACACATGTTCATGGAAATTTGTCAGGAAGAGAAAAATGTAGTAGGGAAAGATACACAAGCAAAAAGGATTGACCACAGATGTTTGATCTAAGCTGATTTAAAGAGTTTAGTGAGACTGGAGTCATTACACCAGGAGCCACCATGATGTCTTACGGAAATTGGCTACAGCTGTTGCATTCCTAGTATCAAGATGCTTCCGAACCAGAGACAACGTCAGAATGTGCAGTTTTACTTCCATGCTAAATGATTATCTGAAGCCTACAGTAGTGTTTGTTAGAATAAGTTTGTATTTGTTTAGTTTGTAATTAAACCTTTTAAGTAGTATATTTATATGTAACTTTATAACTGACTTCAGGTATAAAACACTGGCCCTCTGCTGTACATACCAGACTTGCGCCTGCTCACATACAGTACAAATAAGAGCCAAATGTGCAAAGTTACTCTTCAGCATGAGAAAAGTTAGCTATAATAAAACTGCATATACGGCAAAACCACAAAATTATGGATGGATTTTGTTTTAGCCCTTGGGATGCAATGGTATGTATCTGCTTCCGATGTGTAAATACACTGAGCTCCAGTGTAGCAATGTTAATTAAGTAGCCTACCTTCCTGAGTCTAGACAAAAGTATGTTTCTCTCATACCTGAACAGAAGCATTTATTTTAAATACAGACCCACTGATGGTTTTGTGAGAGACTGTGGAGTTTGGAGGCTGCATCATGAACATTAATGGAAAACACAGAACAGACCTAGACAGGCAACGTTTGAGTGGGAGGGTAAAGGGGGGTGGGGGGGATTAGGGTCTTGTCCATGGGATGGTTTTGTGATTGAATGCTAAAAAGATCACAGTCCAGCAAAGATTGTCATCCTGTGTTTATTAGATAAGTTAATTAATCACCCTTTTGTCCACACATTCAACAAACTAAGACCATTAACAGCTGTTTTTCAGAGCACAGCTCATGTCAGAGCTGTGGTTAGATGTTATTTACATAAACAAAAGATGCCAGCGCAATACTTTGATAGGAGTCTTTTGTAAACCCATGACTGTCTAAACAAAGTAAATGAATTCATTTGGATAGAAATTAAAAAGTTTTATGTCAAAGTTTTAAGTCCATCGAGTCAAATCACAAGCATGTTCTTGAGATACATTTCCACACTGGCTGCACCATTCTGATCCGCCATGTGTAACTCCTCCTGATTATTCATGCCCTTATGAAGGAGAAAGCAAAGGGTTGAAACTTCTACATGTACTCTCAGACCTTTGGACTCCTTTGCATACACAACTACACGCACTAAGCTGTATACACTCGGTTTCTCATATATACAGTTATCCAATCATGTTGCAGCCGATTATGTCATGTTAGTAGCTTTCACTGGTGTCTTTTAACCTCCTGATATATACAGTAAGTATATATTTTATTTATAAATTAATTACGACACTGAGAACTGGGCGCAAGATTTTATGATATGCAGTACAGTATAAAATCAGCAATTAATTTTTAGTAACAACATACAGTATACTCAAATGGATCAAATTTCGTATAGAAAAAGTTCTTTCAAATGCTTCCTTTCATTCAGATTCACTTCAGTGGCAGCAGTTTCACCTCTGATGTTATTAAAAAGACATGAGCCTGAGTCATTAAATCTGGCAACCACTGAATAGGAAACAGCCCATGATCTCATTTAGTGTATAAGCGCCAGCATTAGTTAACCTGCTTCGTTGCTGAGTTCTCCAAAGAATCCTGTTAGTTTTCAAAGTACTGTGAATCTTTGGACTAAAGTCTACGTGCTTCTGCACTCATGACTATAATAAAAGAATTGTATTTACACTGTAATCTAATTCCTGGTATGTCACAGAAATTAATTGAGAACCATGATAAATACTGCAGACGGTAAATTGCTAAGACCTGCTCAGAGTAACTGATGAAGGACAGAAAGATTAAAATCTATGGAAATAATGATGCAAAACAAGAGAAACACCTGCCAAAAATGCCAAATCATCCTGTAGACAAAGAGCAGCAAACTCCCCACATGTCTGAGGCTTCGGAGGCATAAATTAGGCAGTGTGAAGCCATTGGATATTTTGGCCTTCTACTTTAGATCGGAAAACCATATGGTCTCTGCCTACATCAAACAAGGGTTTCATATTCAAGTGGCTCAAACAGTGGCCATAATAATGAAAATATAGTTGTAGGAAATTTGTAATGAAATTTTTTAAAAAGGCCATGTCAGAGCTGAAACAGCAAGAATCAAAGACTAAAGAACATAATTTTCTTGATCACAAGCTGCAAAGTAAGAAATGCTTGAAAGCATGAATTAAAGAACATTTGAGCAAATAGAAGACACAGATTTATTGAGAACATAAATAATCAGACTGGTTAAACTACCCAGACCAGCACTTTTTGCCAGTTACAAAAGAACATTTTTTTTAATCAAAAATATGCTAAAATGGAAATACACTTGGCAGAATAAATCTTGCCTTAAACATCAAACAAGTATCGATAGAGACCTAAGGCAACATCATAGTCTCATGAAACAGAGTAGCTCAAAAGATCTTTGAGGTGTCTGAGCAAGACTTAAAACCACTGTGGAAGCAAAGTGGAAGTTTGGATTGAGTTCATGTAGGGTTTTTTAACACAGGCAGACTGTAGCTCTGAGCTTGTAAGTAGAATCCTGAGACGCAAGTATATTATTTTTAGCATGTCTGCAAGGAAAAGCAGTCACCAGTAATTATCTGGTAATGTAAGACTAAACGTATTTTTAGACAGCTAGGTCATCATTGTTTAAAGAAGAAGGGTAATTGCCTATGCAGATGTGGTCTAGTCGAGAAGGATTTAATTGGAAAAGGGTTTATAGGTAGAAGTCATAAATGGGGATATGGAGCCCGATGTGTAGAAGCCAAATGGCTGGATGGCTTATGGAGGAAGTGCCAGTGACACTGACAAATGCTTCTTTTATACATAAGAGCCATGGAAAGTGCATTAAAAATCTATTAGATTTCTGCTCATTTAAAACAGACTGTGATTACAAAAAACCTCAGTAACATATTTGGATGAGTTTCTACCAGCCTCGTCTTTTGAGGGGCATGTTTCTCTGATTTTTATTTCAGATTGCTTAGGATAGTGCCACTGCAAATCCTTCCCAGGTGTTGAAGTCCTGTCTGTATACTGTGTCACTGCTCTGGATTTTATATACAGTGGAACCTTGGATTGCAAGTATCTTGGGCTGCGAGCATTTTGCAACACAAGCAAAATTTTTATTTAATGCATGAATCGGCCACCTCCTTAACCCCATTGCAAGTCTTTGAAATGTGTTGGAGAAGACTTTATAGAGTGGTTTGACTCCTCTGTCATCAATACACCATCTCGACCAAAAGTATTTTAAGTCTGGGTGGAAATGCATGTTCTGACATTGCATAAGGCTGATAAAACAGTGGCATGGTGTAGTTAAAGGTGGGAGGAAACCAGAGAACTCAGAGAAAACCCACCAAGCACAGGGAAACCAGCAAACTCCATGTGCACAAACCCAATGCAGGAAACAAACCCAGGACCTGTAGGTGCAGGGCGACAGTCCTAACCACTAAGCCACCGCTTATGCCGCTTATGAGACACTGTAGTTTACAGTGTTTATTAATTTGTTTATAGTTTGGGAAATAGTACTAGCTGAAATAATTAGAAAATAAGAACTATTTTTTTACTCAAGACCAATTCTAATCTTGAGCGATGTAGCTAAGATTAGGAAATTGTCAAAAGCAGAATTCTGCTCATAATGGTTTTCCCAGTGGTTCTGTGGCATAAAAGCACCTTCTGGAATGCAGATACAGGTACAGGCATTGCATAGCACAGTGTATAATGATACAAGCTCTTCAAACTCACATTGGTGCTATGGGTATGCAGCTTTTGGTATTTTATGGCGACTTTGTACTTGTGTAGTATGATATCTTGGGGGTTCTACAGTAAACAGTAGATTAGAATATTTTCATCTCGTAAAGTCTGGTAATGCACTTTGTGAACAGGTATTCTAAGTATTTATAGAGAATTCATAGAGGCAGCTGTTTTTGAGAAGAGCTGAAAGAGATTACATTAAGAATGAATGAGTGCAAGAAAGGAGAATGAATCCACAGAAGGCTCCTCTTTGGGGGTGGGGTGGGGGCGTTTAAATTAAGGAGACAGTCTGTAATTGTCATTAAAGGATGAAGACGATGACAAAAACAGGCTTTATGGATAGTCTTAATAGAGTTTAGTGATGGGAAGAATACTATGTTCTCACAAATTTTACCCGCTCATTTTTCTTACTCTTTCAGAAAACTTCAGGGATTATGGTAGGTTGTAAGAATGTTTTAAATACATTAAAGTACAAAAAGTGAGGCAATTAAAGCCATTGTGATAATTAAAATTGAATGTCTTTAAAAAAAAAAAACTTTTAAAAAGAACTTAAATGGTCAGAGAGAAGGGTAACTTTTCAGGTAGATCAGACATGAGAATCGGATATTGTGTGGTTAAGTTAGTTGCTGGAACAGGAAGTTGTTGCACCAAAAGATACACATATGACTACATGGTTAATTCCTCTGTGGCACCTTCTGTGTCCTTCCAAAGACTTTCTTCTCAGCTTTAGAATATGTAATAAATAAAAATTTCAAAGGAAATTTTTACAGACTTTGTGCATTCTTATGAATATATGTCGAACCATTTTATTGCAAGCTGGCCTGAAGATGCGACCCTACAAATCAAGACAACTTATTAAATGGTTAGGTAATACTTAGGCTTGCAATGAAGACAAGAAGCTTATGGTCAGATATAATTTATTTTTTTGGAAGATTACTGTAGTGAGGTAATGTTGTGGCTAGACTGTGGTCCGACAATCTGTCAGCATGCTTAAGGGTATAAGGATTCAGTTTCGATGAGTTGGTTCTTTTTCATGGGTTCTCTCCCAGCGAACCCCAAACCTCTGACCAAAATAACAACCATTATTCCAATGGATGGACAATGGAAAGGCCATTATTTTATATGAATCTTAAGAGAGATACTACCATATGGACGTAAAAGCCTGTTTAAACCACAAGAAAGCAAACTCTTCAAAAATTTGAAAATGTATTATTCTGATGAATGACTCCACTGGTGCTACTGGCAAGAAACAATACCTTCTTAATGTTTTATCCTCATGATGATTCATGTCACAGCTATTTTGGAATAATTCAGTGCCCTTAAATATGATATGCTAGTCACAGACAAAGGCAATTCGAATCAGACCCTAATGTGGGAACCATTTGTGATCTAAAGGCCCTAGCAGAAATAGACTGTTAGTAATAAAAGAGATGTGTGGCATTTGTAAGTAGTACTGGATGAGTTTTGATTTATACATCAGGATAGAACAATTCTCCACTTGTTAATTCAAGTGATGGTACCTGTTTGATAAAAACTATCCAATAGATGTCACAGCAGCACTGGTGTGAACACTCAGAGAACAGAGTTCTGATGTTCAGAGTTCATGATGAGAACAGAGTTCATGATGAATGAATGATTCTCAAGGAAGTTCTGCGAGAGACATTAAGTCATTAAACCAATTATTATATATTAGCAGATCTGTCCCATTTTATTGGAGGAATATTTTACCTAAAGGAATTCACCTTTTACCCAAATACAGGTTTTGTGGAGTCAGTCCGCAACTGACTGTAAAACACTAATTTGGTCACCCTGTTGAATTAGTGCATAGCACATTCCTATTTATGTAGCCATATCAACTTATGTCACAGCTGCATACTTTTTAGACTCAGCCCCATAAACCTTCCCACAAAGTGTCTGATTTTTATTGTGTACTTTCCTGACCACAAACCTCAGAACAGTGAATACTGCAGTTTAATTATGTTATCCACTATTCATTGTATTCACAATTATGTCATCAGCTTTTTAGGGAAGGATTTAGTTACCTAATTGAAAAAGAGCATGAAGTGAAATGGCATCTATGTGAAAACTGGCCAGGTTTAGTAATAACCCATACAATGTGTAACAGATGCCAGAGTAATGAAAACAAAACTATAAACACTCATTATCCTCATCATTCTGCCTCATCTGTGAAAGACAGTGGCATGGAGCAGTGGTACGAGTTCAGAACTGTAGAGAAGAATCCAGTAACCACTGCATGTCACATTCTGTTCTACTGGTTTTTATATTGCCAAAAACGTTTCTATTTCGTTCTAGTACTGTAGCATTATGAATTATACAGACAGTGGTTAGCCCTTCCTGCCTCAGGTCTGTGCACGTGGAGTGTGCATGTTCTCCCCATGCTTGGTGGGTTTCCTTTGGGTCCTTCAGTTTCCTCCCACACTCGAAAGATGCAGTAGGTGAAGTGAGGTGACCCTATACAGGATAAACAGAATAGAAAATTAATAAATTAATGAATATTAATTGCTTGCCTTTTTCAGTAGCAATCTAAAAAAATTACAAGTAATCAATGATCGTTTAACTGATACTTTTTAAATCAACACATCAGTTTAAAATTGTTAGACTGTTAGACCCCTAATCCTCAGCAATGCCATTTTCTTTAGTAATAATTTGATACACTATAACACAATTCCTTAAAACGCAATCTTGAAGGAGAACAATGTTTATAATATTACTGCTATAGGGCAAATATGGTGTTTTTATGGGCCAAATAGTGGAAGGTTCTTGACAGGCCAAGTAAATCAACTTACATAAATCCCACTGAGCTTACTGAAGACAAAACTAAAGAAGAAGCAGGCTTGGAAGAGCATCCCACAGGATGATTTCTAACATCTGGTGATGTCTGTCTCAAAGCCTTGAAGGTATGAAAATGTAAGAATTTTAATTTCCTTACGATTATACAAATGCATCTAACAGAAAAACATTTATTATTTAAACATTGAATATTAATACTACTTTTGCACATACACAACAGAGCAAGTGTAGACAAATACAGAAAGAGTTTGACGTACAAGATGTGCTTTAATAACTGGCAGTTTATTGTAACTGTTCTTTCTCTGCATGAGACCGGTGATAGACATTATTTATGCTGACAACCACAGTCCAGTAAAAGGAGCACAGAAAATCTAAGTGAAATTAGACTACCCAAAAAGGAAATAGGGATTTCACACATCCATTTGCTAAAGTCATTATGCTCACTGGTCCTGCTGAAAGTAAAAAAAACAGCAAAAAATCTGAGGTCATGACTAAGATAGAGAATTTGTCTCGGCGAAATATAAAACTCATAATCCTCATCTATGATTAAAGTTACCATTTAATATGTCAGTGTGTTGCCACTAACTGTCAGAGGGCCTCAGCCATGTACTGTATGTGAATTGACAATGTCAGGCGGAGCCAATGTCCAGGCAAAAATCCACATGCTTTTATTGATGCGACCATGACAGAAGCTTGCGAGACATCCTGACATGTTCAAAGGGAAGCGAGGTTATGGGTTTTTTTTAATCCAAAATTTTAATGCTGTTTTATCACCATATTTGAAATAAATTTTGAATATGAGATTAACTAATGTCAAATTTATTTGAAAAAAATTATGCACTATATAAACTGTTTGACAGCAAAATGCTATAAATGCATTTTCGTATTTTTACAAGGTTTGATTAAATTTTGGCACACTTGTATGTAACAGAACTTCTTTCTATCATGTGATTAGTGATGCAAAACTACTGAATTCACAAAATAGCGTGAAGGAACTCCATGATTAAAATTTTTTTTTGAACAAGTTTGAAGTCAAGAAAAGCATGTAACACTTGATTGCTGCCATTGTAGATACACAAGCATTAAAAAAGAGGCTGATGATGCAGTAAACTGAAGTTTTTGTATTATATTAATGTTGTTTTCGATCTTTTACAAGCTTTGTTATTAAAAAGGTTTTTGTTCAATAAAACTCAAAGCATGAGTTTGCTAGATTTTATATCAAATAAATTGTTGTTGGTCTTTCAGCTGCTCCCGGCAATGGGTCACTACAGCAGACAATTCGGTCCGCACACAAGCTTGGCTGAAAGAGCAACAACAATTTATTTGATCAACATCAACAAAAAAAGGTAATTGCTATTAAATAGTATGAGTTAGGCTACGCAATAATGCAAGTAAAGAACGATTAATATGAATGAGTACAATAAACTCAGAAACTCATAGTTCCGTTTACGGAATCTGTTAACGCCAGATGCCCTTCCTGACACAACCCTCCCATTTTATCTGGTGTTAGGAATCGAACCTGGGCCTTTTGCATGGCAGTTGAAACACCTACCACTGAGCCACCAGTGCCCTATTGCCCTGATGACATCAGACACAAAATCGCTAGTCTGAAAGATTT
>JAQMYJ010000007.1:11442841-11469832 GCA_030014305.1 Clarias laeviceps
CGGACGTAAGAGGCAGCGACTTAAGAAGACTCCTAAGGGACAGTTCAAGAAATACACTTAGAAAAGTTATCACTTAATGTAAGATATATCTTAAGAGTCTTCTTAGCGCGCGAATAGTGTGCGTTATCGAGAAACCGGGCCCAGAGCTTTATATAGGAAAAAGCTGTATTCTAGATTCTATTGCCTGAAGTGCATGTGTTGTGCAATGCTTTCTCTGTGCTTTTTCAAATCTGATTTGTTATTGGTTCATGGGACTCTTGGGATTTAGGCAGGCCAAGTGTAAGCACAAACAACATTCACCTCATTAAGTCCTTTGTGACTTATGAAGTAAAATATCTAATTAGCATGCAATGACTGTTAGACTCTCTCTGGGAAATAAATGCCATAAGGGCTTAATAAGGGCTTTGGTTTCCATGGGGGGACCCCTTGCTAAGACAAATTATGCTTTTGTACGTATAGTATTTGAAGCCATGATAATGGTAATTTTAAAGTTATGTATAGCTAGGAAATGGGATAGTTATTGTTTGTCCTATGAAAGTAAAGATATGAATTAGAATTAGACAGTTTTGAATATGTAAAACTTTTTTACTAAATTTTTACTATAACATCAATCGGCCTGTAATGGTCAAGAATCACAAGAGGAAAGGATGTAGAGAATTGATCTATATATCAGTGGTACAGTCTACTTCAAATGAAAATAACCCTATTTCTGTACAGTCCAGATTATCCAGATCCTTTATTAATTGTTCACAGGGTGAAATAAAACGTATGTACTGTAGGTACATATGTCATGAGATAATTAAATCATTTAGAATGTGTTTATTTTCTATAAACTGTAAACTCTCTACTTCAGTAAAGTTGAAATATTGCAAAATGTGCAGCAAAAAACACTCTAAAGAAAAGTGACTAAGGTTTTGTAGGATGCTGGGATTCCTAAGAAATAGGCTAGCAATACATACTCTGATGAAAAGACTTAAACTTGCATAAAGATTAGACTAACTTTTAACAGTCCTTTAATTTGGTTAGTCAAGTCATTGTCAGAATTATTGCACATCGAGAGACAGACAGATAACCATAAGGAACAATATGCTATAGGCTATGTACAAACTATTGGAGTTACCATGCTACACTTTCAGTGATGTATAATTTTACACAGTACTTTTAAATTTAATTGATTTGGCTTCAATTTTGTTGAAAAGATTCAGGAGGTAGTTTTGAGTCTTGACACTAAGGGCTATCATTTAGCTATTCTTTTAAAAGTTTCAACACAATTTCCTTTCTTTGGCTTAACTGAGTTGTACTTTGGTCAAAATATATATGGTTACATTTGGGCTAATACTCCGCTAATTTGGGAAAAGGGGCTCTAGTTCATTAAGTCTCTAGTCCACTAAACCATGCGCATAAGTCCGACAATGAATACCTTTAACAGAATAACATTAACCTTCTTTAGGGAAGCTCATTTTGGAGTTATTTTTATTATTATGGTAATTCTAAAAATAAATGGTATAATCGTAAGATCCCAGAAGACTGTAACTACATACTTGCATTGTTACTTTTTAAAAGCTGAAATAAATAAAAGTGTCCATCCTGAACATTCAAGACATATCTTATTATATCAAGTAATTTGGGGGGAATGAGGAAGCATGTAAAAGTTTGTTCCATTAAGAAAACTGGAAAGAGGATGTCCACAGTGAGTTTATATAAAATAATGGAACTTGGCTCAGAAACCACTGAGAATCTAATGTCCAGACTGACCAAGTTTGTCATTTCCATCACTTCTGTTAGTGTCTTCAGCCAGCAACTTCTAACAACCTTTACATACTGTAAGTGAGAAGAAAAATGAGTTAATTCCCACTTTTTGGCACATTTTGATTTCCATCATTTAAAAAATGCAGTTTACTCACATTTAGGCAGATCTACTGCCTCTGTTGAGTCCGTGTAGAAGTTCTTCTCCTGCTGATGTTGCTAACTCTGCGACTCTGGGTTATACCCCGTTGTTGAGAAGGATATGCCACAACCTGTGGTGACCCTCTTCTGACCTGTGTTCCCTGTGATTCTCTCATGTCCCGAGCCATTTGTGCCAAAGTTTGGCTAGGATTTGTTTGTAAGCGCTGGAACAGGCTCTCACGGTTTATATTTCTTTTTGGGCAGCTGAAAGTTAGAGCCACTCCAGAATCTGATTTCATCTCCCTTGAGAAACCGTCTGAGGTACCATCAAAGCAGCGTCCTATGGCAATCTCTTTGGCAATGCGTGGGTTCTGGTCCGTGACAGTATAGATCCCATAGTTATGGCCCAATGGGTCCACGGGAGCTAACATGGTAAATGCATGAGACTCGTTGCTCTGTAGAAGAGGTGGGTGCTTTGTAAGGTACTCTTGTAGAAGACTGTTGATGCCTATTCGCCGACAGTTCCCTTGTGGAAGGACAGTAATGAGGGACCTGTCAACAATACTTTGGTCAAAAAGCATTCCACTACATTTGAACTCCAGGCAAGCTGCAGAGGTGTTAGGATGTTTCAAGTCACGAGTGCTGCGTATGTCCCTAATTCCATACATCTGACCTCTGGTCTGAAAATGGGTACCACCAAAGTTCTTTGACCTGACCATAACTTCTGTTTCACCATGGACCTTAACTTTGATATAGCAAGCCCTGAACTCTTGTGGGTTTGGCCACCAGGAAAGGTAGTCCCCAGTCCAAGTTGTGAGATCATTCTCCTGAAAAGGTACCACATTATACTCATATTTGTCTTTCTCCACACGGAAGAAACGGAAATGATTTGCATCAATGGGTGCGTTTTCACATGAGATTAGACTTTGATAAGGATATATTGGCCCATTGGTTTCATCCAGATTATTTGGATTTGGCTTGGCTAAATTTATTCTAAAGGCAGTTTTTTTGAGTGCTGGATCATCATGATCTGATCGTTGATAATCTAATTTGTCCAAGTATGGTTGTAATACACCAATGATGTTAGGATTCATTTTTGGTGTAGATGGGGCTGCTTCAAGTTCTTCGCCTCCCATTGTGGCTGTAACATAAGCTGTGTATGCATCAGGTCTCTGGGCATCACAGAAGGCTGGAAGACAAGCTCCATTCGGTCCTGTTATCACACTGTCAAAACGCCCCCAAGCTCTAGGATTTGATGAGTATCCAGGCATGGGCTCCAGGTTTATAAGACTGATCACCACACCTTCAAGTTGCTCAGTAGGTAAGAATTTGTCACTCATATATGCTCGAACTTTAACATAGCAGCGGCGATTTTCAGGTACATCCAAGTTAAACAGTCTACGCTCTCTGATTTCCATGTTTCCTATGAGAAAAGTGCGTTCCTCTCTTTTTTTCCTTCCATTTCCACCAGTTGTAATCTGAGTTGTTTGAAAATTACTTTCTTCCTCCCAAATTCCTGTGACTGGATTCAGAGACCATAGTTTCATAGTAGGTATATGCTCTGGCATTTTGACATGTTCTGTGTCAAGGAGCACCTGGACTTCACCAGCTCCAAGAATCTCCCGATTTGCTTCATCTCTGAAATCAAGAGAAAACATTCCATATGTCCTCAAAGGAAGCATATCACCTTCATCACCCACAAAGTTCAAGTCTCCTGGAATAGCTGCTGCTGTTGTGACGTTGCGTGGATCGAAAAAAGTGACACTCGCTTTAACAGTGCCTTCATACATTTCCCCAGTGCCTTTGTGGAAGGAGTTTGGAGGTATGACCAACTGACCAATTGGCTCCTCCCCATTTATTTCACCCAGATACATAGTATTGCTCTCTGCAGCGTTGATGTCAACTGGTTCCTGCTTTCGCATTACTTTAACATCATGGTAAACTGAACCACCCTTCTTATCAAAAACAAACACTTTGAGAGTATCTAAGAACTTTTGAGATGGGTCTACAAAGTTCACTACCAGACGTTGTGTGTCAGTGGGCACCTGAATTGTGAAGCCACCCTGATAACCTGTGATCCCTATTCGTTCTTTTCCTATAAAAATGTGTCCAAATCGTAAGGGCTCATTATTGTCTGCAGCAACCACTCTACCTCGTACCAGAATTTTGGGTTGGATGCATTTTTGGCATCCGCATTCAGTCACAACCTTTATTGGAAGAATGTAGTTGCCACAGTTGATCTCCTTCATCTCCATTTGCTTTACCCCACAACAGAAGCTAGATGTATCTTTGCATCGTAGGTCAAAGTCCAGTGATCCAGGGCATTTGTTATGAGTACAACGACCAGCATTATACCACTTGGATTTTGTGCCTGGCTGTTTGCAGTCTAAAGGCAGTTTAATCAGGTGACTTTCCGGTGTAGCATTACATGCTGGAGTTCCTGTGGCTGTAAATTGTGAAAGTGAATAAAGTTAATTGGTTTAGCTAAAAATATGCATTATATTAGATTTGACAGGGACAAATTTCAGGAAAATACAAAATGAATGATGAATTATCAAAGTGAGATGAAAAATTCATTAATAAGAACTAGTTGAGGAAAAGAACGAATGCACCTGTAATATTGTTAATAACAAGCAATTGCTATTAGTTGGCAATTTTAAGGACTACTGAAATACATCTCAAAAATTTCAATAGCATGACAAAGTTCATTTTCTTCTGCAATTTAAAAAGTGAAACATTACATGTAAAGTGAAATATTTCAAGCCTTTTCTGTTTTAATTTGAATGATTAAAGCTTATAGATCATGAAAATGAAAAATCATTATCTCAAATATTTAATATTTCCTAAGATGAATAAAAAATTATATACAATTCAGAAATTCTGAAACATTTTGTTAATTTATGCACTAAATTCTTGGTCAGGTCTCTTTTATTATGAATTTGCTGCAGTTTTTATCATAAATGCAGCCTGTGTCCAGGTGTCCAGAAGCATTATTAAGGACCAGGTTGCATCCATAAGAGCTGTTAGCTCATCTGGACACCCTTCCAGTTCTTCTTCTCCCTAGCCAAGGTAAGACACATCTCACATTGTCAGACATTGTCAATGACTGCAGCTTCATTATACTGCATGTGTTTTGAATTGGCTTTGCCAGAGAATCTTCTTGAGATTGTGATGATCCATGTTTTTGCACCTTTTCCTACCACACTTTTACCTTCCAGTCAATGTTCCATGAATATACTTCAATACAGCACTCAGAACAGTCAGGTATTTAAGTGATGACCTTTTGTGGCTTACCCTCCTTGTGAAGAGTGTTGATGAGTATTACAACTTGTTTCATTTTCAAAGAGCCAGACTTTCTTGTATTTTTTTACATGAAAGGTGAAAGGGACTATGAGGTTGCTGCTGAGTTTGTTACATAAACATAAATCTATTTAAAAAGTTTATCTTTAGGAATTTTAAAGCCTGTCACAATGAAAAAAAATCATTCAATTTTTAAAATTGAATCTAAATAATTAAATTACATTTAATATTAAGAAATGAAGCATGGCTCAAAACTTTTGCACAGTAGTGTATGTTTTGTGTAAAGTAGATTGATGGAAAAAATAATAATTTTAGTACTCAGATTAATTAAAAAATTTAGGAATTTTAAGTCTCTCCTTCTGTACTTTTTAGTTTTGCGGTCAGTCAGTCACTGTCAGAGACACTGAAAGTTCAGAAGCAAAAAAAAAAAGTTGTGACACACAGAGATTTCTGTAAATCTATACTTTCGCTAACAAGCATCAAGGGAATTTATGAATGTGTAAATATGTGCGTGGAGGTGGAACTGTATAATAGCCTAATAAGACATCTTAGATTTCATTTAAATGTCCAGAGCTTCAGGTTTAAACTTGGCCATTCCTTTACCATCGGTTATGTGCATGGACAAGACAGATCAGTATCAACACAAACATCTGCTTGTATTTGGGGGCATTACAATTCATGGTATTTTCTTTATTGTTTTCTGTAACTGACATTGTGCAGTAATATTGTAAAAAATGTCATATTCTCTTCTGCATTCTGGCAGATAAATTGATTATGCACTTACCAAAAACAGACAGGAATGCAGGATTGGACTTAATGGTTCCAGTTGGACTATTGGCTTTGCAATAATACATCCCACTGTGTTCTGGTTTAAGATCTCGCAATACCAAGTCTCCATCATACTTGTATAGTTTTTGGTCCAGCAAAGTTCCATTGTGATACCTGATGGGCATAAACATGCCATTAACTGCAAGAATTTATATAAATATTATAGATAACCAAGTTCATATTCCTACCAGTAATATTTATCAGGCATTGGGGTTCCTGTTGCTTTGCAGCAAAGAGTCACACGATGTCCTTCAAATCGTTCTTTGTCTTCAGGATGGTTTAGAATGTATGGTTTTTCTACAAGCAAATTTAGAGGAAAAAACTACACTGTAAACCCTAATGCTTAAAGTAATTAAACATATTGAATACTGTTAACTTAAATTTAAGCCACAGTAACTGTCTCCTTAAAGTTCCACCAACTTAAAATTAGTGATTTTGTGTCTGATGTCATCAATGCACATGTAAACTGCCCACATTGAATTGTTTTAATCAAGATGGTGGATTGGTCTGTTCTTGCATGATGCTGAAAGTATAATCTTTACAAATCTGGGCCCTCTAAAGTTGTCAAATAATACTTAGTTGGTTTGTAACAGAGCACTGGTGGCTCAGTGGTAGGTGTTTCGCCTGCCATGCGAAAGGGCTGGGTTCGATTCCCAGCCACTGGATGAAGTGCCTGTCCCAAGCCCAGATAAAAATGTGAGGGTTGTGTTCAGAAGGGCATCTGGCATAAAAACTTGGGATGAACTGCTGTGGTGACCAATTGCCAGGAGCAGGCGAAAGACCAACAACAATTTATTTAATTTGCAACAACTAAAAAAACTTATAGTACGAGTTAAGCTACTCAGTAATGCAAGTAAATAACGATTAATATGAATGAGTACAACAAACTCAAAAACTGAAAAAGTTCTGTTTACTTAAAATTGGAAACATCATTACTTAAAAAATTTGATGTAACTGATTACCTCTAATTTTTTGAGTTTTGCCAACTTATTCGGGTTTACAGTGTAGTTAGATACTATTGTAACCAGACACTATAGAATGTCCAATAAAAGAAACGCAGCTAAAATAGTGTTGTGATTTCCAACAAAAAATAAATAATTGGTATATACATTCTTTTCTTTTTTCTATTACTGGTTTTCTCTAAACATCTAAATAAGCCCAGTTCCTTTACCCAGGTGAAACAGACAGTGGTTACTTGTCTATTAAGACACAATATACAACTGTCTATTATAAGATTGCTTTTAAGCCTCTCACATTAAATCTGTTTGTATATTATGTGTTATAAGTGTCATCCTGGCCAATGATAATATACAGTCATGAGTTGCTGCTCCATAAAGCTTACCTGAGGACCTAATGAACGCTCGAACCCATAGGTTTTCACTGCTGTTTCTGAAAACAGGAACAGTGGCTGGAGCAAACTTTTCCTTGCTGATGAGTAGTCGAGTCTCAGGGCCTGAGCACATACCATGAATCTTGAACAACCCCTTATCATCTGTGTGGGCACGGATAACCTTTGACTGGTCTGCCACGGAGACATTGGCTCCAGACACTGGAACCCCAGTTATACTCAGGACTTCGCCTTGTAGTGTCTGTCCCTCACAAATGCAGTGGCTGCACTCCTCATTTGGGTGTCCCTCAGGACATACGATTTGACACACAACTAAAATTTGGACAAAAATAAAGCATAGTTCATTCTATCACTTTTTTTAATACTGTAAAGGGCAGAATAGGCTCTAGTATATACCTCACCTGGACATGGGGTATTTCCACACTTTTGGACTTCCACTGGTCGTCCTCTGCAGCGGAGTTTGTCAGAGGATCTGTTACACGTTCTCCTTCTGGTTCTCTGACCCTTCCCACAGGTCACTGAGCAAGTGCTCCATGTCCCCCACTGACTCCACTTGGCTGGTTGGAGAAAGGATGACAGAATATCGTTTTAAAATAACAGTTCTGTCCTTTTGGGATAAAGTCAACCAAACTAGATAATCTGAATGGAGAAGGCCTCTTTGTTACAATTTAAACAAATTCAATGTATGCTATAATGTTAAGCCATAATTATTGCATAAGGATCTTAAGGCAAACAGTTCAAATGATTGACAGATTATATGAATAATTCTGTTCAGTGCTAAATAACAAACTGGTTTTCCTAATATAAACCAAATTCTATGGGTTCTGTTTATTTACATTTTAATGGATTCTCCCCATTTAGTCAATTACCATTTCCCACCCACCAGTTAGCTTGTGCTAGCACCAAGACATGAAGCCGCGCAACACCATTTAGCAAGGTAAAAGAAAACCAAAAAACACCCCAGGAACACAGAGTGAACATACAAAACTCCACAGCAGCCCCAAGCTAATGACTGATCCTGAGACTTAGAAGCTCTGGGGCAGCAGTGCATTCTCACTTAAATTCATTGACCACTTACCTTGACATGTTGCAGTAGAGCACTCTTTCCGCTCAGCGTGAGGGCCAGGGCAGGCTGGCGTGACTAGCTTGGGCAGTGGTTGTGTACTCACGCATTTCCGTCGACGCACTTGAATGCCGACATCATTACATACCGTGGTCGAGCAAGCACTCCAGTCACTCCAGTTTGTCCAATATGTTTCAACTGATGCAGTGAAAGAATAAAAGACAGTTCAATCCAATACAGCATGTGCAAAAATGCATTTTTCCATCTCTTTTGCAGCTCATAGAATGGAGTAATCTATTATGATTGACTTGTCACTTGACTAATAGTACCTGGTGGACACTGGAATCGCACGTGATAGTTGGAGCAGATGCGTCCATATGGCTGTTCTTTATTAATGCACCAGAATCCTTTCTCCAGACTGGAATGTACCACCTCTCCAGTGTCTGAAGCAGGTACCCAGTCGGTGGTACGGACTTCCATGCCGACAGGCCGCACGCACACTCTCTCTCGGTAGTAAAATCTAATAGCCTCTAGCCTTTCATAGTCCCCATTACCACCAGGATGGTCAATGTTGAACCAGGAGGTCCACTCTGTCACTCCTATATTTCAAAGTGAAGTAAAACAAAATCCATCTTTAGCTATGAACAAAACCTTTAACACGATTAGCTTTGAATGTCCAATATTTAATATATTTTTATGTGATATCCACTAAATCCACTGGTACACACTTATTAACCCACAAAACAAACTAAAATATTATTTTATTAATACAAACCTGTGGTCTGAGGTTCAAGGATGCTGTTGTATGCCAGCTTTGTGTTCTTGTTCCTATGGCCCAACCTTTGTAGCTGTGAGTTGTTCCAGCTAGAACCTGGAATAAGAGAGAAGATGAAATCAGCCACATTTAGCCCTATATTCCTGTACATTTAATCTTAATGACATTCTTGACTGTTGCTTGCAGTTCTGTATCTGTATTCTGCTGTTCTCTTCACAGCACATTCCTTTTAGTGTCTGTGAATGCAATATAAATGTCCAATATCAAAGGGAAATCTATTGAAGATACTTAATCTTCAAACTCTGTCTTTTGGCTCACTAGCTTTATAATCGTCTTGGGGCCATCAGAGTCTTGCCCTTTTTCTACTGCCTTGAGATCCAGACTTGTCCGTTTGGATGAACTCCAGACAGATCCAAAGCAATGGCATGTGTTCAACTCTTATGACTGCAGACAGTCTACTGGAGCTTTCAGAAATGATCCAGGAGCTCATGCACGCATATGGAAAAGCACTGGATTTTAAAAGGATCTGATATAAGCTAAATACTTGACATCCATTCCCAAAAGTGATACAGACAAAATGAGATTTCGTAGGTTAAGGTGTGGGGGTAGAATCAGTGTTTGCTCTACACAACCAAATTAATTTGACCAGAGAAAAGCTGCTCCTACATCTGCAGAGTTACTTTGCAATGTCTGGAAAGTTAGCCAGATGTCTGTTACTGAGTTGGACAAACTGAAAAGACAGTTTTTTTTTTTTCTTGAACTAAAGATTTGACTAGGAGAGGTATGGGTCCAATGGGTCATCTAAGGACAATAGAGTGGCGTTAACAGTTAACAAGACCAAATCTGTTTATATGAGCATAGCCTAGATAGGCTGAATAATTACTTTGTAGTGGGATGTAATACGAAAGTCTGTGTAGACAGGTCATTCTTTCAGCAGCAACCTGTCCAACCAAACTGTACTTCCCCCGACTAGAAATAGAGCGATGCCGTGACAGCTCGTCGTTACTGGCTCTATTCTCAGCACATACGCTGAAGTGTTTATCTACAGGAGACGTGTCAGTCTTTGTGTAAAATCTGCCAGAGTGATGCACTCCCCAAAGTTATTTTCTGTGATTGCACTCCTTTCAGAATGAGTAGTTTCCTTACAGGTTATCTGTAAGCACGCACTCTGGGATTTGCTTAGGACATTTTCACACTTTTAGAATCTTAGAATTTTTTTTGGTTTCCACTAAAGTACTGTAAGTCTTACAGAATTTGAGTAGGAGAGGTATGGGTCCAATGAGTCATCTAAGGACAATAGAGTGGCATTAACAGTTCTCAAGACCAAATCTGTTTATAGGAACATAGCTTAGATAGGTTGAATAATTACTTTGGTTCAAAGGAGTGACAGTTACATTGGGCTATTCATCAAAACCCATTGCAGTCACCTCCCCTACAGTAAGATTCTCTTACTGTCTAAATATATATTTTTAACATTGTTCTTCCAATGACTTGCATTAATATAACCTGAAAACTTAATATCTGTCAACACATTTATCCCATAAGAAGAGCCAGAAATGACTTTCAATCATTTATTCAAGATCCACCATTCTTCCAGTAATAACTTGTTGGCCATGTAATAGGACACTGCTCTGTCAGTGGGGGTGTGTGTTGAGGGATTAAGTGTGCCAACATTTATGCTGCAGTGGAAACAATAGGCAAGTAACAGCCAAAGGTATGCAAGCAAATTTAAATGGTGCAACTGTGTCCACCTAACATAGCTCTGAATGCTGATCCCTCGTAACAGAGAAGCTACATTTATTCTGGGAAGCAGTGCTCACTTAAATGACTATGAGTTTGAGTTCAATTACTGTACATGTTCCTCTGATCTTTGTCACTCTGTAGCAGTTTTATAGCATCAAGCTAATAATACAATGTCTTTCCAGATTTCTCACGTCACCACAAATGATGAAGTATGGCCAGTTGTGAGCAATTACAATCTATTCATGAATATTATTCATGCTGCTTTAAAAGCACTTTGGAGCGTTTTATTAACCAGGCATGTTTTTTCTTTTTTTTTTTGCCTTGAAGATTGGACATATACCTGTGCCAAAAATTAACCTGGCAGTTCTTTTCTTCAGGTCTGGAAGTTGTTAAAATATTCCAGACGCTTACAAGAAAAGGTAAAAACCATTTCAGCCAGCGTGTTATGTAAGCGCCTGGATAAACTAAGGCTTTGGACCTGGTGTGATGATACAGCCATGCCATGGCATTTCATTTCAGTGTAATAACAGGGTGCGAGGGCACTAAAAAGTTCTTTAACACCTGGCTGTCATATTATGAAAGCCTAGTAACAAGCACATAATTGTTCAAAATCAGAAGCATTTCCCTTTCAGACAGGATGCGTGGCCAGCTACTGAGCTCCAGACTGGTTTAAATGCAATTGATGGCCAAAAACAATATGTGTGTATGCATGTGTTTACTCTTAGTCTATACACATGTGGAAGTAGTTGTGCCTTTTGGTCATTTGGCTTGGCTGAGGTCTCAGACCTTGAGGTCTGTCCGATCTGTCGGATTAGTCAGAATCAGATTAGGAGCTACTGGTTAAATGTGCCACAGCCTTTTGAGTTTTTTCTTTTCTTTTTTTGTACATCTGTGAAACATTATTTTAAATTAAACTGCCTTGCAGTTCTCAATAATGACAGTAATCGAGACATAATGCTACTGAAAGTTTAAAGTGGTTTTGCCAGCTCCCTCTGGTTTGCTCATCCTTTGGTGGGACACATGCAACCCGACTTACTGTAAGTACATTTCAGATATTCAGACGTTTGACTCTGTATCTGAGACGAAATCGTAACAGTTAGCCTGTCATAAATTTACACTGATTTCACCCCCCCCCCCCTTCTTTTCCCACATCAAAGTGCCTAAGACATATGTCTTCCACAGGGGAGTCTGGCCAGCTAAACTGAAGACTGAGGTGAGCATGTGGAGAATTAATCATTTAAATGAGGCAGATGAGCGAGTGGTAATATTTACTTTGGAGTGTATAAAATGGCCTCATCTCAGCATGAATAAACTTGGCAAAGGCATAGCAGCTAACAGCTCATTAATGAAAGACTGATTGACATCTGGTTATTTAAAACCCAGCTGATTTAAGCCATGTGTCAATGTTGTCCACCATTTTCCATTCTACAAGCGGAGCAAGACAGAGCAGCTGTCTCCTCACTTTAGGAAGCAGGTAATAAATTTGGTTAGGCTGAGGTGTAGCAGAGACGAAAAAGAGTGACAGGGGACTGGCACTAGCAAAGTTGGAGAATCGGTTACCTGGGATGCTCATAGATTTTCCAAAAATTTCAACTTTATTTTATTATTTTTTAAGTGAAGTGTGAGATTATGTGGAGACAACATTTATAAAGCTACTATTATTATTATTATTATTAGTAGTAGTAGTGCCTTTTTAACAATTGCTGTATTCTTATGCATATATTTAAAAAAGGCTTTATGCTGTTAATGACTTTGTTACAACGAAAGAAAATTCAGGTAACTTGATGAAAGTTGAATACTATTAATTTAATACATGTAATATTGTTTAAATTTTGACAAAGTTATTCTATATGAAATATAGTGCAACCTCAGCAGCAGAGGATAAAGTATACATGATCAACAAATCCACTTCTATAGACATCTCCTAAGGAGATTTATCATTTCACTTTAATGCTTCTCTGGGTACATACCTTGTGCCAGGGCTAGACCAGAGAGGATGCACAGTACCAGTGCCACCCACGTCCACTTCCTCATGGTGCCAGTTTTATGTTGAGCAGCCTGTCCGGCTCTAATCGCGGCAAACCCTAGTCCTCAAAATGACTTGTCAGGAAAATTACACTGGTGGCTTTTCTGTGACCTTCAAAGTACGTCTGATGACTGCTGCACATTTCCCAGAGAAGAGAGTTTTAAACGACAAGCACTGTGCTTGAGCAGTCCAATCCAGCCCCCTCCTGTCTGCCATTGGCCAGAGCATGTCTAAACCTATGTTACCAAAAAAAATAAAAAATGCTAACTGGAAGAGAGGACCAAAAGCGAGTTGGCTATCTTACTGAAATTGCTGTTTGTATATTAGGGCAGTGATATCACACGCCATTTTTTCATTTACATATAGACAGGAGTTATGTTAAGTGTCCTGGTATTTTTCTGCATGTAATATGGATCCACTGTTGAATTCTTATAAATGGTATTATAAATTAGCTGGACAAATAAATGTTACAGCAATATTACTGCTATTTGTTATTTCTAAGTCCATTGCCATTTATTGTTCACACTTATAAAGAAATCACACATATTTGATATGTGTTTATAAATTATTCACATGAGTTACATGTGTTCACATCTGTGCCATAAAGTGAACAAATACCATGGAGAATGAATCATACGAGGAAGTATGAAAAGTCATGTGTAACATTTAGTGGGAGAAAATCACATTATTTATTCAAGAAAATCATATATGAGAGAAACTTTTCATGAGAAACTCATGTGAAACATTAATGTGAAAATGTAAAAAAAAATTATTATTTTGGAAAATTAATTATGAGAAAGTCACATGTGGAAAAACATTAATATTTATGCATCTTACTTGATTACCTTGTTTACTCTGTTTGGACTTAAGCACTGATGTGACGCTAATCTCATACTTAAAAAGTTTTATCCTTTCAATAATTTGTCTGTGTCTTGCCAAGAAACATTTAATCCTTTTGTATGAGACTCAGCTGTTCAGACTGTAAGAAATCTCTCATAAATCTCAAGCGTGGACTCTTTTTCATTATTGAATATTATTATTGAAACGATCCTGGACAGTAAGTCAACAGCAGATGGTCCATTTATGACTGTATTTTTTTTTAACAATAATTACCCCCCAACCGCTTGATTTTCCTTTGCCAATCAAGGAAACGGCGTTCTATTTCATGTGGGTCAAAAAAAGATCGCGCACCGGAGGATAAATTGCACACGAAGAGCTACCATCTTGCATCTACATCTCATGTCTCATCAGTAATGTTACTGATGTTTTCAAAACTAACACTCACTTCCCTTCATAGTTGGCAAGGATATTCTGGTGCTTTTAAATTTTCCTGAGACAGAAAGTTTTTTTAAGATTTGGTTTGAGGATGTGGATGGATTGACGCTATAAAAGAAATAAATGCCATACTTAGTGTGGACTGTTTATTGGAAATTATTGGCAGATGCGGGAAGAGGCTATAATGCATAAAGGATATAATTTGGATGTGAATGAAAAGAGTCTGTTCAATACCAAACAGCCAAATTTTTGCGAAAAAGCACAGACCAGAATATGTTCTAAGCCTCAGTCTAAACAGATTTTCAGATTTTCCCTAGTTGACATATTGAGCGCACATGACTTTAAGTCTCAGTCACCAACATGTCCTTTGAATTTTGGATGTTTCTTTTTAATTGTCTTAATTTTGACCAGGTTATTTTAGTAATAATAAGAAGCTTTTTAAAAATATAATATGTAAAAAATGTGTATATATTTTTAATAACCTCAGCAAACCTAAAGCTAAATATTTGTAGAATACTTCAATGTCCTGAAATGACCTTTGCCCTAAACTGTATATTTCTCCTTTCTGGGTAATTTATACTGGAACTGTTGTTAGGGAACAAATGGTTATTCTTGCACCCACACCATTTTCCTGACTTTAAGTAAATCTCTGAGTAAAGATAATATACTCTATGGTTTAAACCTTTTACTTTTCCACACACATTTTGGCTATATGACTATAACATCTAATTGTTACCCTGTTCAGTGGGACAAGGAGTGACCTTTAATCTTAACTTTAGGAGGCTTGTGGTTCAAAAGAACATAAAAACACATGAGAAGTTAACAGGTTCAAAGATAATTTATTTGAATTTGAGATCTAAACTGGTTTTAAACACATCCTATTCAAACTAAGAAACTATAAACCAATCTATTCACTGTTTAACCATAAAGGTACCTTGTGCCAAGTTTCTAATAATAAAAAATAATAATTATATATATACTGTATAGTACTGTGCAAAAGTCTTTCATATTTATTTTGCCTCCAAACAGCAGATTTTCTGGTATTTTAAGGACTAGTTCTTAAGGACAAGTTCTCCAGGCTTCCTGAAGGTCTTTTTTGGCTGAGTGTAATGATTTGAATGCTGAGTGGTAGGAATAGACAAGAGGGGAAATGAGGTTGCTGCTGAGGTTGTTACAAAAACAACCAATTTTTAAATTGTATCTTTAAGCACTTTGCACCCTGTTGCAGTAAAACTTTTTCCCCATTTATTTAAATGAATCTACACACCAATTAATTTGATTTAATATGAAGAAATAAGGTTCAAGACGTTTGCACAGTACCATTAATATATAATGCAAATATAATGTAAAAAAACGGATACAGAAATAGTCTAAGTGTATGTAGTACATAGAATAATTTAATGCATTGTCCAGTTTTAATGTCGAATACAAACTCTAATGCTAAGGGATATTGATGGGGTTTTATAACATGAAATTTAATGTAGGGAAAAAAGCTTTGACCAATTGTCAGAACAGTCAGAATATTTTCTATCATGTGAAATTGCATAAATATATCAAGAAAAACATACAGATTAGAATTGAAATTTTCAAGCAAACAAAAAATAATAACTTAAGCTATGCAATTTTACCTAAGCACATACCCACATCATATCCAGCCACCATGACAGTCTCTGTGCACAGACCTCTACACATTTTACCACAGTTACAACCTAGAAGGTACAAAATATGAATGTGTTTACATAATTCATACATATCCAAAATGTTTTCTGTTGTACCAGTGTTACAGTTCTATAAAACATTCAGTGCCTGGAAATTCAGGCAGATTAAGTTCATATTTTTTCTGCATGTCGTATGGAAGAAAACGTCCGGCTAGAAAGTGCTTCCCCGAGAAACTTGTGGCACACTTTTTGGGCACCGTCAGAGAGATGAGAACCTCTGGATTGATCCCGTCTTTACCTGCTTCATCTACATCCCAGCCTTTGGAGTAAAAATAGCATTTAGTTAGTAAATGTTTTATAACATCTGTACATAAGGGTACAAATAATTTGTAGTAACTATTGGCAGTTAGTTAATTGGGTATGTCTGTTTTAAGCAAATTTACACAAACTCAAAATTTGATTGTTTATTCATACTATTTCACAAATGTATCGTGGAACGATTCTTGTGAACTTTACAGATTTGTAAATGAGGTCTTTTTTTCAATGAATTGTGTATAAAGTTCTGAGAAGATGTTAGTGATATTAGTGAGAAGATACCTGAGGGCACGTCCACACTCGCAATGGGGATCTTCACCTGTTTGAGGGTGACCAATATTCCAGAATAGGGCTCTCTTACATCTTTAAGGTCTATTTCTGGTCCCACGATTGCATCAATTACCAAATTATAGGCATCGTTTATGAGCTGGACCTGCACAGCATTTGCAGACAAGTACAAATGAGGCTTAGCACTGAATTCTGACAGTTCGTCTCCCTCTGGATCTTAAAGTGCTTTGTGCTTTGTCACAATTTGTTACATTTGCTTTAAAATTTACCTCTGTTGGAAGATAAGAAAGGAAAGGAATGTCCATCTTCTCACACTGAATGGTTAAGTCCTGATGTAAGTTATCAGGGGAGCGTTTGGGATAAAAGATTGTGGGCTCATATTCCTAAAAGGACAAAAAGAGAATGCTACTTAGTTAATCAGACTCCTCTGAGCCTCATTGCCTCCTAGGAGAGATTAGTGAAAAATAAAAAAACAGACATGTTTGACCACACATGGAGCAAATGCTCTACCTCACTAAACCAAGTTTGCCTTTGCAGCACTTTTTGTTTTCTGCCGACATTGTGAGAGGAGCCTGAGTCAAATACATGGCATTATTTTCACACTTTCATACTGATTTATAGCACCAGTGAAGGAAGAAAGGAACCTTTGACAAATTTCTTAAAATGTAGTGCTGAAAAACGGCTTAAATTGAGTTAAAAAAAAAAAATTAAATGCCTTTTAGTTTTAGCTATTTAAATGAAGGAAAGAAAAGAGCTCAATATCATCATTACTGCACATGCTAAATACACTAACTTGTGTCCTTTTCTGTCCTTTATATAAGAGCATGTCAGTGTGCTTAATGCATTACATTAATGCTGTAATGTACAAATGACTGCTCTCTTGAGTCTCAAGCCACAGCTCTTCACTGAATACATTTTATTGATATTTTCCAGTGGCTGAATACTGAGATGCCATAAATTTGTCATCTCTAAGACATAAGGTGAAGTTACTATATATAGGAGCATTTTATTTTATACATACAATTCCAAAAGATAAAGGAATTCTGGTGTACAAACAAAATATCTTCTAATATTACACTTTAGTTTCTTTTTAATACTTACAAATATGCGCAGATGTCGAGCGCACACCAAGCCTATGGCACCGTTTTGTCCTGGCCCACAAATAACCAAGACTGTAGGTTGTTTCTTGGTCAGAGAGCTCAGAGGATAGGCCTGCAGGCAGAAAAAAAAGAAACCGACAGAGAGAGAGAAACCAATGAGACATCACCATTTTGCTGACAAATAAACCGAGCACTTTATCAGTGTCAGAAGTTCTATCAATAGCAGATGTGGAACAAAAGGGAGTGATGGTCTCCATAGCTAAACCCATAACAAGTTCCTCATAACAGTTGTAACCTGTGAAAAACAATGTTGAGACAACAGCCCAGGATGCAGACTTTAAATATAGCACTTTCCATTAGCCACTTAAACTGAGCCAAGCCTTCGCCACTGTTAATATTTTCCTCTCTGGCTCACTGCTCTCTCAGCCAAAACATCATGCTGAAAATCTTTTGTGCCATATTTGCTAGAACCAAACAGGGCCTGTCATCTTTTCATAACACACAAGGATCTGGGTGGGCCTCACACAAACTTTAAATCAATTAAAGGAAAACTGTAAACCGAATCTCTATCCACCACATTTATACCACATGGGCAATGACTTTGGACAAGAATTTTGACACAATACTCAAGGAAGAAAGGAAAACGGGCTTCTCAAAACTCAGTTATAATACAAGTTTAGGAGCACTTATTGGGCAGCTGGCTGGAACAAATTTTTTTCGTCTTAAAATCTTAAAAGATATTTGTACAATAAACTACAAATTATTATAAATGTTTATTTCATTGATGGGGTTATATTTACCTAGGGAAAAGTTTGCGTGCACTTCATGAGGCATATACTTCTGAATCCCAACACCTGCTGTAACAGTACACTCAAAAACCGCACAGTGGCCCAAACTGAGTCATACAGATATCATTTTACAAAAAAAATAAAGTCTTCCACTCTTCTGCACCTTTGCTAGCTTCAATGATGAATTTGTCTGCTAACACCCTTGGGGTAGCACCTTTTCCAATTCTTGGTGTACTGTAGTTGCTTCTTTCCAGTAGATGCAGAACCATTGCTGTAATGATGCTAATGGCGCTTGGGAATAGCATAATCACTGAACTAAATGTCCCATTAGGACAAATTAGCTGGTATCCACTGGCAGATGTCTGAGATGCAGTAATAAAAAGAACTTGTTCACTTGAGAGACAGTTAGGTCTTTGGAAAAACTACTTAAATTTTCCAATGTTTCCATTTTTTTTTTTTTTTACTGGTTCCTCTGAAGGTTCCACTCCTGATACGAACAGTCTATCAATCTATCTACTGTACATCCCTGTGCTGGGTGTGTTGCTGTTACGGAGTGCAAAACCCAGTGGTCCATGAGTGTGCTTATTTAAACCGGTCTTTCACTGACTCTGCTGCTCTGTTCTGGATCCAAGGAGAGCAAAAGGTTTGACGTCCTTGAACCAAAAGACTGCGGCTGTGTTTTCCAGTTCTGCTGATGAACTGGGATACACACTGGCATCTCATAATACTTTTTTTTTTTTTTCTACAGGAGCAATCAGTTAGCCCTTATTTCTCCACATGCAGTATGACTATATGATGATATGTAAAAACCTGATGTTCTTGCTTGGCTACTCTGCATACTTAGACATGATCTTGCACAGTCAAAACAGACACAGTGTTCCATCAGTCTGACTGACGAAAACAATATCCTGGTACTGGGAATAAGGTTGGATTTCAGACACCAGTCTTGGAAAACTCCAGAACATAAAGTGCTTATTCCTAAGGGTGGTGTGGGGGGGTTAGGTAGGGGCAGTAGAAGTTTGCTTTGGACGCTCGCTCTCTGAGTGAATAGCTGAGTTATGAAATCAGAGAGCAGTAAAAACCGACTACTGCACTTTTCTTTGAACAACATTATTGATGTCATTCCAGGTTCTGAGTTACTGACCAGCCTGTTTTTCTAGATCACGATTTATAGAGGCCATTGCAAGGTTTTGTTGATGCTAATTGTGATGGGGAGCTTGTGGTTGGAACCTTGAGAGCAACTGACTGGGGAAAGAAAATTTACCCACAGAGAACGTCCATTAGGAAACAATTGCAGGATTCACATTGCTCTCAGGTAAGTCACAAGGAGTCTGACTCAATCCAGATGCAGCTACAGCGCGTACAGCACAGTCTGTTTGGCCCAAATTGAAATAGTTCTGTCTACCTCCTGTCTGGTCACACCTAAGACCTTATGACCTGATCACTGTAGTCCAGCTGTTCACCACCTATTAGAAAACACAAATTAAAAGGAGATCTCCTCATTTTCTTATCTAATTAACCTCATTAACTCACTGGCAGCGTTAATAGTATTACTGAACACTGGTAGAAAAAAAATCAGATGGTCCTTTTCAAATTTTTTAACTGTCCAGTTTCAGTATGTTTGTGCTAATAAACACCATATATTATTTTACTTTTCCTTTTATTTATTTATTTTAATTAATTGTACTCAGTAGTGGAATTCATTCTTTCAGAGAAACCCTTCTTTTAGGTCACAGGTGATCATATACGTTTTTCCATTCCTGTTCAAGTTTTTTTACTGTGACAAATAAAATTTGAATTTGATTTTAAATTTTATTTGTGTCTTAGCTGACACAAGTGGAATCTGGTGTGGTCTACTGCTGTTGTAGCCCATCCACCTCAAATTTCAGCATGTTGTGTGATGGGATTTCTGCTCACAGTTGTAAAGAGTGATTATTTTTTTTTGGTCCCGTAGCTTTCCTGTCAGCCTGAACCAGTCTGACTGTCTCTTTTGAATTGTCTCATTAACAAGGTGTCTCTGCAAGATTCTTATTCGACACCATTCTCTGCAAACTCTAGAGACTGTAGTGGAGATCAGGATTATTCTATAATTCTACTATATCTGCAAGATTTTATGTATTGCACCGCTGTCACATTATTGGCTGATTGGACAACTGCATAAATATCTGGTACTGGTACAAGTATTCAATATCTCAATAACAATTTGGTTATAAGTGCGTTAATATTTGACTAAATTCAGCAAAAAGGAAAAAGATTTTGTTTTTTATGTGATCAAGATTTTATCATATAATGTTTTATTAATATGTTAAACCATTTTGTGAAGCCTGTAAAATTGTAAGTTCCATTTTGATTCAATATTCCAGTGCAGTTGTTCAGCCTATGCCATAAAAAAATTACTCAATAAACAAATGTGAACCAAAAAAATTACTTTATTTTTTTTAAACACACCCTTTTAATAATTTTTGCCGTGGTACAGCATTTGTCCTTGTGACTAGTCGATTGTATGTTCAAATCAAGTTGATGCCAAGTAGCATGCTGTTCTTCTGTGTTTCAACCCTTTAATGCCAGAAAATGTTCATGCCTGTTTAATGTCTAGTTTTATTTTTTCCCCACAATGAATTTAAGGAGAAACAGTCCACAGTTGATCCCTAATATAAAAATAAAATCTCCAGCGATATCAAAGTGAAAAGTAAAGAAATGTCCCCTGGATGAGGACATCCCCTCTATATTGACAGTATAGAGTCTCCTCTTTTCTCCATAGGAACATTAAAGTGGACCCTAGAGCTGCTGAAGTTCTTTCCATGCCTGCTTGCCTGTTTAGCCAGACCATGGCAAGTTTTAAGCCATCATGTGGAGATGATGAAAACAGGAATAGCAGAAGGAGAAAACCATGCAGATGTGTGGTCTGTAAGATATATGACCTTTGAAGCAACAGAGCGCAGACAAAAGGTCACTGTTCAAGCATCAGAATGGGTCACAGTTGAGTAATCTACATGCTTTAAGTAAAAGGAGAATTCTCCCTCATCATGGTACTTCTAATGAGTACTCCACTTCCTCCCATCGCAGGAAACACAAAGGCTTCTTCACTGTTAAAGCTCTGTGAGCAACCACTCTTCACTATGGCACAAGGACAAATCTTTTTTTTTTTTTTTCAGTATTCCCCAGGAACCTGCAAGTTTACACTATAAAAAAAGGAAACATGTTGTTTACATTTTCAATGCCAGGAATCTATTAAAATGACCCAAAGACATCTCTTCAAATTTACCCTCATAAAACATGTCAGGGGCCATGAATGTCTTTCTGCCTGAATGTACATCATGAATTATTGATGTACTATGACGATAAGTTCAGTTGGACTTTTGCTGTGCATCTGTATATCTGTAGCTAACATACTTTACTGCTTAAAAATGTTTTCTTTTTTTTTTTTTTAAGATTTAAGGTCACAGGTTGAGAGACTCAGTTTACATTAGATTATTCTACCACATAATACCATATTATTATAAGTTTTTAAAAACACATATACTGTGCCTTTTCATATATACTGTGAAAAGTATTCATACAAATGCATGCCACCCTTTCCAATTTTTTTTTTTTATAAACTTATTCCAACTTTGTGTTGGTCTGTCACATACAATCCAAATAAAATATATTTACGTTTGTGGTTGTAACATGATAAAATGTGGAAAAGATGTATGAATACTTTTGCAAAGCACTGTATCTAATCCGAGTGCTTCATCCAGGAAAGATTTTGGTGCAGGAAACCTTTTGGTGATGTTTCAGTTAGGATCCGTGTTAAATGTTTTATTTAAACTGCCTGTGCATATGTATTTTTTTTTTTACAATGATAATACCTTGGTGATGGTGACAGCACAGGCATGACCCCAAATCTCAATCAGCTGCTGCTGTCCAAAACGATAGTCTGTGAGCAGTTCTGTTACAATGGCAGCCATCTCTGTTTTACTGGAGAGAGACAGGGGCAGAGAGAGAGAGAGAGAGAGAGGGGTCAGCCAGGGATAGAGAAAGTGAGACAAAGACACAAATGGAGTGAATGAGAAGAAGAAAGAGAGGGAGATAAACATTCTTCCTAATAGAAATGTTTTGAGTGTAATATGTGTATTATACAACATGGTGTTATGACTGAGGGAATTCAGTATTCAGTATGTATTCAGTATAACCGATACATTCAGAATGTGAATTTATTCCAAAAACAGAAACTTATTAGCCTGAGATCGAGCAAATGAAAAGCTGTGACAATGTGTGTGTGTGTGTGTGTGTGTGTGTGTGAGAGAGAGAGAGAGAGAGAGAGTTTATTCCATTAAAGACCCCTGCTGGAAGGTTTCAGTCATGCGGTCAATCCCATCCAGATCTAATATACATATAAGTGATTATTGATCCTAGTTTATCAGTTCATCACTCAAAGCATTAGAACTTCATTTGTCCATTTCTGTCCTCCAACTGTCTCACACTGCAGAAAGTCATCTGGCGTCTTTATGTGGAACTCGGTGTTAAATTTTTGCAGTTTCCAGGACAACAGGTTCAATAAGTTGCTTATTCTTATTTTAGCCACAGTCAGCAGCAATAAGAACTGAGCAAAGACACACACTCTCTCACACACACACACACACACACACACAGGAATGTTAAAATGATGACGTTTTTTTGTCATGTCATTAATGACTTAATTCATATTGCTCGCTCTCTCTATCTCTCTCTCTCTCTCTCTCTCACACACGCACGCACGCACGCACACACACACACACACACACACACACACACACACACACAATCTCTCTCTCATTACTGATTGAGACTGAGTGGTTTGTTTACAACATCACTGTATGAATCTGCAGTCTCAAATGGACCCAGCAGTAATTAGACCCAATTAACTCTGTATTCTTCCATTGCAAATGACCGCAGTGATAATATCACAGTCCTTCCATTATCTCTGAAAGAAATAAGATAACTAATTTCATGGGTTCATATTCAGTGTCCCTGTTTATTAGTTAATATGGTGCACAGTTTTTCTGAGAAGTAGCCATCTAGGATTTCTTGCCTCAGAGTGCTTGAGATTGGTAAGATGAACTCCAACATGAATTACAAAAAAAAGCATCCATAATTTAAAATTCAACCCTGTCAGACTGTAGGCTGTGATCACTTAAAAACGGTATCAAATGCTAATATCCGGCTAACATTTATTTGAATCATTTAGATGCTTTGATCAGTGTGTTTGTATGTGTGCTTCAGTTTAAAACATAAAAAAATATATATGACAAAGAACAGACGAAATTATGGCATGTGTACATAGACATGTGCATAGGATTCCATAAAATGATTATTTAAATTAAAAATGATAAGTACAATTCCTTCTGAATGTATTGGAACAACATGCCAATTTCTTTTGTTTTTGATATATGAATAAAAGTATGTGAACAGGCAGCCTTAAAGATAATTAAAGTTAATAACAATTAATATTTGTGTAATTTTAGGGGAGTTGGGGTAGCTCTGTGTTTAAGGCATTGAACTACTGAGGCAAAGGCCCCAACTTCCACCCCAGCACCACCAAGCTGTCAGTGTTGGGTCCTTGATCAAGGCTTTTATCCATCAATTGCTCATGTAATGAGATAAATATAAGTTGCTCTGGATAAGAGTGTCAGCTCAATGCCATTTGGCTGCATAGCCCTTGCTTTCAGTGAATGCCTCAAGCTGGTGACTTAGCAACATCACCAACATTTTTAAGTGCTTTTACAGGCTTGTAACACTGTCTTCAGCTGATGCTTGTTTCAGAATTGGGAATTATACACATTGCATTACATTTAGGCATTTGGCAGACACCTTATCCAGAACCACTTACATTTGTATTTCATTAAACATGTGAGCAGTTTAGGGTTAAGGGCCTTGCTCCACAGTCATGGGAATTGAACCTGAGACCTCCTGAACCATAGTCGAATGCCTTAACCACTGAGCTCCCCCTGACCCTGAAAGTCCTTTATATCCTCAGAAGAGATTGGCGAGTCTGTTCCAGAATTAGCCGTGCAAGCCCAAGCCATGACATTACCTTCACTGTGCTTTACTGATGAGCTCGTATGGTTTGTCTCATAAGCAGATCCTGTATTTCTCTACATTTTGGCTTTTCTACTGTTTTGTTAATGTAGAAAGTTATTTTGTCATTTGGTCAATACTGCTTCCCTAACTTTTGTGGCTTATCTCTGTATTTATTTGATTCTACTTTTTTGAGCTGATGACTGTTTTTCATCTTATAATATGGACTTAAGGTCTTTTTTGAAAGATGAATTGTGAAACCTGCAGTCATGGAGGTTGTTAGTGAAATCACTAACTGTGGTTTTCAGGGTTTTTTTCACAGCTCTCACAATGTTTCTATCATCAACTCCTGCTGTTTTCCTTGGCTGACCTGTTCAATAACTGGTGGTTAGTGGACCACTGTTTTCTTTCTTTTCCAGGACTTTCCAAAATTTACAATTACCTATGCCAAATGCTTGTGCAATGGTTGATAGATTTTCCCTCTTTTCTTAACTTCAAAATGGCTTTTTCTTGCATTAACAGCTCTCGGGTCTTCTTATCCTTTTTAAGTTGAAATGTTGTTTAACACATCCATCAGGAAATGAAAGCTAGAATTCTGGTATATCATCTCATTCATGCTTTGATCTGCATAGTGATATTCCTCTGAACCATTTTCCTTTTTGAATTTACATGATCTAGTAACATTTCCAACTATCCTGCACAATGCAGACGCTCCAGCTTGTTGTCACCCATCTTTTTTTTTTTCTTATTTACACAAACTATTATACAAGTTATTTTGATTATTTTTGAAACTGAATAAATCATGTGACAAAAGAAAAGTATAACATTTCTATGGCATATTGACCCATCTGTACTGAACAAATGTCACCACTAGGGGGAGTCACAACTCAGCCCCACCCAATATGAGCTGAAATAAAATTTAAAATTTAAAAATTAAAAATAAAAATTTTGTCACATACACAGTACGATATGCAGTGAAATGCTTCTACGACCGCCAGTGACCTTAAAAAATAAAAGCTTATAGATAAGAATTAAATATGAATAAAAAGAAATACGATAGAAAAAAAATTTAACTAGGATGAAATAAAAATATACTGTACAAATAAGAACATTCACAATATAGAAAATATAGAAAAATATAGAAGAAAAATTTAGAAATTTAGTGTTAAAAAATGACTGGGGTGTGCAAATATGCATAAAAAAGTGTCTTATTAAAGTGACTTGTGCAATGGTCCAGAAATCTCAAACATATGAGATAACCCATTTCACTTATATTTTTTTCCAAACAAAAGAAGAAGTACATCATTTACTCTCCATTTTTAACAATAAGCTCATTCCTATTAACATCACTATAAGCAGGTAGCTGAACAAAGTAAAGTGGACAAGGTAAAAATAAACAAATGTCAATGAAAGGAGTTCATAATTTTCCTACAAAATAAATTGAAAAATCATGTTAACTATTAACATGCTAATTTTAAAAGCAGCTTTATGAAGCCACAAGTTTCTCAGGAGTCCTCCCAAATTTTCCCAAGGGTGAACACATAGATGTGCCTTTATCACGTGTAACAACTTTATTACGTCCAATGTGCATCCAGCATGCATCCTAAACCCCCACCAGAGCAGCATCAATAACACACACTCATACCAACCCCCTAAAGTGAGGCTCCACATGACTTCAAAACAGCCCTGTCCCACAAGAGCAGAATGTCAGGGTCAAAAGGCTTGAAAACGCAGATAAAAGACAGTCATTGTGCTCTGTACATTCTTAAGGAGTACTTGAGCTTGGCCCATTTTACACCAACAAGAGTGAAAATACATAAGGCTTACTTTTTGGGCATTTGTTTTCTCCCGCTTAGTTATATCACTGTTGTAATTCTGGAATAGAGAGCTAAATCACAGCTTCTTCAGCTTCATGCTTGGATTTGTTAACCCTCACCTCCAGTAAATTCAAGTGCCTCTGCTTCTTCAAGGGTATGAAAGTAAAGCACAAATGACCTGACCACCCAACAGTACAGGATGAGATATTTATATAAATAGATATATAAAATCCTTTTTCATACATAATCCAGGGAAGTATGTTAGGATAAAAAATGTTTGCACTTGGTAATCTTGCATATGTAAGCTTGTTACCTATTATCTACATCAACCTTTTAATATTAATGGGATTTCCAGCTTTTTCCTGCGAATCATTTAGCTCAATTCATGGATAACAGTTGACCCACTCTCGGCTTCCATGCAGCACACTGTTGAAAAAATTATGATTGTTGATTTTTCTTTTTTTTCCTCAATTTTGCCAGAAACAATTTCATGAATTTATATTCGACCTTCTAAATATCCAAATGACCAGTGTTGGGGGACGTTACTTTTTAAACTAACTAATTACATTACAAAATTACTGTCTTCAAAAAGTAATCAGTTACATTACAGCGTTAGTTTCTGATAAAAGTAACTAGTTAGAGTAGTTTTTCATTGCAGAAAATTTAAACTCCTTTGTGATTCCTCATGCATGTTGTTTTAGTCAAGACCTTTATAATTATTCTACCATCATCACTCAGCGA
>JAQMYJ010000007.1:11470816-11490508 GCA_030014305.1 Clarias laeviceps
ACTAATGGATTGGGAATGACTGCTGTCTGGCTCATGGATTACATAAATTGTCTGAATAACGGATTACATTTTTGAAATAATAACTAAATAACTGAGTACTTAAATGGCGGACCTAACGCGTTAGAAAACTTGTTACATCAAAAAAGTAATCCGAGTACTTAAACGCGTTACTTTGTAATTAATTTGCCACCCAACACTACAAATGACAATACTGTGCATGATGTTTTATAGAATCTCTTTACATAAATAGTCAAATTTGCAGCAAATCAATGAATCACCATAATCATACTGATTCAGATACACAGTGTACAGGTACAGAGACTCAAGCACACATCCCTTGTTAAATTACACTACATTAGCATATGTCTACAAAACATAACTGTTACCTTAAAAAAACACATCACTGCCTTGGAGCTCAACAAAGAATGTACACTTAAAGCCACCCAACTTGTCTTGGGGACATTTAGGGATAGAAAGGAAATTTGCATAAATGGACTCCTCTGTTAAAATGATATGTAAAAGGACAGTGTGTGGGCTGTTAGGCAGTGAAGCCCTTTGTAATTTGCCAGTCATGCTCACTAATAGATTATATAATCCATTTTTTATGACTCAGAGCAGGTGTGAACATTGAATTTTCATGAGCTAAATATTTTCTCAGTAGTGAGCTGCTTTGGAAAAAAAAGCATCTGCCATATGAGTACATGTTAATGGTATCACGGTAAGTAAAAATGGTTGGCTGTTTCTGGAAGAAAAGTGCCAAATAGTGTAAGTAGAGATAAAGTTGAAATCAAGCAGCAGCCTTAGTGAAAAATAACTGCCCAATGTGCTAGCAGCTGTGAAGAGTAGATTAGTTGCCTGGGTGCCTCGATCGATTCCAGGCTGGTTCATGTTACAGGGCATAAGAAATAACAACATCCAGCTATTCCTCCCTGCATAGAAATGATTGGAGAGAAAGGCTTTTAGAGCTCATGCTGGTTTTGGAGGGAGAATATACAGAAAGATTTATAGACCCCATTTTATTTTATTTACATGAGGCTACTTTTATAAAGTTTTTTTTATTGCAGAATCAGGTGCTGGTATTGCAATATATCTTGGATATAAGGAAATAAATGTGTACACAGTGACAAGTCCAATATGAATAAATGTAATAATCTGTTATATTTAGGCATAATCACCTTTTAAATTTGAATCAGTTACTTCCACAAGCAGAAGTGCATACAAATGATTATTTAAAGAAGAACCAGACAGTTCTTGAATAAGTCTTCTTGCCTTCATTTGATGGACATTTAACCGGGAAACTGCAAAGAACTAATAAAGTGCAAGGCTTTCAGTCCTGAAGTCTTTCCTAGGTCTGAAAACTTAAAGTGACAGCTTTTCCTCAGACCGTTAATATCAGCAAGTACACACTTTAAAAAATCTGTTTATACTGAGCTTTTGCCATACAGTTCCCCAGCAGTGGGGAGTTTGGGAAAGCAGAAAAGAGAAACTTGGAAAACTGTCAGAAAATTAGAACCAAATCTGAAGTTGAAATGCAACAATTCTCATACTTGGAAAACATGCAGTTATGTATGAACTTCCCCTCATACCCTTAATTCTTTTGCATGATACTGAAATTAAATATTAAGTCATTACAAAATTCAGACATATGTGAGTTGACCTATTTTCTACAGACTTGAAAAAATGCAGGAGCTTTCAAACTTTGTGGCATTGCATGAAAATCATCCTGTGTCCAGATTACATCAAGTTGACTTACAGCACTAAGAAACCCAGCTCACAGAACACTGAGAACTTGGCGTTTTTTCCCAGTGATGTTCTCTGGATGCCATTTGAGGACACAGCATCCTTTGGCCATCCCTTGGAGATGCCAGGAGGTGATAGTGATAGAGAACACAAGGAGGGATGGACAGGAGTGCTAATTAGTTCCCAGAGACATTTGACTGAGTCAAAGATTCAAGCCATAGCTGATGTAGAAGTATTTAAGGTAAAGGCTTGTTTGCCAGTTTAAGAGTGAGCTGACACTCCGGACTTGGAACAGCAGCACTCCTGGCAGTAAAAACCTGAGTTTGAGTGACATGTGTTTAGATTAGGAATTAAGTATGTATTGAATGTGTTTCACTTATTTTAGCATTTTTTTCCCTTTTTGACATTAATTGACTGAATATTTGAAGTCTCACATTAGGTTTTAATTTAGATTTTACATTGTGGAACTCTTCTTGATTTGAAGTGTTCCATGTGCTCAGACAGGTATAGAAAAAGAATGGCTTAATTTCAAACTGTTTTAGAGTCCTGACTTCTTGACCTTTATCTTAAACTCATCACCCTTAATATCTAATCTTTTTAATGTCACATGTGCTCCGACTTAACTTACCAAATCTTATTTTCAAAACCTGTGTCAAGAGCTAAGTCTATGCAATTCAGAAGGATCCAGCATCTGAAAAATAAGCAAATGGTAAACATATGACCAAATCCAAGATTTACTTCAAGCTGGAAGCCATAGAACTGCAGGCACTGTGGCTCAGCTGTCTACTGATGAATGATTTATCCTGAGAGTTGGACATGACGAGGTCTCATTGGAGGGTTGTAGAGTGTTGGGGGGGCAACTGTGTCCACCCACTGCACCTGTAAATGTCATCAGGCTGTGTCCCAGCTGGCCCGCTTGCCAGACAATGACTTTTAACTGGACAGATGAGCACAGTAAACAACAGCAAACCACATAGGACTTAAATCATTTTTCTCCCTTGATGGTGAGTAGAGATACTCTTTGAGTACACCAAAGAGATCTGTTTGAGACTCATTTTTCAGGCTTAGGACAGGGAAAATCGATGATCACACCATGAAGATCATTCTGACAAGTCCCTGTGGATCTTCCTGACCCTGAAAGCAATCTCAGTTACACCTCACAACAGGTTTGTTAAGTCTATCTGGAAATTCATTAGGTTGGCCAGAGCAGACCCATATAAAGCAGCCCTGATTCTATCTCTGTTGTCTGAACCAACAATGCATCAATGTTTGGTTTTGAGAAGATGCTCTCGATAGATCTCCCCAGGCCCTGCTCTGGGCCAATGGCCCACCTGCTTTCATGACAGTGGGGTTTTGAGTAGACAAACTATGCTTGACTCTAGAGAAGGGCTTCACATCTAGCCATCAAACTCCATAGACTCAGTCATATCCAAAAGCTATATTAAAAAAAAAAAAAAAAAAACGAGCTGCTTTCTCATATACTTAAAAAGTTCCACAGGGGGCGGACCAATTGTTAGACAGTCCATTGATTTTCAACAGACCAGACAGCAGACCAGGCTTAAATGTGTCTGCAGTAGTCACGGCATGCCAGCAACAGGAAAGCGTGGCCATGAAATGCGATTAGCAGCCTCATTTTATGGGTTAGGATCAGTAAGACTTCAGTAAGACTACATTATACAGTAATTTGGGACACAACCTTCAAATTGCCCTGCGCTCAGTAATTAAATCCTGGTTAATGCTTGGTTCATAAAGACTACAGCTGTAACACAGTAAAGAGTGGAGAACGAGGAGTCCATGGTGGAAAACAGAGGAAACCATAGCAATGGACAGCAAATCGGAAGAGATGTGCACATCCTTTGCCGAGAGACAGATATAAATAGAAGGGAGGAAAGGTGCTGGTCTGTCAGGTCCAGTTAAATACTCCAGGTGAAAGCAAGAAATTTAGCAACAGAAATAACAGGATATTTGTGAGTGGAGACTAGGGCTTTGTGGATAACGGACAGCTTTTGTTGTGCATGATATTATTTCAGTATGTCCCAGGGTACATCAAATGGAATTTCTAATCGTGCATTTTAGTATTCAGAATGCAGAAAATATCAGAAACACATGACAAAGTCCAATAAAATGGTTTAAAAAATCTGACTTCACTACCAAGAACTGTTTTTTTTTTTTTTATTCCTACATTATGAAAAGGATAGGATAACACTTTAATACAAGGGTAGTAAAAGTAAGGAATACAATACAGCAAGTTACTCCTTCTATGTCACTGCCAGTGTGATAGTTTTATATTCATCAGACTAATGGACATTTTATTCATTTTCGGTTGTAAAACATCCACCAAACAAGTTAGTTCCTGTTATCACTCATGGTACGTTATAGCAGCTATAGAAAAAAATATTCCCTCATTAGGCATTCATCTATTTTGAAAGGAATGAAACGATATTTTCAGTTTATGTTACTAAGACCAAGATTCCTAAAGACCTTTCCATTCCTGAAACTGTATAAGCTTTAACTCTGCTACAAAGCTCTGACACTAGAGACTCCTTCCAAAAATATGCTATATACAGTAAGTCCCAGTGTAAGAACTGTAGAACAGTAATCGATTAGAATGTGTTCAATACAAAACAGCTGTCAGGGCTGCTGTTTCAAACCTTTATTGCTAATCAGAATTAAAAATGGTGTTACATAAAGAGTATTTGTTTATAAATAATAACTGAAAATAATTAATCATTACAGCATTCATTCAACAGCATCTGCTCATTGCTTTAATTTTGCGAACTTGCACCCAGATGTTTTACTAGGGAATAATAAAATGATTACTGTAAAATGATTATGTAACTGGGTTGTTGAGTCACTGTCACACAACAATATAAGGAGATAGCAACAACATTAAAGTACTTGCTAGTTAGTCAGGATGATGATGATAATAATAATAATAATAATGTGAAGAAAGAAAGAAAGGGTAACCTTAATTTTAAAAAGAATACAGTATATTGAAGACAAATTACAGAATTGTCCACAAACAGGATGTCCAAGTATATTCTGATTACCACCAGCTAACAAAATAAACATTCACTGTTAGAGAAAGTGGAGATTGAGTGCAAGTTTAATAAAATGTCATTATTAACTAGCATGAGATGAACAAACTGGCAAATCGCAGCTGCCAATAAAAGACAGTACAGGTATTAGACCATATATGCAGGAATATAAGTAAATTGATGGCATCACTTATGTATTTTTGCACTTATGTTTGTTGCTTAAGTAGTTTTTGGATAATAATTCTCCAATATCCACCATAATGAGCTAAGACAATATTTCATTGTGACTTAAATCTCCTCTAGTTGCATAATGCATAACATAACAAATGTATGTGTCCCCAGGTTGGGTTTTTCATAGTTTAATTAATGTAATATATTGTGCTGCTACAAGTACCGTTATAGATCATATTGTTGCTGGGGCCCGGAAATGGTTTCTAATTTATTCTCCGATTAAACAGCCTCAACAGGAATGAGAAAGAAAGCTTATCATGTCTAAGAATAACAGATGTACAGAGGCAGCAAAATTGCTCTCTGATGTCAAAGGCTGAATTATCAAACAGAGCATTTGGGATATGGGAAGGGCGATAGCTTCGGTCATTGTTTTTATATTTTTTTTCCAGTTCAGCGGCACAGAAGAGAGATCATGACTGGAAATATACACTAGGGAGTAAAAAATGTTAAGCAAATCAGTTTTGAGGTAAAAACCGACATTTATTTATAAGTCCTACCTGGTAAATGCATTATGACTCATGAGTCGTACAGGAGTATGTCAGAACATTTTAAATAAATGAAACAAATCATTTTTGGCAACAAGCCACATGTGCAAAAGGTGAAAAAGGTGAAGACACTGATGACTCCATATACTTGTCCCCATAAATAAATACATGCATACATACATGCTACAAACAAACATACATGCATATATACATACAAACATACATACATATATACATTCATACATATATACATGCAAACATATATTATATATACACATACATTATATATATACATATACACATGCATACATACATACATACATACATACATACTGTACATGCATATTAGGAATACTTCCGTAAAAACTGACTACCCCCAAACTAGATACAATATGTATTTTCAAATGGTTCCATTAAAATTTATAAAGACTTCTTAAAGACACAAGATAATGTGATGGGTAACTGCAGGTTCTGTCTGTCTCTCTCTAACTCAGATTGACATTCTGATGCCCCCTGCTGTTAAATCCTCCAAGGAGAGTCATTTATCATTCTAAGGAAAGGGAATCAAGAACACTTCCTACATCAGCAAACTTACTACCACTGAAGCTTAAAACTTAAGGCACTGGGATTTGCCATGTACTACAGTATTTACATTTATATCTGCCGTACAGTTCACTTAGACCGTGCTATCCTGTATACATAAGCAGATTAAGCATCATTATAACTACAAGGGGTATCAAACCAGAACTTTTGATTGTGCAGAATAACAGAACAGTTATATTGGTAAAATTCTCTGTAATCCCCTGCTCCACTAATGCACTTATTCCAGCATTTCACTTATGCTTGGATACCATAAATTTTGAATGTTTTCTCAGAACACATGATCAGGCTGCCTGCTTCACGGCTCAAACGCTGGCTCCCAGGAAAGCCGTTAATGGCCCAAACATGTGGAAGCGAGGTTAGGACTGTATGGGAATTTGGCATTAAATTCAGGCAAGTTCCTGTAAATGTGCAAGTGGTGTTTGTGAATAATTGTGTGTACAGTTTACAGACAGATTCGTGTCTTCTGCAAGTCGGCGACAGGTTATCCCTTTATTTTTAAGAAGCGGGCATTGTTGAATTGCTGAATTTTCATTGGAACAACTGCAGTGGGCTCTGAAACACCTCAGCCAAGATCGTCTTTCACAGACATACAGCCTTCTTTAAAACATTTGCACTATTCAAATGTTTTACTGCAGCTAAGAGTCTCATCACCATACTGTGCTTGAACTCTTCTGTAAATGTCAATAGGCCTTCATTCACAAGACATTGCATCACAAGTCTTGGTTTGACTTGAACTCCCGTCAAATAATCGCCATCATGTGTTGTGGTCAGATTTATCCTGCTGTAAAATGTAGCAGTCATCCATGCTTTGGGAAGTGGGAAGAACATATACACAAATCTAACATTTTTAAAGGGAATGTTTGTGAAAGTTTGTCCAAAATATCTGTACAATTGTTTCCAACTTGCAAATATCAGAAAATGAAAGCTAACATTCTAAACTATCTTGTATTTAAGTTTTAATCTTAAAAGGTCTTTACTGTATAGTAAAAACTAAAGCTGATCATTCCACATTCCGCATATACACAAGCAATGTATATAACGATAATAATAAAATATACATAATAAAATATAATAATAACAACAATAATAATAAAGGAAAGGAAAAGAAAGGGCCTTCACACTAGATTTAGACTATGGTAAATTACCAGGAACAAAAAGGGCAGACTGCAGTTTGTTCAAAAGTATGTAATGCCTGTAGCATACTAGGATCAAGTGATACATGAAAGCTGATAAAAAACTGATAACAGCTCATGATTGCAAGAATAACAGCTGATTTGTGAAGCATGGTGGCATGAGCACAAGTACCTGCCAGGGGAACTGATTCACTTGACTTAGATCATGCCCCTGCAGTAAAGTGAGCAGCAGGATGAAGGCCAAAGTGAGCAGAAGCATCTGTGCAAACAAACACTTCACAATTCATTGACTGATGTTTTACCTTGCAGCAGCCACTACTCAGTTGTAAAGGACTTTCAAAACATGACACTTAATTCAATATGATTTTAATATATACAATGCATGACACTCAATTAAGCATGCTTGAACTTCTAATCTTTGTTGGGTTTTATAGCCCAAGTTCTGGGTTACTGCTTACAGAATGCATTGTATGTTTGCTGACCAAACCACTCAACATATCTTTCTTAAATGTTTGCAGATTCTGTGATGAGATTATTGTAAACATAGTGCATTAAGCCCAATATATATCCTCTTGAATGTGTTTTTGTTAGTCACCATCATTTATCTCACCTCACTGTTAGCATTACTGTGAAGTCAGAGTATCTCTGTGTGGGTGGACAGTGCCATGTGTCACACTGTCAATGTCCAAAAGCCTCTATAATTGGACCTAAATGCAGTGTGGACTCTCTACAGCTAAATTGCAAGCAAATTAACTAGGATCAGGTTCATCTCTCAGGGTCATTGAATGAGGCCCCGTTGTAAAGGAGAGAACATATTTACTGAAGGTGAATGTGTGAATAATATCAGAATCCAAAGTTCCAAACATGTTTTTATGTGAGCTTTGTCAATATAACACAAAATTTACAAAAAAAAACGTAGGACATACAGCAAGACCTACAGTAACCATGGATTACATGCCTAGGAAAGAAAAGTCAGGGGTCTGGCAACTCTTTCATCTTACTTCTTGATAAAGCTAGCAACCCTTAACCATTAAAAGAGTGATCCATTTTTTCTAAGTGTAGCCAGGCTACAAATCTTTGCTTTTAAGGTAACAGCGTTTTTAAACATTTTAGTAGCATAAAAAAAACTGTACAGTGGAACCTCAGATTGCGAGTAACGCGGTTTGCGAGTGTTCCGCAAGACGAGCAAAGATTTTAAAGAAATTTTGACTTGGAAAAACAAGCAAGTCTTGGTATACCAAGTATCATGTATCACGCATGTGCTTCTTGTATTGACGCCGAGTGTCACATGATCACAACTGAGCCAATGTTTTTGCTCTCTCTTGCGCTGCGGAATTATGGGTAATCGCCTCCCCTGCTCGGTCTTAGATGCACAGCTCTCACTGGTATAAACAACATCTGTACATGTATGTACTGTCTACTATAACACTGTGAACACGTGTGTGTGCGTAAAACATATTTTATTTTGTGTTTGTAAGCGCGTGTGTGCAGCGCCCATGTAACGTTTTTTATAACACACGTGTGCGCACATGTAAAGCAAAAGAAAGTCTCATTAGAGAGGTTAAAGATCAATTTTCTCCCTCTCTGTTTCAGCCTGTGTGAGCTTGTGTGTGTGCGCACATGCCCCTTCACACACACTCTCGCCTTTACACCCCACCCCTTCTCTTCTTCACACACACTCTGCTCTACACAGAAACACTGTGATTCTTTTCAAAAGTAATGTGTAGGTTAATTTGTTTTACGTTACAGCAGTGATTCCGTTAGTATGCGCTCATGCGAGTATCTTTAGTGATGTTCCTTGCTAATTTTTCTGACAAATCAGTCTTTCCGTTTGTGTGTGGGTGTGTTTGTGTGAAATTCAAATAAGAAAGGAGAAAGGTTTACTGTGTAAGATGAGAAGGGGAGATGGTTCCTCCTCTCCTCTGATGCCTCCTCTCCTCTTACTTTAGATTTGCGCACGCGCACACGCACACGCACACACAGTGCCAGTGCACATAAACAGAAACACTTCTGTCGGGATTTATTTTAACTTTTTTTTTAAAGGTAAAGTGCAGGTTAATTTGTTTTATTTCTACTTTATATGTTGTATGAATTATTTTTATGTATTTATTTATTTGGGCTGTGGAATGAATAATTTGAGTTTCCGTTATTTCTTATGGGAAATTAGCTTTGATTTACGAGTGTTTTGGAATACGAGCCCACTTCTGGAAGAATTATGCTCTTAATCCAAGGTCCCACTGTACTTGAAAATTTATTGGATAGCTCTCTCATGGAAACAAAGGTTCACACGAGGAGCCAAGGAGTAGCTGAATAACCTTTAAGGGGGTTTAGACTTGACTTTTTAAGAGCACTGTCAATGTGAAAATTTCAACAGTGTTTTGAAAAGGTTAAATCTTTGTGGGGAGTTTTTCCTGCCTTTCTGAGTGGACTGCATAAGAGAGGGATTTAAACTAGACTTACTTTCAAGTTACACATCCTTGTGTGACAGTATGCTAATGTAGCTTAAATAAGATGGAGAAGTCCTAAATGAAGATTCAAGAGACTGGATAATCTGCTTAATCACATGATTTCGAATGGCTTTATCAGGAAAGCTAATCATTCAACTATGTCCCTTTCCCCAGGAGCAGCTATGAGGCACAACAAATCAAATCATAAGACTGTGACCTCATGAAAATGTTTTTTTGAACAAGTTGTGTAAAAGTTAGTGTCCCCTCTTTTAATTCAAGGTTTTTTGTGTGTAAAAATATAATCTAAATCATCTGATCATAGCAAGTCTTAGAATTATCCAAATATAACCTCAGAAGAACATATGCTATTTTTCACCATGCATTTATTTAACAAATATTAAGCAAAATTCTAAGCACCAACAAGATACAATAACTTGTAGATCCACCTTTAGCAGCAATAACGTTTAGTAAGTATTACCTATATGACTTTCATGTCATTTGATCCATTCTTTTTTTTCAACATTGCTTCAGTTCATTGAGTTTTTTTGGGAATTTGCAAACACACAGATCTGTTAAGGTCCTGTCACAGCATTTCATCTGGGTTAAAGTTTGGACTTTGACAAGATCATTCGAAAACCTTGTTTCTTTTATTTTCAGCCATTCTGATGTAGATTTACTAATGAGATTCAGATCATTGTCCAGTTGCATGACTGAATTTCGACCAAGTTTAAGCAGTCGAACAGATGGCCTCAGAATTACCTCTAGACTACTCTGCTAGACAGAGGAGTTCATGGTCAACTCCATGACTGTAAGGTGCCCAGGTCACATGACGTGCGAGTGGGTATGAGGTGTGGCCATTAAGACCAAACAACTAAACTTTGGTTGCATTTGTTCATAGGACATTAGTCCAGAAGTCTTGTGGTTTGTTAAAATGCAGTTTTGCAAACCTTAGTCGTTCTTTCATCTTCTTTTTAGACAGAAGTTTCCCTAAGCATCCACATATGTTCAGTCTTCTTAATAGCTAACTGATAACTAACTTATTGTGCTATCATAGACTTTAACATTTAACATTTGCAGTGAGGCTTGTTTTAAATTTTTTGAGCGTTGCTGAAGCTGACCTTGAGGTAAATGGGCTGGGACGTCAAATCCTGGGAAGATTGGCAACTGTCTGTAATGCTTTCCACTTGTGAAAAACATCCATCTATCTTTCTCAGTGTGGAAAGATAGATATATCAGTATATATACAGTATCTGTACAAATGCATTCAGAGATTGTGTTCAGAATTGTCCACACACACACACACACACACACACACACACACACACACACACACACACACACACACACCTGTATAAAACGTTCTCTAAAGCTTCACTTTAGAGCATTAACACTGCAGGAGGCATACAGACAAACTATTTCTGATAAACACTGGTGTCTGCTTCTGGTATTCTGAATGAAACATGTTGAAGGAAATGAAGGAAAGGATAGACACAAAGGAAGTTTCACTCTTCACACCTCACGCTGGCAGGCAGAAACACAAGGTACTGTGATGGATGACTGCCATAAGAAAGTGCTAATTAACCTAGAGAGGAGGTGAAGGAGCTCCAGACAGTGACACAACCCTATACATATACACAGCTTTCACTATAAGCACACAATCATAAACAGCACCAGCATCTTTATATCACTTTGTCAATGATTCCTTGACCAAATCTGGCAAAAGGACAAACAGAAGAGACGAGTGCCTCTCAAGTTCATTATATAAAATCTAGAATATGTGAAAATGTCATCTGAAGTGCAAGGTAATAACAGAAGCCTGGTTTGAGGTCTTTGCCACAGGGAAAAATCTGAATTAGAAATGTCACCATCTAAGACTTTGTCCGTCATCTTGAAATGTGTTATTAGGTACATCTAAACAGACATCTAAATAGTCTTGCTTTGGAGTTGTTTAAAATGCATAAATGCTTCAACTGTTTTGGGGGACAGTGGTGGACATTTAATGTTAGATAACTACAGTTCAGTAGGGCAAATCTTCCAGCTTTTACCAAACTTGATTGTTAATTAATATTTAGCAGAGTGGAACCCAAATACATCCAGTGTCTCAGCTGTATCGCAAAGGACATAACTGTGACTCAAGAAGGGTCAATAAACAATAGTTGAAAATCCAGACCAAATACAACCTGAACAACTGATATATTCAACTTTAGAATTATTGTAAAATTCTGAGTTGATATTTTCAGTTATTAACAACATGAAGTTCTATCCTCACTCTAAACTGTTTGTTACATTCCCCCCAATGGCATTCAAATCCCCACTGATAGCGTTGCCAGTGCAAGTCTTTGATCCTTCTATACCTTCATCAGAGAGCTACACAGTGGCACTTTATTCCTTTTGATCTCCTCACCTCTACTAAAACAGTTCTGCTTCCACAATGTCAGTGTTCAAGCTAGGTTCATTACATAATTATTTTTTATTGTCATGTGCCTTTTACACATTCTTTTTTGCCATGTTATTTTTCACATGTGGTTTTTCAATACTCAGATATGATTTTTGTCACATAAACACTTTTTTCATTTGATATCAATTTATCATCACATGCATTTTCAGGACATGACATGCGATTCATGTCTAAATCATGATAAATTCATGTTTTTCAATATTATTCACATAATCTCAAGTTAAAAACGGATGTCTGCATATGAAATTATAAATCTTCCTTAAGAGTTTAAAACTCCTTTGTAGCTCTCTTTTCATGATTATGTTCAGAAATGTACATGCTGAAGTCTACTTCGCCTTCATGTACGTGTGTGTAATCACACAGGCTTCACTGGACCTGCTTCCACTGTTTCTATGGTGACGTAGCCATGCATGGATGCTGTCCTCGGTTAACATGCACTCTCAAGCACACACACTTATGCATCAATCCTTCCTGATCTTATTAAGTGTTGACAGCATCTTTTCACTAATCATGAAACGGTCATGGTCTGATTAAGGGTTTCTACCTCCATCTGGACCTTACACCATTCCCCACACATACATACACACTTTCTCACATCATTTACCTCCTGACCACAGCACAATAAGGGCTGTGGATTTGTGTAGTGCTCATATACAGTAACCTTCTTAGCTGTAGAAATGTTATTAGAAATGTAATCTGCATATTAAATATAAATTAATGATGAATCAGTGAAATATCAAAAAATAAAACAAGATAACATTTGTAATCCATGCTCTGGCGTTAATTTTTGATCACATTGATTGGTTACAATTTTTTTATTTCTTCAGTCAAATCCATCTAACCTGTTTAAAAATCCAATTAAAGGCACAAATAGATCTAAAAGAGATTTAGCATAATGATGATTGTGTCAGAGGTTTGAGCTTTACTCAAGGATCCTAAAATAACCCTTGGGCCGCCCCAACGCTTCTTTCCAACCCCCACTGGAATGTAGCCCCGCTGTTGTCATGGTGATGGAGAAAGTACAGGACGACCGCTTTTCCGAACCCTCTGATTAAAAGTGCTCTGTACTTGTCTATTCTTCTGTTATCCCATTATTATCAGTGAGTCTCTAACCAGTTCCAGGCAGTCCATATTCTCGCTCTTTCCTTATTCACACAATGCAATAGAGCCGAAATTCAAATCATCCAGGGTTGCTGAGTTAAAGAAAAACTAGTGTTTACCTCAGTTTCCATAGACTGCTGTGATCCACATTGAATCATTTCTGTCAGATAGAACATGTTTTATGACAGCACGGTTGAATTCTCTCCTAGAGATCTTTCTATTGTAATATCTCATTCATAGGCACTTGAATGGCCGGTGCTTAACATAATCTAAAACTTATAATAAATATATCATTACAATGCGTTGTTATTCAAGAAAGAAAATTAATTAAAATTAGAAAAAAATTTAAATATTTAATATGGTAAAGTTTTCTCTAAAGAGATTTAAGGAATGTGCCTCAGGTGTCAGTGTTTTAGAAAATTTCCCCATGGGATAGTCTAAAAGTCTAAAAGTTTGTGCTTTCAAGTTTACTAATGACATGACATGCTGTGTGCATTTTTTTTTAAGTAACTTCAAGAGAGAATGGAAGAAACAAGGCTGGGGAAGGAAAGCATGATGTGTCACTTGTAATTATAATATCTATGACAGTAAAAGGCATGCTGTTTTAAGAAAATATTTCACTGCAAAATGGTAATACACCATGCTGGCATGTATTATTTTCCTGTAACAGCATGACCCTTGTGTTATATTCCTGACTTAATGGCTTACTCCCTGCTGCACTGATGGACTGAGGATTTCTCTATGTGCATATGGATTTTATTCAATTATGGAAGAAATTTTTTTCAAAAGCACTACTCAAGCTACAAGAGGAAGATCAGCAATATCATTTGTAAAGGATTTGACTGACTGATTTGGTTTAAGTAAGTGTATAACTTGCCTAAATTACCGCCGACAGCATGAACCCGTCCTAGCTTGGGCATACATTGACATTTGCATGACAGAAAAGGCTTAACAATCAAAGCAAAAAGACAGCTCCATGCCAATTACCCTGCTGATAGAGAACATTAGCAGAAAGTTCAGAAATGCATTCTAAATATACCATGAAAGTTAATCTCACTCTCTCATTCTCTATACCGCTTATGTTGTACAGGGTCGCAGTACGGTGGGGTACACTATAGATTGGGTGCTAATCTATCACAGGGCACACAAACACCCAGGAACTCACACACTGATTCACACACTATGAGGAATTTGGAAATGCCAATTAGCCTTATTCGACAAAAAAGTAGATGGAAAGCTGAGTTCCCAGAAGAAAACCACCAATCACAGGAAGAACATGCTAACTTTAGGGTTGGGGTGATTGTCATATTAAAAGAATCTGGATTCCTTTTTATGTGGATTAACAAAATTTTATCAAACTCACATCTTAGTCAAGAAAACAAGCTCTTTAGAACTTTAAGCGTTAAGCTTATAAAACACCCAACGCACAATTTTAAACAGTAATTTCTTATTGCCCCGTGGGACATTTGCTGTGTTTTTTTTAATCCCACGTGGGTTGTCAAATTGAACCCGAGTTAGAATCATTGCCTGGGAGTCTTCCACCCAGACTAACAAAACTTGCCTTATCTTGTGAAGATTATTTCATTTATTTATAAGATTCCATTCATTGGGTGAGAGCTCCACAGGACATTTACCACAGAGGGATGATGGGTTTTATTAATAGATTCATAAGATAATGCAAATCAACAATAATCGAATAATTTCAGTAATGAAATTTAAAATTAGCATTAAAAGCACTGCATTATTCATGTTACATACATTACTGAAACATATTTCACATATCTGATCCCAGGCTTATTTGCAAGCCTGTGTGTAATAGCTTCCTAATTCCTAATCACATTCATTGTGATTAAACAGATGAATCTGGTAGCAGCTTGATGAATGAAAGCAGGGTTCAAATATACAAATAAAGCAAAATTAACCAAGTTATTTCCAAAAATCTATATTAATAAATAAGAATCTTCTTTCTCAACTGAAACATCATCTGTGATTTCTGTTACTGAGGAAAATTATGGATGTCAGCAGATAACACCGTCACCCTGAATGAAACATCATCTCCTTATATCACTGTCAGCCATTTAACTCATTCCTCTTCTGGGTGATGCCAATATACACTGTAAAAAACATGGCATCGTAACCTCTTACATTCATTATCATTTTCATGTTATAGGGTGACTACATCGCTGTGACTACAATATAGTATAATTCAGCCAAATTAAGAGATGCAGTAGGATATAATTGAAAAAACTAAACAGAAAAACTGCAAATTATTATATAGTAAGGCAGTTGATTGTATACATTTCTTCATATTTCCGGCATATAAATGAAAGCATACAAACTTTGTCACTACAGTGTGCATTTTGTTTGCTAGTTGCAAAAACATTACTGCAGTGCCTTTTTTTCCATCTTCTCCTGACTCTCAATCATAAAACATGAATTAATTATGGGTTTGAACTCTTTTGCATGGAAGATGGCAGACAGAGCTTTCCTTAGTGTGTGTTACACTGTACTGTGATATGGCATGGGCAGCGTTTAGAAAAGAATTAAGTGGCTTTATGTGTCTTGGGTGAAGCATGGTAGCCTTCACCTTGTTAGCTGTTGTGTGACGGGAGCTCTGGCTGCTGCGTGGGAAATCACAGTTGACAATTTTTTTTTAGAGCAAAATGGGGGGTGACTTGAGGCAATGTGTTGGCACAATGGCTAACATTACCACCTTACTGTACAGTTCAGTCTCAATCCTCTGCAGTTTTAGAAAATTCACCTTGTCCACATGGGTTTCCTTGGGGTTCCTCCCACCTCCCAAAAGAACATTCCAATAGATCAATTGGTCAAACTACTGTATATTGCCCTTAAGAGTGAAAGTGTGCATGTATGGTAGCCTGCAATGGACTGGTTTTCCATTTACATTTAGGCATTTGGCAGACGCTCTTTTTTTTTTATCTCATTACACACCTGAGCAGTTGAGGGTTAAGGGGCCTTGCTCAAGGGCCCAACAGTGGCAACTTGGTGGTTGTGGGGTTTGAACCTGGGATCTCCCGAACCGTAGTCCAATGCCTTAACCACTGAGCTACCCCTGTCCATGTTGGTTATAGTCTTCCCACTTTTTCAGTATTCCTAAGATATATTTCTACATATTTCTGTGAAATTCTGACTACCTGCTCCATTAAAAGAGCGAGAAACAGAAATTGGTGATCCATCCATTGTTTCTTGGAGTTGATGAGGTGTTAAATATCTGACAGTTTACAATTTTTTACAATCACTTTCAAGACAATTAGATATGAATGTTATCTGGTTTGCTGCACAAAATTTTAAGTTCTATAAGCATTTTCACAGATTGGATACTGTTATTAACGTTTATATGTATTTTATAGAGTACACAATAAATCAGATGTATTATATTTAGGACACTCTTGAGCAATGTCCAAGGCAACTGTCAGCAATTTGGTCACTGTGGACCCTTATCTAAAATGTGCTAATGAATTCTCTTTATAACACTATAAAACTTCATAGAAAAACAAACCTCTGGAGAAGTGATTCAACAGAGCTGAACAAAAAAAAAAAAATGAGTCAAAGAAGTTTGCTAAGCTATACTAGGCAACAGTAACATGCAGCTAAACTGGACGGCATCCTTACGCTTAAAAAAAGAAGCAACGGACAGGATCTGATTTATCAGGGGCCCTTTTTCTGTTGTAAAGCCATTTATTTTTAGAGAGACAATTTGCTTTAGTTGTTCAATACTTGGATACATTCTGTAGAATGTACGGTTATAGAAAGATTATTTTTGGAATGGTAGACGTAGTAACTCTGCTTAATGTCATTCCCTTGACACTGATTATTTTTCTATAACATCCAACCTCATTGTGGTTTATCCACATTTAATTGATGCAGAATGACAGATCAAGCAAACTAAACATTTGACGGCTAAGAGCCTCAATATCATTGCTTCAGTTTCCATTTTAGATTAAAGTAAGTTTTTTTTTTCCTGATATCACCTTATATTTGTCAGCTTGTACATTAAGTAATTTTATCCCCTTGAAATCCAACTATTAACTGATATGTGACTTGTATTTTATTGATGTATTAATTTAAATGATAAACCAATTGTTTTTTAGCCAAGCACACAACTGCCCCACTAACTTTCAACTATTATTATTAACTCTTTTTAAGTACACACATTTCCAGGTCTGTAATTGGAAACATGTTGAAAGTCTCGTTAATATAAATCACACATACAATACATACAATATGGATGGATGGTGTTTCAAAATGAAAAACTTCCTTCTGAACTAAATGAATGTTTTCCAACAAGTTTGCATTTTTTTTTAAAAACACATAGAATAACATTCACATTGATAACTTAAAAAAAGACCCGGCTGAATGCCAACACCCTGACGCTAAAACCCTTTAATGCTATCTTTGTGGTCTCAATAAAGCGTATAATTTGTCAAGACTCTTACTGACTGCCTTGTATTTAAATAGCCGTGGTCTGACAGGCTGAGAGCCTTTTCAGCCAACAAAGCTGTCATTATTAAAAAGAAAAAAACTCTTCTTGGTGCTGTTGTACAAGCCTGACTGCGTTCTACAGGAAACAAGGCCCATAGGCAGTTCCGGCTCCAGAAAGTCTCACCAGCTCAGATGGTATTGCTACAGATGATGAGTTTTCAGATATATTTATATATATTTTTTTTAAAGCACGGATTCTCCCTATCCTTCTGTACTGTCACATTTTATTAGTTTCTCCTTTCAAGGCAAACATATTGAACATAAACCAACCACAAACGATCACTCCTTTAAGGCAGAGGTATAATTTATAGACAGGTGTGTACAGTAAGTTACAGATGAAAAGGAAAAAATATTCTAAAATTGCAAAATTACAGCAAAACAGGTTAAAGGAAAATTATAGGAGTTGAAGACTTGTGGTCTCAGTACATGAATAATAAGGATTTTCACCATATTTGAACAGATAGTGTTCTAAAAGGTTAAAAGAATTAGGTGTATTATTTGTATTTTGATATACAAATTCACAAGGCGTGTTATAAAGACTTAATATATGAAGTGGGAATAAAATCTTTAAAGAAACAACAAAATGTCATGCAACTAATTTTTTATTTTTTTTTAACAGTCAGCAGTTGGAGACCATGTTCCTTAGCACGACAATACAGATTACTTCCTCCATCATGTTAAGTACTTGGGACAGATTATGATTGGTGGAGCTAGCCTACTTGCTTGTTAATATGTTGTGAGGAAGGAACATATTAAACCCTATTTGATAACAGACAGGGGATAGAAGTGATATATAAGTAGATACAATAATAATTAAAAAGAAATAGAAATGTGTGTGAGTGTGGCACGGTGGCTTAAATGGTTAGCACTGTCCCCTTGCACTTCCAGGTTCGATTACCACTTTGGGTACGTGTGCATGGAGTTTGCATGTTCTCCTCATGCTTGGTGCGTTTCCTCCGGGTATCTGTTTTTCTCCCACAGTCCAAAGACAGTGTGTGAATGAGCATGTCTGCGTGCCCTGCGATGGATTGGCATTTCGTGTGCTGATAAGTTTTTACTGGGAGAATTGCTTGTGAGGATGTTGTCAGCAAACCCAATTACATTGCTTTTAAGCTCAGTGGTTGGGAGTTCATGATAATCTCAGGGTTTGGATCGCCAGATGGCAAAAATACAAACTGCTCAGATTTAATAGATAAACAGATCTACATGTTAAATAAATGCAATGTAAATGTCACTCTTCCACTTGTTAAAACCGGGCTCTCAGAATCTACGTCTTTCTAAACATTGTGTGAATCCTCAAATGTGCTGGGCATAAAGGAAATAATATCTGGGGACATTATGTTTGATTTCTGTATAAGAAATTGGCTATAACGTATGAAGGATAGTAATAACACACATACATACACACACAGCAAAAGTAGTGATGTGGGCTTGGCCATTGTGCACAATCCGTTCATTAAAGATACAGAGTGGTACAGATACAGGTCACAAATCACCACATTTCAAACCAGAGATACAGAGATATATCAACATCAGCAGAAACATGAGTCCGAGCATACCTGAGGTAGCGCAGAGGCTCTGTGGTCTCAGGATCTTTTTCACCAGGGTTGTGGTTCATCTTTGCCAGGCAAGGATTCAGAGCAGGATACAGGTGATGATATTCAACAGCAGATTTTTCTGCACCTGTCAGCCTTCCTCTCTCTCCCTCTTTTTCTCTCTCTCTCTCTCTCTCTCTCTCTCTCTCTCTCTCCACAAGCCTGTCTTCAGTTTCTGTCTCTCCTGTGCTGGCTGGGTGGATGATAAATCAGCCTCCACACATGGATCAGCTGTTCTTTCTGTCGCTGTTGGCCAATTAAAGAGCAGAGTGTGCCATAGTGAGGCATCTGATTGGCTGAAGTTGCTAGTTCTGCTCGCTCACTCGGGGGGGGGGGGAGGCTGCATTTGTACCACACT
>JAQMYJ010000007.1:11490546-11505931 GCA_030014305.1 Clarias laeviceps
ATTGACTGAAATATATATATATATTAAAAAAAAAAATATATATATATATATATATATATATATATATATATATATATTATGTATATATCATGGATAGAGGATGCATGTTTTTATTATTTAACATAACCCAAATAAGGAAACCCTATGCCAGTCCTCAAAACAAAAAGAAAGATTTTACCCTGAACTACACATTGTGCAAATTATTGGTACCCTGTGGGTGTTCCCCAAACTGTTGCCATAAAGATGGAAGTACACATTTAAACAAGATGCCTTTGTAAGCTGTAGTATACAGCATTAAAGTTTCTCATCATCAGAACAAATGGTCTTGTGTTTGTATGGGTCAATCCCCTCAACCACGTTTAAAAACCTAGTGGAAAGCCACATACTTTTGTAGTATGTCCACATACTTGGCAAAAAGTCAAATTCGTGGAACCCTTACCTTACAACTTACAGGATTTGGACCAGGATTTACAGGATCTTCTGTTAACATCTTGGTGTCAGACAACACTGCACACTTTTAGAGGTCTTTTGGAGTCTTATTAGGCAGGTGAGCCTGCTGCAATATTAAAACCACCTGTCTAATTATGTGTAGGTCCACTTTCTCCCAGATCCGAATTGTTTATTAAGCAAAGTCCACAGATCTGTGGCAGACTCAGGTTGTCTGAAAGGCATGGGTAAATATTTATATTTGAGTCTATTATATACATGTATCCTCAATAATAGTCTATGCATGCAGGTTTTTTTTTCTTCTTCATTATAAGCAATACAGAACAGAAAGATCATCATATTATAGTGGCAGCTCATAGTGTGCCGCATTACAGTACATCTTTTTTATTTTATTGCTTGCTTCTTGCTTGTGAGAGTACAAGATGTTGTCTCAGGTTCATTCACTGAAAAGTCAGCCATGAGGGAGTTCAAGTTTCCACGCATATCTCATGAACATGAACAAAATCTAATATTAGTCTTTTTCTGGGGCAGAATACTTGTACAACATGCATCTTTAATAACAGAAAACCCCTTAAACTTGAAGGACAAGCTTTCATTTATTTTGGGGTTTCTTTGGCAGGGTCAAACGTATACATACAGCACACATAAATTTGGTTGAATGTCCCATAGCAAGTAAGCAGATGTTTTTGGTAGCCATCAACAACCTTCTGACACACCTGTGGTTAGATATTTACCCAATCCCTCTTGGCAGAAATGGTAGCATTCAGTTGAATTTGTTGGTTTCCTGGCATTTTAAGAACAGTCTCAAAATATGTAATTTTAAATTTTATACATTATTTAGTCCACTTTATCCACTTTAGGATTAATGTCCTGTTGGAACAATCAATTTTGCCAATTTCCAACCATGGTAGCTGATGGGTTGAGGTTATGCTAAATAACTCTGAGGTAGTCCTCCTTTTACATGATAGCAAAACAGCCCCAAGGTGTAAAGCTACCCCCACCAGGTTTAACAGTTTGTACAGTGCTCGTGAGGTCACTGACTCATCTAACAAACATATGATTAAAATCTTATTCCAGAAGGCTGGTTTTCTTGTCCATACGATCAACTGCATACTTTAGTCAATCATGAAAATGTGGATTTTGGAGTAGGGAATTTGGCAAACTTTCAGTCCAAGGCGATTCAAAACTTGACTGCTACAGATACTGGTGTTCCAGCAGCTTCCAGTTCATGTGCATTGGTTGCCCATGCATGTGAGTGGTTGTTCCTGACTATCAGAAATAGTTTCCAAAGTATGGGTCTTCTTCCAGACCTTGACAATATGGCTATACCTCTTAACTGCGGGTGTTTGGAAACCGGCATTCCTGACTAGTATAAAGGCATCATCCTCTTTCTCAAATCTGCACTGAGCTCCTTGGATGTTCCCATTGCACTGTGTTGCTTAATCATACAAGTGCTGTCAACCAAAAAGAAAACTAAACAATGTGCTCCATATTCCTGAGAATTATGCCATGATATTGAAGCAGTTTTGGGCTTTCTATGGTTTCTTTATACTGGTCTTTAACTGGTGCAGAATGACTGAACAGCACCTTTTATATATAAATCTCAAATTTTGTGCACAAGGTTTGCTTTTTTCATAGGGTACTTTATCCTGTTTGCTATTCTGTGGTTGAAACTCAATGGGTATTTAAATCATTGTCTCTATTGTGTGGCATCTTACAGTGCACTTCTTCTGGTCTGCCCTACTTTGGGATACCTTACAGTGCACTTCATCTGGTCTGCTGTACTATGGGGCATCTTAAAGGGCATCATGTCATGTTTGCTTTACTGTGGGGCAACATACAGGACATTTTATCTGGTTTCCTCTACTATGAGGGTACCTTAGAGGCCTCTTTGTCTTGTTTGCCTGACTAAAAGGGCACCTTAGAGTGGACTTTTGTATTGGCTTTATTGAGGGGACACCTTAGAGTACATTAAAAAAAAAAGAAAAAACAGATTGACAGAGAGAATCAGAAGAGTGGCACAAACCCCACATCCAACTTGGCAGTGTCGTTTCAGAGTGACAGACACACCAGTGGAGATGTATAAATGCTAACAACAGCATAGGCTCAAGGAGACTTGGCGCAGAAGCACAAATCAGGCTTTAGAGGCACTTTATCTTGATTACTGTGGGAGCACCATAGAGGTCAACATTTGCCCTCCTGCAGAGGCACTTTAAAGTTGTCATGTGTCTCAATCCATTCCAACAATTTTTGCAGAGGCTGCTGCCATTAGCGAATACTGGTGCTGTGAAAGGTTGTACTTGGTCTGTAAGAGTGTTTAGTTCTCTGGTATTTGTCAAAGTAACATTCACATGAATGCCAGTGCCTGGTGCCATTTCTTTCTGGTGAACCCCCACCACGTGATGTAAAAGAAACTGAGATTCATTAGACCAGGCTAATTTCTTCCATTATTCCATGGTCCAGTTCTAATAACAGTGTGCCCATTGTAAGCCCATTTTCTGGTGGACAGGGGTCAGTATAAGCACTCTGACCATTATACTTTCAACATAAACATTTTTAGAAATTTCTATAGAAATAGCAAGCTCTTCTGTGGATCAAACAAAGCCTTAGGTGCCCTTTCACCCATTCACTACTTCCTTAGACCATGTGTGGTATAGATTGACCACTGCATACCAGAACACCCCACATCAAAATTGGTCAAAGCCTTTCAGGTCCTCTTGCCCATTTTATTCGGCTTTTGACATAGTAACTTTGAGAACGGACTGGTCACTTGCTGCCTAACATATCCCACTCCTTGACATGTATTTACAAACAGATGCACAATAAAGAATATTATATTTAAAAAAACATTAAGCACAAGCAAATCCTAAAGATCACAATTTTATGTCAATAGAAGAGGATACATTTAAAACTACACACACTACTGTATGAACAGAAAAGGACTGAAATATCCAAAATATCATTTTCAAGGTCTCCAAACTTCTTGGCCTTGTAATAAGTTATATTAATATATTGCTAATAAAACTAATATATACATGTGAACTACTCATAAAATATTCTTTGTACAGAAATTAAGCCATTTAAGAATATCTATTGAGGATTTGACTGTGACCCGGTTTGGATCAGTTCTGAATCAAACCAGTACATTTACCATTTAGTGAGAATTCCTTACAAATATTAAACCATATGTTATAACAAATTAATTCCTGCACTACCTACTATCACACACAATCAAAAGAAAATCCAAAGTAAACAAAAATTGTACAAGTTTCTTCATGTTTTTTATATATATATATATATATATATATATACATGTGGGGTACTGTATATAGCTATGGAGTTTAAAAGGGGGGAAAACATGATTTGTATAAATAAATGAATGTAAGATGCAACAATGTAGCCTGAAATCACAGCTGCATTTTCAATCATTTACAAACACATTTAAGTTGAGTTTAGTGAGCAAATAAGACCCTGCTAGAAGGCAAAGGCAGTTAATAAAGGCTAAATGTAAAAGTTTGTGTGAGTAAATTTGGTCATTTAAATAATGAGAAATTGTCTCATTATATTGAGTAGAATTGCAAAATTAACAAAGACTATAATCATAATTAGTGAGACTTTTTTTTAAATTGTTATAAATATTTAAATCTAACTTTAAGAATTAAACTAAGGAACGCCTACAGGGGGTCATTTCTTAGTCTGTGAATTTGAATTACGTGTTCGTGTTGTGTTTGCAGGCCTTTCTGTTGGATAAAGACAGAGAGTAAACACTGCCCTCTTCAGTGTGTCTGTTGTTGCTGCATCTGGTCACAATGAGATTTTGACTTGACTAGCATACAAGAAAAACTTAAGGCTGGGAGCAGTGTGAAATTAGCACATCCAATATCACTTACAGTACAGTGCAAAAGTCTAAAACCACAACTCATTTATTCATATTTTTGCTTGTAAAGAGGTGGCCTTTCTTTTATTTCTTGAGAAACAGTTCTAACACACCACCAATGCACTCAAAGCATAATTCAGTTAAAAAAAATAAACACATAAATAAAAAAGGAACACTATCAGTCATGGATTGGCGTCTCCAAAGCACAGATCTCTGTATTATTGAAGCAGTGTGAGCTCATCTTGACAGGGAATAGAACAAAGGCGGGCAACATCCAAACAAGAGCTTAGGAATGAAGCCTGGAGAACAATTGACGAAACCTTCTTAAACTACCAAGAAATTACAAGAAACCTTACCTAAGAGAGTTCAGGCTGTTTTGAAGAATAACAGTGGTCATACCAAATATTGACTTAAAAGTTTGTAAAAATATAAAGAAAAGAGGGTTGGCTCAAGACTTTTGCACAGTACTCTACCTTCCTGGTTAACCAGGGGATGGTTAACCTTCCTCTTGTGTTAGGATCAGCACCGACCCATTTTACTTTTTAAATGCATAAAACTACCACCTAATTTTGTTTATTGCATCACGGCTTTTTCACTTTGTGAGGAATCTGTATTTAATTAAAAAAAAACAAGTGTACTAAATTATAAAATGCTCTGGTGAAAATTATTACCTTTGTGTTGGTAGGGTCAGTTTTGACCCAGTTATAATTTAAGGTTATAAAACAATAGTTAGGGTCAAAACAAAAATCATAAACACACTTTGAGGGGCTTCTCTCTTTGCCTGTGTGTCTCCTTACCTGAACAAACAAAACAAACAAACAAAGACAGGCATGTTCAGAGATGTAAGGCTTGCATAAGACACATTTAGTTTAGCGTTGGCGACTTGCAGAGTCACATCTCCTGTTTGCAGCTGTCAAATATTAGAAGAATATTTACAGTAAGCCAAGCTCTAGATTATATCTTTTCTGAAAATGAGGCAGAGGACACACAACAGCATAGTGATACAGATTAGCAGGTTTCCGAGGAGGAGGACATTGTAGAGTATCTACCAGAAGACACAGACACATCTGATGAGTCTGATGAGGAGGTCACCGATGCTGAAACTGCACTCACTCCTGCTGAAACATTCAAATCCAAAAGTGGTAATATCTGTTGGAGCTCAGTACCTCCTGACTTACATGGCAAGGCAGCTGCTGCAAATGTCATCAAAATGACCCCTGGAATCACAAGGTTTGATGTGACGAGAGTAAGTGACATCAAGACATGTTTTGATCCGTTTATGCCATTGTAACTGAAGAAAGTCATGATTGCTATGACAAACCTTGAAGGAAAAAGGTCATGGCGACATGTGGAATGACATTGATGAGGAAAACCTGGATGCTTATATTGGTGTTCTTCTTCTTGCTGTTGTTTACAAATCCAGCAATGAGGCCACTGATAGTTTGTCCAGTACTTAATAGAAATATTGTCCGGGCAACAATGTCACTTCAGTCATTTCTAAGGATATCAAGAGTCCTTAGATTTGACAACAGAGAAACTAGAGAAAAATCTGACAAGCTTGCTCTCATCAGGGATGTCTGGGAAAGGTGGGTGCAGCTCCTTCCACTGATGTTCAACCCAGGGCCAGAGGTAACAGTAGATGAACGTTTTGTCCCTTTCCGTGGAAAATGCCCTTTCCGGCAGTACATGCCTAGTAAGCCAGGGAAATACGGCATAAAAATTTGGGCAGCCTGTGATGCAAAAACCAGCTATGCATGGAATCTGCAGATTTACACAGACAAACATGCAATTGACATTCCTGGAAAAAATCAAGGAAAACGTGTCCTCGATATGACTACTGGACTGCGGGGTCACAATATCACATATGGCAATTTCTTTACCAGCTATGACCTTGGATAAGAACTCAGGTGGAAACTTACCATGGTGGGCACAGTAAAAAAATAAATAAACCTGAGCAGCCTGCCGAAATTTTGCAGGTGAAGGACAGGGCTCCACTTTCTTCCAAATTTGCTTTTACAAACACCACCACGGTTGTTTAAAAAAAAAAAAACACACACGGAGTGTGATACTTATGTCCACTTTTCACAAAGACGCAGCTGTGTCATCAGCAAGTGACAAAAAGCCCATAATTATCTTGGACTATAATAAAAACAAAGGTGGAGTGGACAACCTGGACAAGCTGACTGCCACCTACACTTGCCAGAGAATGACCAGGAGATGGCCAATGGTTGCGTTTTATAAATTTCTAGATGTCTACATACAATGCATTTGTGTTCGATTCTAAAAGAAAGAGGTGTCAGGTCTCCCCTAGCAATAAAGACAGAAAGACAAACGTACTCAAAAAAATATATTTGCAAACACTAAAAGTGTCACTTTTTGCCACACATGCATCTAAATGCACATGCATGTTCTTGCAAACAATGAAGTTTTTTGGAACTAGTGCCTCAAAGCTATTGGTTTGATTTGCTTGATTGTTCGTTGTTTGTTTGACCTTGCAAATCCACATTGAGATTTACTTGTTTAGCTTTCCATTTATATTAAAGTTATTTTTGAAAATACTTTTTTGCCTGAAATAAATATATATCAAATTTGACCCGTAACACCATAGATGTTACTATAGTAACTAATATTATAACTAGAAATATATATAACAAATTTATTTAAGAGATGTGTTCTAATACCCCTCAGTAATAGTCAGGTAACATAACCTTTTATTTATTTAAATAATTCTCGAGGTTCATTTAATAATTTTTTAAAATTGAAAATGAGAGGTATGCTGTTAAAGTAAAAGCTCATGAGGTCACAGCAAAAATATTAAAAACATTCTTTTAATGGACAAGGAAGCGTAAAAAAGTAACCAAGAGGTAAGGAAAAAATTGGATGATAATTGTTTTGAGGGTAATATGGCTGATTAAATACACGGGTCAAAACCGACCCGTTAACATGAGAGATAGTAACAGAAAGCTAACATAAGAGGAAGGTTAAACAGATGAGCCAACAGAAGAAACAAAAATACTTTTGAAATCTATTACTTGATTAATGAATAGAGCTCTCAAATTAGATGTCAGTGTTAAATTGCTAAATATTTAGCATCATATTTCAATGATTTTATCATGCTGATAAAGTTGACAAAAGATGTTTTTTAACTTAAAAAGCCTCTTAAAAGGTTAAAACCTTTTGTGTTTGCTTGTTTTTGACACAATTTCACATAAAAAAATAAAAAAAAGACAACAGATCAAATTTAGTTTTTATTATAATCATTAACTGACAGACCAAAAAAAATTATGAAAATGGGGATTTTTTTTTGTACAATTCAGAAAAGGGATGCATACAATGCTGGCATCCCTGGACAATGGAATGGCATTTAGCTCTCAGCAGCAGCAGGCAGTAGTCAAAACCACAGTCCGATACTCACCTTACTCCACAGGCAGCTCAGACCCTGAGAGAAGAGCTTAGGAACAGTAAGAACTCCACCTTCATGTGCTCATGCAGGCTATAAGCTGACAAATCCTGGATGAGAGTATTTACTTACAGGCTTTTGTAAAGAGAAGTGGTGTGGAGGTAAAATTGTTGATCATGGACTACCGGTCCCTCCAGCTTAACTGAAATTCCATGAACATTGCCAGTGACCAAATCAGTTTAGAGCAACAGGAGCAGAAAAGCATTCCCACAGTTTTGGGATCAATTTTTTTTTTTTTTTTTCCCTCCATTCAGTCCTACATCTGAGCAGTTTTACATAAGAAAATTGCTTATTATCTCAAATAAGCCAAAAGACAATGTGCGTTGACCCACACAATGCTTTTCTACTAGCATTAAACACTGTACTACAGTCAAATCAGCTTCTGACATGTTTATAAAAAGGCATTCCAGGCATTCCTGTTTTTTTGATTTAGTCTTTAACTGAATGTTTGAAATTTCTTATAAAAAACTATATGATGATCAAGTAGTTCAAACAGTCTAGGCCACTGAATTATCCTTCATTTAAAGTGAAGCACAACCATGTACAGTTTTAAATATCCCCATTAACCAACATAACCTAAAAGCATTAAAAAGAAACAATGACAGTGGAGGAGAACAAAAAACAACACTCAACACACTTAACCAAAAGCTTCCCAAGTCCCAACCTTGTCCCTTTTGCTCTGGAAAATCATGACAGAGTTCATGATTTCAAGAAGAGCTGATGAGGATGCAAATTCAAAACAAAACAATACAAATAGTAGTCCCACTGTGGTGGTGCCAAGCCCCTGCCTCTTAACCCACCCACACTCCCACCCTAAATCCACAAAAAAAAAAAAAAACTTGGTTACATCTTTTAAGCTTATCTTAGCATTTAAAAATACACACTAAACTGGCAGATGTAAAACCACCTTAACAGTATTAACAATACCTTTTACATGCTGGCCCTCAAAACAGGACTGCTCAAAAGGGGATGGGGGAGAGTAAGTCCAAAAAAAATAAAATAAATCAGTATTATGTATTTTGTACTCCCATAGTATTGTCATAGTACTGTTTAAGAGACAGCATGTGCGAGCCACACTGAAAATCTATTTTTACAAAGCCGAAGCAGTCTTAGATCTTAGGTCTCAGAATCCAAAGGAGGGGGAAAAAGGAAAATCCTGGCATCCTGTGTAGCCTGGGTACCTCCTGCTTATTCAAGAGGAAGAAGGCATGTGTGCTAAAATGGAGGAGTTAACTATTGAATTTGTATACCAAAGGAAACCCAGCAGCAGCAGAAACACAAACATGATGATGGAGACCAGTGAGCGACAGACATCATCAGTGTGGATGTGGCAGAGACTGCAGCAAACGGGGCATATAAATAGACCTGAAGCACAAAACTCCTGTTCCAAAGCTTGTCTGTCTCTCTCTCTCTATATATATATATATATATATATATATATATATATATATATGTGTTGAATCTGACCCTTCTAAAGGTCTCTCAGGACTCGCTGTGTGAGAGGATTATTTCTGGTTGGACAAGAGGTCCTCAGTAAAACTAAGAGTGAAATGCTTTTATTGCTTGGTAGTTGGTCTTCTGATTTTAATATCCAGCTGCTGTCCAGAACTTCTAGCATGAGAGATCAGTGAAGAAGCAGCGACAATAGAGGGAGGCATTATTTCCAATTATTTGTAGTCTGGGAGATAGAGCGGGATGGGATCATGTCGAGGAGATACTCCCGCTGACGATCTGCTTGAGACGTTGTCTTCAGTACAGAAAGACTCGGGTTTACATAGGCCATAGTGACACCTGTATAAAGGGAATGCACAGAAATCAGTACAGTCTGCATAATAATGACAATAATAAGAATTATGTATACCAGATGCGAAATAATCAGAATTCATAATAAATCATTGTTTTAAAAGTAAAATATATTATATATATATATATATATATATATCTCAATGTTCACATCATACAAAAAGTACAATGATTCAAATCTACCTGGAGTGGGTCAAAGTATTATTACCACCAAATATCAACTCGTTAAAGCCCGTTAAAGATGCCTGGCACCTCTTAAGTTCTGTAAGCAGCTACAGGGGATGAGACTCATTCCAAAGATTTGGGATAAACCTCTTATTAGGCACCTCAAACCATTCCGAACAATGTGTGCAGGGGGCAAGTCCTGCTGAAGTGAACGCAACCATTGGGGCATAGCCTGTGACCATTTCCGGGAAAAGGGATGTGTTCAATGTAATTACAGCCCACAAATGTAACGAATCTGCCGCTTTTAATGTAATAATCCCACAAAGTAAAAAAATTTCCAAAAAGATAAAAGTAGTTATTACATTTGAAGAGATTTATGGGAAGGTGAAAAGCTCCAGCTTTCAGAACTGGAAAAACTTCCCACAAATGTAATGCTATACATGTGGGAAATTTATTACTTTTGTGGGTAAGTTACATTAAAGGTTGAAGATTTGTATTACATTTGTGGTTTACTATGTCTGAGCACTGTTATTACATTGGCGGGTGTTACAGGGTGCACCTGGTCTGTAACAGTGTTTATGCCGAATTAACATTCACGTTAATGTCTGACCAAGGTTTTTCCTAGCAAAACACTGCCCAGAACATCACACCCTCTCTTCTGGCTTGTCTTCCCCTCATTATACATTCTGGTGTTATAAATGGTACAAACAACAGCATTCAATTGCTCCATTTTCACTTCCAACAGCATTGTGTGGACATTGGAAGTTGTTTTTATACTGGACAGTGGTTAGCATGGGTACTATGTTTGCAAGTAAAATGCACTGTGGTGCTGTAACCATTAATTTTTCTTTTTTTAAATTGAAAATCCATTTTCATTATTAAAAACCATTAAAATGGTCATTAAACTTTTCTGTGACCTGTGTCACAGTATCCCTTCCATCGGTTTGGGATAGCCTTTATTGCCCTCACTTAGTGTCAGGACTGGTGAGTACCTACTGACAGTCAATGAGTACCCCATAAGCCTTGCCAATTATTTGAATTTTGTGATGCTCCAGGAGAGTTGACTGACCATAATGATTTGGCCCTAGACTATTCCACTAGCTTATTCCTCCTACATCTAACATGTCAGGTAAATGGTCTGTTTGGTTACCCTTTAGTATCCCAGACCTTAACATGTGCCGTTTAACTAGATAATTCACATTACTCATTTCAGCTGTGAGTGGTCCTTATGTTTTTGACATCAAGGTATTATTTATACTGCTATAAATTATACAGCTATTTATTCACAGGGAGTAAAGGTAAAATAGAAAAATAAATTAGCCAGTTATATAAAATATAAAATCAGTTAAAATATTAATAGAGCAGTTTTAACTTTAAATAAATATCTTCATAAACATTCGTTAAACTTTAGGCTATGCTTTAATATGGCATTTATTTGAGGAGGCTAAAAACGGGTATGCAAATCCTTTATAGCATGGTGGCAAGATAAAGTAAGCAAGATGCATTTTATTCATAAACACAATGCTGCACAAATATAATAATACAAACATTTCTAGAATTTCATATAAGAAAGGAGGAAAATAAGATGGTGTTAAGTTTAAAATGAAAATAAGGTAGTGTGCAACAATTAGGAGATTTCTTTTTTCTTTCCGTTTTGGTAAAATGACTGAACCAACACCCACACATGTACACACAACCATTAATATGAAAAAGAAAGTGTAATGGGCAGACCTTTTGGATCTGTCTCAATTCAGACGGCATTATCTACCTGTGGGAGTGCTGCTCTGTTTCCTCCAGACACTGGTTGTGGGTCTACTGCTGCTGCTGCTGCTTCTGCTGCTATTTGGCCCAGCCCTCCCAGCATGCTTACCTGGCCTGCTGACCAGAGCGGCAGCATTGACAACATTCTGCAGCTGACTGGATGATGAGAAGTTGCGGCTCATTCCACGTGAATTTACACTGACCACTGCCTGAGGCACATTACGCACCACTTGTCCTGGACTCTGCTCAGAAGAGAAAATGTACTTGAAGAAAATGCATGCAACAATGTGATTCATTACTGCTTGGTATTGGACACAGAGCTCACCTGCTTGATGGTGCTGGAGTGGTAGCTGATTGCTGTTGCCCTGCTTGACTGCTGCTGATGTGAGGATCGTCCTGTTTTATACTGTGGAGACACCAGTATACGGTGCTCCGATTTCACCACTGGTAAGGATGAAGAAGCAGCTGAGCACTTTGGAGAGGATGAAGTCTGCTGAAGGATGCGCTGCTCGATCTCTTGCTCCTGCTGCAAGGCCTTAACAAAAGCTGCCTTTAAGCGGTTTGTGTGCTCGGCCTTCAGGGCCTTCTTTTGGTTGGAACTCATACACTGCTCACACAGGATCGAACTGTTACTCTTGTCCTCCCTCCAGCGGGAGGTGAAGTCTGTGTGGCACTGCGCACACGTAAATGGCTCTTTCACTGGTGGCTCTATTGAGGAGCCGTCCTGTTTAGGCTGCTGTTTACCTAGATAAGACAAGGTGCAGGACAAGATTAACCTAATTTTACCTTCAATGAAACGTCAGACTTTTTCACAGACGTGAAACGAAGTGCTCACTTTTAGCCAGATCCAACAGATTCTGCACCACCATCTCCAGTCCCACCAGGTAGATAAACTCATTATTAGCAGCTGAGGGGAGGAAGTTGAGCTCTGGTGCAGGAGGTTTTGGAGGAGGGATCTCCAGCAGGGTTTTTTCCAGCTGCTTCCGCAGGGCCAGTTTGGCAGCAGCTTGTCGGCTGGCAGGGGAGTCACTGGCATTTATCGTAGAGGCGTTGGTGCCAATGCCTGACTGGGAGGAGACTGATGAACCCTTTAACCCAGTGGGTGAGCCCTAAAGAGGGAAGAAGTAACAAACAAATAATAATTAAAAAAAAGGATTTGGCCAATCAAACTAATTCTGTTTCTACCTTCATTATAAAATAAAAGCCAGGAAGTACCTGAACCATAAAAAGCATATGCATATAGTTCCACCTTAATTTTGGACTGTTATAATTTTCCTAGCATTGCAAAATGGGTAATTTTTTTATGAATTAAATTGCATTTTAAAAAACAATGATTTATGTAGAAACTTATTATTCTTTCACATTGGTTTCACCATTAAAAAAAAAAAAAATGTATGTGCTGACCTGTGGGATGTTGACCAGGTTGTTGGTGTTGGCTACATTAGCCACACGAATCAGGCCCTGCTGGATGATCCGCTGACCCTGCACCTGAACATTAGGCACAGAGGTGCGAGGACCCAACAGCAGAGGAGGAGGACCAGAGCCCGAGTGCTGCTGCTGCTGCTGCCGCAATGTGGCTATCTGCTGAGGAGTTACAGCAATGGGCTATTGCACATATACACACACACATAGAGCAGGCAATTAAAAAAAAAAAAAAAAAAGTGTATTAAGCAAGTTTACTACGAGTGTCCCAGCTAAAGATCCACTGTGTACCTGTGAGCCTCTGACTAATGGTGGCATTACTATCGATGTATGCTTGGAAACTTGTGCACCACCTCGCACCAAAGGAGGAGGAATGACCGTGCCTGAGGGTCTACTAGATGTAACCTAGACACCCACACAAACACATATAGGAAAATTTATTTACTACTTTTCCCCCCCACACACAGTAACAAAAATAACTTGGTACATTTGAAATCTGTACTGACCTGCAGCGGGGCTTTACCAGATGAAATGCTGCCTCTTACAAGAGGTGGGGGATTAGATGTGGAATTGGTTGTCTGTTTGAAAAGGGAAGACTACCAATTAATTTAACTTAAAGTAAAGCAGTTTAAGAACAACCACAATCAATGGACTCAGACTTGCCTTCTGTACAACACTCTCTTTCTGGATCTGGCTCTGACGGAGTTTCTTGAGCAGCACTAGTTTGGCCTCTTGCAAACGTAACTCCTCCTTTAGCTGCTTGATAAACCTCTCCCGCTCTTCAGGGCTACTCTTCTGCACACAAATAAAATAAACTATTCTAATTCTCTACTTTGTCAAGAATTAACCCAAGTCAGAACACAATGACTGATGAAACAACACTCTCTCTAGTATATTAGAAACTGCAAGAGCAGCGGGATATCAAAAACCAGATTACCATGAGCATGTCGGTGTCTGTTTTCTTCAAGCCGTGGCCGATTCCATTCATTTGTGGACTCCCAGGCTCGTTGTCTGATAAAACAATTACATCATCTGGTGTTGGGGGCCTCTCTTTTTTTATTTCACTATGTGAGATTAGAGAAAGAAAAAAGAAAAAAAAAAAAAAAGAATATCTGAGAGTAGGTTTGAAAATGCACATCTGTGAAAACTACAATAAAACAATAATATGCACTAGCCACAAGATGGCAGCAGCTTTGAGGTTTTCCCCCGCAAAAACAAACTATGGTTGGGACTGCCTGAAAAACTTATATGAACAGTGAAGGAAAAAAAGTTAACAAAACGTTGCACAAGATGTTTAACCCTATAAAGCACTGAGGCATTAGAGAGCTACAATTTGCAACTTAAAACACTCCAAACCGATTGTAAACACATTCTCACCCTACCCCAAAGGAGACCTCATTTGAAGCGGGTTAGGAAAAACTGCTCTGAACCCATCTGCCTTCTCTGTACACAACAGAATGCAAGAGCTGCTTTGCATGTTGTCTCTTTGTAAGGACATTTTCTCTAGGCCCAGTGTGGGTTTGTGGCTCCTCCCAGAACCAAACTGTTGGAAAAGGGGTGGGGGAGGGGAATGGCCGATGTCCAGTCCATTGTGTTCCCTTCTTCATCTTAGGCCATCACATTAAAGGCAAAACACTCGTTTCAACAAGGGCACCTTTCCTGCTATCAGATGACTGAACGATAGTCACAATGTCCCCCTGTTCCAGACATTTCTGCCAGTTATACTGAGTGGTAGAACTTCAGTGTCTTCCAAAGACATTTAAAATGTTAACTGAAGAGTGAATTGACAACTTAATTCTTATAAAGTTCTGTGCATTATTACAGAGGCCAAAGGTATTGGCATTAAATTTATTTAGCTTAATTTGTCTCTTATGCCCAACAGTGGCTGACTAAAGAACTCACTGGACATTTACTAACTAAGGTTAAAGATAATTTGTGCATTTGTCACAGATAATCTTATTTGTAGACCCTGTGGTCGCATGTTTCTCAAAGTATGATTCATTAAGCATTCATAATGAAAGAAGGGGTCCCTTGACTAAAATAGCTGAGAAAACCTAATACAGACATCAAAAAGCTTGTGTAACAGTTAGGGATGTTCCGATTCCGATACTAGTATCGGAAATGCTGCCGATACCACAAAAAAAAAAAAATCTGGCATCAGTGAGTATTTGAGTCCACGTACCGATACCATTTTCCTAAACATAACCTAGTTGTCATGCGCACTCGCGCCGCGACCGGCACTAGGACCCAGATGTAGTACGGTCGCAATTCAGGAAGCATAAAAGGAGACAAAACGGCGCATCACATCGCTCAGTCATTAAGTTGGACATGCTGGTTCCGACGCTCCGCATCGTATTCGTGTGTACTCACCTATTTTGGGTTTTTCTTCCTGACGAGTGTGTGTTTAGAACGCGGGTTTATTTGTGTAAATCCTTGCTCTCGCTCCGAGA
>JAQMYJ010000007.1:11506031-11529460 GCA_030014305.1 Clarias laeviceps
GCACAGCATAAAATAATTCTGTCAATTAATACAGGGCTAGTAGTATCTACAGCTGTATATACAGATACACACCCAGGCATCGGATCAGTACTCTGTGTCGGCCGATACCCTGAGCCCAAATATCGGAATCGGTATCGGGAGGGAAAAAAATGGTATCAGAACATCCCTAGTAACAGTACTAGTTTTCACTCAACTCTTTTGGTTGTTTACAGGTTGTGCAAATTTGTACCTGCCATTCTGTATTTTACAAAACCTTCAGACAAATAAACAAGAACACAATGTGCAGTTCCAAACAGCACTCTGACCCACCATGAGCTTAGCGCATTATACTAATAAAAAGTGCCTTTTTAATACTTTTCAAATACTTAACAATACATAGCTTAAAAAGTGGTCTTCATAAAAACATAACGCACAATGATAGTTCTCAAAAGGACTGGAACTTCATGATGTAGTTTCCATAGCAAGGCCAAAACCACACCACAACCGTCTCATCACAACTTCCTGGTTATTAATGAGTACCCAAGATCACATGACATGAGAATGTCCCTCAGATCACATGACTCATACTTTGCCTTTTCTTCAGTGGTTCCCTCCTGCATGGAAACCATAGCAACAACCGGCTGGAACCAGTTTGTGACACGTCGCCTTCATTTTGTGAAGGCAGGAAGTGTTCAGGTGCAGCAGAAAATGGAGCTGTCCAAAAACTTAAAAATGACTTGAGTAAGAGTTTGTTTCCTGGAAATCAACAGCCACAGATTTTACTAAAAAAAAATAAAAAAAAAAGTTTGTGTTTAATCATCAGTTAACTTTTTACCCTCCCCCCACATTACAGTCATAAGTCATCCCTTTGTCCTCTTCATTAGGCCACAGCGTTAAGAAGCCATTTTCAGTTCTCTATATATGTGGTGCTCAAATAAGGGTCTGGGAAACCGGCAAAGGTCGGTGTGTTGAAAGTTTAAAAATAAAGCTCTAAGACTCCAATATATTCAAATGAGCCATGAGTGCCATTAGCATGTCAAATGCATGCAACAACTCTCATTGTACATGGGGAACACAACTGACTTTAACCGTTTATGATAAACCCAGTTTAAACCTGCAAGAGGTCAATAATAATTTAGTATTGAGGGAATAACTAGTTGCACAAGAGGTGTCAAGCAGAATATCCATCTGAGCATTGCTACAGGGCCCTTGTTACAATAACTCTTTAATAATGATTTTTGACATTCATTCTGTCTTCTAAGGCTCAAGTTAAAGCAAAAAAAAATGCATTAGACAGACAGACAACTTAATCCCAAAGGGAAAGTGTATAATATAAAACAGTTTTGCAATCTAGCTCTCATCAGACACCTGTCATCTTGTAGATTATAAAAGCAGGTGGATCAAATCAGACTTTGCAATTTAACTGCACTGTGGTTCAGATCAGACTCAGTCTTCAGGGGAAAGGTGTTTTTTTTTTTTTTAAGTTTTGATCAAGGTTCACTAAAATGCTTAATTTCTCAAACTCAATCATATAGTGACATCATAAAATGAAATCAAATTTTTAATATTTTATTATTTATTGTAAATTGCCACCTTTTCCCTTAGATAACTAGAGACAGACAAATAAACAAAAACTAACTGAACTTAAAATGTTGACAAATATGTTTGTTTGGATAGTTAGTTTTTTTTTTTTTTTTTTTTCACCAAAAATATGAAATATCAGTTTGCTCATTGTACACAGTTGGAGCAGGTCATCATTATCATGTCACTGAATATACTGTATAATTGAACATGTACTGAAGTAACACCCAAGGATTCTTGTTTGCTGTGCATTTTGATATTTGGTAGTCCCTTTCTTTTAGTACAAACAGTCCATGGCTTATGTCCCAGAACAGCTCAATCAAAGTAGAACTTGTCCATAAAAATAGACAGATGAGCTTCATAGTAGGGTCTGGCTAGATCCATGATGATATGAGGAGCAGGCCTTCTGCGTCCTTTCACACCCTGTGTAGATTTGGTAGAGAGCTCCACTGGCTATGTCACAAACCTTCATGACCCACACAGTGATACCCTATTCTGGCCGTTTGAGACGGGGATACCAACTGAAGGAGAATCTTGCCTTGAATTTCACCAAGCACTTACCTACGATCACAAAGCCATTTACCTTACAGAGTGACTGAAATTGCCTGGAAAGGTAGATGAAAACCATTTATGTTCAACAGCTTGTCAGAGGTTTCCATATCATGTGCTTGGTTATCATGTAAGCAGAGATATTCGAAAATGCACATCAACTTCATCAGTACTAGTAGTAGTAGTATAAATTTTTATTACCACCACTTGCAGATCATTGAAAATCTTTCCCTTGCCATGGTGACAGACAGAGAGAGATTTCATACATGCAGTAGCAAGGACAGTAACACAAAAGACATGTAGTTACAATTGCAAATCACGAATCATGTAGAGCGTACAGTCCCAAAATAAATACATAAAATACACATGGGAGATGACCCAAGCTTTCACAGAAATTCCACAGAGTTTAAGGGAAAACTAGTCTGGAAAAGTGAATTTTGTGCCAATATTCTCTTCACTGGCAGAAAAATGTTTATGGTGACAAACAGCACAATGAAAGTTTTTTTTTCCTAGTCTGTAACAAGTGTCTACTTGTTGGTGGACAGAGTTTCACTCCTGCATCATGTAACTTTGTCTCAATCACAAGTCAACTCCACAGTGAAAATTTTGGAACACAATTGTGTTGCATCATCAGGACAATCTCTTCCTCTGGGTTGTTGCAATACTTGCTCATATATTTTGTGTGATGGTTACCAGTCGGCGATATGGCCAAAGAATTTTCTATAAAGTGGGCTAAACATTCAGTTTTAACTCAACGTCACATTTGAGATGTTTCAAGCACTTTAACATTTAAGAAATGTCAAAATAGAGTACAGTACAACAGCAACCACAGGGAGAGATGCTGGCACAACTTTACAAAACCAACAGGTTATGTAATGCAAAAGTTTAAAAAAAAAAAAAGTACAATCTCAAACTATGCCTCTTTTAAAAAAAAAAAAATCAATATATTTTTATGTCTATATTAGGACTGCAACAATGAATTGATAAAATCGATAAAAATCGATTACTAAAAGAGTTGGCAACGAATTTCGATTCATAATCGAGTCGAGACATTTAATGATCAAAAAAACTTTAGTTGAACACGGAATGGAGTGAACACATTCGGTCTCGCGCACTGATGCTAGCAGAGTTCGGCGCCTCAGACAGAGCGGAGCAAAAAAAAAAAAAACGAGCGGAGATAGAGGAAAGATACATGGCGGAGGCTGCTGGGTCTTTTACTGGTATAATCAACATCCGTGCACGCGTGTACTGTTCACTATAACACTGTGACCATGTATGTGTGTATAAAACATATTTTATTTTGTGTCTGTATGCGTGTGTGTACAGCGCGCGTGTAAAGCAAAACACGCATACAGACAAGTCTCATTAGCGAGGGTTAAAAATCCATTTTCTCTCTCTGCTCAAGACTTAGCCTGCTGTGTGTGTGTGTGTGCGCGTCATTGGAGACCGTGCCCCACACACAGACCCCTCCTACTTTCACACACACACACACACACAGTCTCTCTCTTTGCTTTACACAGAAACACTGCTCTGTCGCGATTCTTTTCAAAGGTAAGTGCAGATTAATTTGTTTTATTTTTACTTTACAGCAGCGATTCCATTAGTGTGTTTTTAAAAAAATTAAATTTGATTTTGAAATACCACTTCAGGAACAAATTATTCTCGTCATCCAAGGTTCCACTGTATATATTTGGCAGATGTAAATCATACATGTCTACGTTTTTTGTGTTAGTCCATTTTTATTTTATTATTATTATTATTATTATTATTATTATTATAACATCTCAAGGAGCAACATGTTTGTGCACTTTCTAAAGATTTTAGTTATGTTTTGAATAAAGGTTTGGAAATGAATGCTTTTCTTGGGCTTTTGGTTTTCATCCGATTAATCGAAAAAAATAAATCGACAGACTAATCGATTATTAAAATAATCGTTAGTTGCAGCCCTAGTCTATATAATCGCCCCATTTCTAGTCATCTTGGGAACCGTCAAACTCAAAATTCTCCTCAATGTCTCTCACCCACTGAGCCATGGCTAGCAGGTCAGCAGGCATGTCATAGTCTGTATCCGAATCTTTTAAGCCATTGCTGTTTTAACCTCAACTCTAGTTAATAACATACTGTACACAGTAGTACTAACTGCTTGATAAACAAAACTGTAATAAATTGTCTTAAAAACAGACATGAAAAAAATAAAGATTAACTAACCTCAATACCAGTCATAAATAAAAACTAACGTAAATCAAAACCAAAAAAAGTGCCATTGTCTGTGGTAATAGACACTTGTTGCTCTTCACAAAGTCCCCATGATGCTAAAGCTTCTTTTCACAACTTAGCTGTAATTGCCCGGTGCGCTGCGTCAGCTCTGATTAGTTAACATATTAAAATCATGCGCATAAGTACGTATTCTGAATAAAAATCTAAAATTAATAGATAAAATTGCAGCCTTATGCGGTTTAGAAATTGCATGTGCTTTAATCGCGATTTTGCGATTGCGATTAATTGCACAGCCCTATTTCCCATAATGCTTTTTGCTTTCTGCAAGTGTATTTCAGAGAATCACAATGAAATTCAGTCAAATGTCATGAAAACAATAGCATCAATTAAATCACACTCACATTGCATGTGGTCTTAAAGGTAAATGAACTGGGTCTGAAATTAACACCCAAATGCATGTAGATTTTCGGTTTAGCGAGTTAATTTCAGAGGGCTTTAGGAACTGATCCAGTTGAGTTTCGCATTTCTTTTGTGTGCCCACTTGTGTATCTCTACACTGACTCCAGAATCGACTTTTACATATTTATTACATTTATAATAGAGATGCACTGGTCGATTAGTGATGACCGATCACACTGGACGATCAAACCGTTTCTATGCAAAGTAACAAGCTTCCGAGTGGTGCAACAGAAACACACTAATGGGATCAAAAGTGAAAAAGGGAATCAAAAAAGTTATGTGCGCTAAAATGCCTCAGATCTGCCTTTTTCTTCAAACTCTACATGTGAATTCGAAACCCATTTAGTACACTTTTAGACCAGTCTCAAAACACCAAAAGCCTAATTTATTTAGAAATACACGTTAGATGCGGAGTGTGCCCGCATGCTCACAAGTGCTTGACATGCTCAAGACTTGAGGCAGTAAAACAAATTTTTTTGTTTTTTTAGAAATAATAATTACGAGATACAGAGATTCTGAGTGCTTTAAATGTTAGACTTTTATATTTGAATTTAGTTTGAAGTGTTTAAATGCTGCCCTTGTTTTTAAGGTGAGAAAACTAAAAAATTGGAAAGAATAAATAAATAAAATAATCGGTATATGTATAAAATTGTTATCAGACAGAATCTCAATAGTAATCAAATCAGGACCTAGGATCATAATATCGCATTGGCTGGTGACTGGTGATTTCCGTCACCAACAGATACAGTTTGAATTTTGTGCAGACAGATAAAACAGAAAAGATGTTTGCAGCCTTTTTACCTGCACCACCAATTTGATAAATGCACTGGGGATTGAGTCCAACAGAAAAATACAATGCCTGTAGACAATCATGCACATGTGTGCCTTGCAAAGATTATGTGCTCTTTGACGACAAAATACTACTCATTTCATGTGATTATTTAAAATAAATAAATAAATAAAAAAATAGAAGGTATGACCAAAAATATTTCTTTAAGCAAGACTATTAGATACATAAATATTATGGGGAAGTTTACTGCTATACTGGGGCCTCAAGTTTTAAAATAGAGAAGACTATTGATTGATTATGTTGCACTGTGAGACAAAGATTACATTCCAGAATAAAACAATGTCACCCAAATGAACAGAATAGCACACAATATATTAGAGCCTTTTCATAATTATTCTAGTCGACTCGAGACTGAGCACGGATTTTGTTAAAGAAATCACAGGATTTCTTTAACATTACATGTTCTAAATTTCTTCTGAACCCTGGATGATTTTCACACCGTGTGCGCACACTAGGCAGTTAATTCTATGTTCACTACATTCCCTCACTCATCGTCTATTCCGCTTTATCCTGTATTCAGGTTCACGAGGGGCCCTGGAGCCTATCCCAGGAGAATTAGGGCATGAGGCAGGGTAGACCCTGGACAGGGTGCCAATCCATCGCAGGGCACACACACGCTCATTCGCACACTACGGGCAATTTGGGAACGGAAATTAACCTAATTTGCAGGTCTTTGGACTGGGGGAGGAACCCGGAGTACCTGGAGAAAACCCACCAAGCACGGGGAGAACATGCACACTACGTTCACACTTTTTAAAAATAAAAATTTCCTTTGGTTCCAACACTAAATCAATGAAGCACATTGCATGTCTTCATGCAGAAATACCCGCACATGAGGACTTGTTCCCAAACAAGTACATTTTTTGTGAAGCTTAATAAAAAAAAAAAATAAATAAAAAGCACACACCCTACAGATTATGGTGTGTTAATCCACACACACTTGTATGTGTATATTTGATAGAAATATATTTGATATATATATATATTTCATTCATTTGTTCTGTCTCTCTCGCTGACTAGCAAAAAACATGAAAGTAACATGACAAGCTAAACTATGATAATCACCATGCAGAACACAGAAGAGAACAACCTGACGAATACCACACCAAACTTCTGCTGAGGCAGACCTCAAACCACTATTTTCAAAAGGACCAGAAGATTAATACTCTTGACCACCCGGGCTCAAAACCACTTTAATATGTCGACAAATAGACCAAACTCTGAGGGCAAACAGCCACAAGTTTGAAAAAAGTGAGAGTCTTCATCTCATAAGGGGATTACAGTTACAAAAGACAAACTAAAGGTAAGTACAGGTGACCAGATATTGCCACACAAATGAGGAGGTTAAATAATAATTATGCAGATGATTGTTGAAAAGTCTTCACAAATCATATATGTTCAGACTCAGCAGTGACTCTGCTGCTACGTGCCCTACCTGCGGGGAGTCCTCATGTCCACAGGCTCATCTTCTGCCTCCACCTCCACTTTGATGGTGGCTTTTACCTCCCCGGACTTTAGGATGTTTGCCACTTTGCTAGAACCAAGCTCCCCCTTTTCTAGCTTTACTCGCTTCGTGTCTCCATCGAGGGCTGGTGCCTCTCGCTCCAGTGCCCTCTTCTGGCTGCGTGTTTGGCGCACCGCCTCCTCAGACATCTTTGCCCCTATACAGAGGAGAAAATCATGGAAGAAACATGGAAGTTCATCAAAACAATACAGTTCATAGAACATGATTAGAATAAGCTCTTCTCTTACTTCGGAACTGACAAGACATGTTATAATATTTCCAAAGATGGAAACCCAGGAGACTGAGCATTTAACAATCACTGTGAAACTACTTAGGTGTGCCACAGTAGAATATGAAATTCCTCAGCACACACACAATATAACAAAGGACAAATTAAGTTCAAGATCTGAAATAAGAAAAGCCATAAGCATTTTCTAGCTTAAGTGTTCAGTGCAACAGAACTGAACACAGGCTTACAGCGGTCAGGACATCTCTTCCAAAAGTAAAAAAAATTAAATAAAATGCACATACACAAAATATATTATAGACCTCATTAACATAACTTTTGTGAACATCATTCTGTCTGGGTCTACCTGTGTTAAACAACATGCATGTGTGAGAGAGATATTCTCTCACACTGAACACAGAGGCCTTCTCTCATCTCGTGTGAGACATCACTAGGGCTCCACATGACCCTTCCCAAGATTCCATGGGACACACAAAGCACTTCCCTGAAAACCAGTTTAAACCGGTTTGCAGATGCAGCCAAGAGACTGAGGCAGGTTTTAACCCCTCGAGAGACAGACTGGCAAAGTCTTTCTCTCTAACACACACGCGCTCACACGCACATGCCCGAGGGGGGAGGGGTTTTTAACATTCCAAAATATAAGTATCTTATACAGATCTTCCCTCATCATAGATTAATAAACACCTGCGCAGACAAACAAAAGGTGGCAACGTCTTACTCTGCCTGTATGCACAACACCTCTATGTAACCATGACTGCATCAAATTAGGTTACATAAGGATCATAAATTCTGAAAGCAAAACAAAAATGCCGCAGCAACTGACAACACAAGGATTGATATATATATATATATATATATATATATATATCTTTGTCACACATACAAGAAGTTAATAGTTTATTGAAAGAAAGTGACGATCCATAAACTTGGAGGCACAGGTTGTTTTTGCAACCTTTCTAAAACCAAGTATAAGCATTAAGGCAGAGCAGTCCATTTTTACTGCAGTGACACAGAAATGTATCAAGGTGTATGGGACAAAGCTCAGGAGAGTGGATCAATAAACATGATCTTCTGACACCTGATGTCACCAGTGACCAATCAATAAATGGACATGTAATCATACAGGGTATGGTTACACAACCCATGCATGTCTAGATCCTGTAACTGTTATGACTCCTTGGAAGTAGATTCCTTGGAAGTTTACACTTCACAAAAACACTGAATCTTTGCTTCAGGGAATCAGGTTTACCTGGCTGCTGCTGTAATCATCCTGTGTCCTGTGCTCATCCCAGGACTATAATTCACAATGTCTCATATTGACCATCCTTCCGACAGATTCAGTACTGTTTTTCTTTACCGTTCTCCACTTAAACATTGAAATGATTTATAATCCTATTATCCAGCATACAACATGAACAACTTGAGCTTGCATAATTGAACAGTGAGAAAGAAAGATGCAGAGTTTAGTTCCTGGCACATATGAGGTGTCTTCACAGCAAAGCCGCTTACGCAAAAACAAATAATTTGTATTAGAAATTCTATACATATAACAACAGGGATGGACAATTCACTGGCGAGGGGCATTTACTGAAAAATCAAATCTAATGCTGCACAATTAATCTCATCACAGTATGAACCTGTACAATTATATAATTACAAAATACTGCAATTTATTTCTGGTGATATACATATTTTGGAATTTATGTAGAGCTCTTTTTTTTTTTTTTTTTTACATATGATTGAAGTAATAATGACAAGCATCCTTGTAATGAGATAATTTATGCCATTATTTTCTGTTAGCCCAGATAAATACATTTTAATACAAAAAGGTATATTTTATAATTAAATAATGCAGTTGAAATCACAATGCGTGTCTAAATGATATCAAGGTGATTTTTGTTTTTGTTTTTATCAAAGCATGTAACCCTAATCAAAACAAACTAAAATAATTCAAGCTTTTCACTGTCACTGTATGGATTGCACTGTATGGGTTCAAACTCCAGGAATCTGGTGACTTTCCTGCTCTGTTTTCTGATTAGGGAAAAGTTATACCCCACATATTCTTTCATGTCTGTATTAAAGCAGCTTAACTAACAAACTCTCTATATACTACATACTGCCATTTTTAGCCTGATAAGTTAAGTCTCCTGCCCTGTTTGTTTTCTACAATGATGAAAAATATGAGCTATCTTTATAAAGGTAATATATTTATAATTATAGTTATGTTCTTACAATTAGTCTGTTTTATTGGATGCTTTAACTGAAAGCGTTTAAATCCACAGCAGAAGAAAAAAAATGTGTTTAAAAAATAAAATAAGTAAAAACACCCTATAGCTCCTGCAAATATCCAAAACATTTTTGCACTCATTTAAAAACTGAGCATTGTATTTGAATATTTGCTCTATGACCAGGGGGCATTTTTCAGTCGAAAGAGTTATTGGATGCAAAAGAAAAAGTTTGAGATCCACTGAGTAAGTAAGCTTGTTCATCGCTGAAAGGGCATGTGTAAAAAGTGCCCTCTGTTTGAACAAATCATGTGAAAATATAGGTACGTGCAGGGGCAATGTAGCTACAGCACAGCATCAGGACTTAAAATAATTTACACTGCTATACTAAAGACAACTTAAAGATGACACTGAGGTGTTAAGATGCAGGCTGAGTGAGAAGATCTTACTTTGCTTTAGGGATACTGCTGGATGTGGTTGTCTGTAGGCAATCTGAGAAAATCTCAACCTTTAGTGGCACTAAGGATTATCTCAGATAAAAAAAATAAATAAATAAAAAAATTAACCTAGGCTTTTTGAGATCACACCTAACACTTTAATTAAACCTTAACTGCCGGGAATACATGATTCCATTGATTTTCAATTCTACTATGCAATTTTTTTTATCATTATTATTTTTTTAAATGCACCATAAAACTGAAACAAATCTGTTATACATTACTTTTCCAGTTTTGCTTCCTGTGGAGTTGTGCATTGTCCAAAAAAAATAATAAAAAAATGTCTGATCAATGACATCATATGCCGAGTTAATCTATATGCCAAGTTTTGACTGACGATTAGCTGTCATTATTTAAAATCATAAGCTCAGTAAACTAAAAAGAAGAACCGTTGTTAGCTTTATATAATTTTGAGGAGGAAAAATTATTAAAACAGAATGCACCGATATAAATTCATGCAATATTTGTTAATTAATTAGCAGAACTACTGCATCAAATATCATTAAAACATTATGGTTTTAAATGGATGCTTTACATTCACTAACATTTCAGAAGGAACCGGACCTTAAAATGTATATAATACAAAAAGACTTTGACATTCATCCGAGAACCTAACTCAGCAACATCGTTCTACATAATGCACAAAAAAACAAGTCTCTGCATGCCGCAATAAGAAAGATTGTGAACACAGGGACTATTTCCTCATGAGGCCTGCAGGAGATGTAATGACCATCTATAGGGAACAGGTTCAACAACAGAGTTGCGTGTGACTCAACACGACTACACAACAACTGACAACAACTGACTGGACTTGCACACAGAGAAAGTACATAGAGTGCACGTATCAAACATCCTTTTTATCGGACGCGTTGTTTCAAGACGCTGTACAGTTAATGAGCCCCTCTGCTATCTTCCTCCTAAGCGGATTCCTGGATTTAACCCTAAACACAAATAATCCCTGGTGAGGATTAAAAAAAATAAATAAATAAAAAGATAGTAAGACAGTCTGGCATGCTTACATGCTCGCTGTATCTTTAATGTGTCTTCTTGTCTTGCAGTCAGCTGGCAGGGTAAGTAAGGACACCCCTTGCTGATTTACTCCTGCACATCAAGGGTTAAGCCCTGCCATTTTAACACCACTGACAGATCAGGCCACGAGGGTGTTACCTAACAAAATGGATGTCTTTAACCCTGCATCTGCCGCTGGCTTTACCTGGTATTGCCCCTAGCGACAGGGCAGTGAGAGCTGAGGCAGGAAGTGCAGTCTACGCCTCTTCATGTGGGCACAAAAGAATGCTCATATTCAAAGAACATAGCCTCGATCTCACCCCCTAATACACAGACAGACACACACATACAGACACACATCGGAAAGTCATCTACCCATCCCCCACATTCACAGAGATCTCAAATGGGCTACAGTGTAAACTACGTACACACACATGCACAAAAACAGAGCCTTCCTTAGACCCGCAAGCAAATTTGCAGATAAGATCAAAAGGTTACACGGGGCAGCATAAGAACATGTTTTTCTACTGTATGCAGCCTTCAAGCACAAACAACTCCCAGTCGAACCTTTTCAAGGATAAGTTGTCCTGTTACAAACCTTCAGGATCCTGAACAAAGGAAAGAGTTCACCTTCAGAATCCAACGGTCGAAATGAATGATTCTATAGTTTTAAGCACTTATGTGGATAGCTAGCTGTGTACAACTGTGTGAAGCTGTGTTCACCTGGAACACCTGGATTTTAAAGTATTCAATCAGAAATCATAGATTGGTGCATCTCGTCCATAAACAGGATCAACTGAAAAAGGAACCTGATGAACCAGATCTATACTACAAGTTCACCCAACATCAACTAGCACTCTAGAAACACTACAGGTTTCTGGTCAGCACCACACCTGAACAAAGACTATCACAAAAACAAAATGCACATTAAATAGTTATGCTCTATATGAAGGAATGTGTGTGCGCTTGTGCGTGCATATTGTGTAAATACACCTACTACAAAGGTGATTATTTTAAATATACTTCAACCACATCCCTTTTGAAATCAGTCCAAAACTTAAAGGTAAAGAAAACTGCATTTAAAGATAAGTAGCCGTCACACTGTAGGTGACATGTTTAATGGTTTTTCTGTACACATTCATCTGCTATACAACTGATTAAAGACTGTTTCCGTTATACACTATAAAAATAAGCTTGTATTAGCTACTATGCATGATGAAGGACAACTCAAACTTTGCTAACAAGCTGAATGCGGTCAGTGGCATGTATACACAGCCAGACAAAAGATTGCCATATATAAGAATTTTTTTTTTTTTACTTTACTGTCATTAACGTGACTTTGAATAAAAACATGGTGAGATTTCTAAAAAGTTAATGCATCATTAAAGCAAGGGACATAAAGTGGTACTATTTTAGACAGTTAATTTTTCTAATATCTTGGTTAGTCAGGTTAGCTGTTTAACTGCAATGACTATTTGACTGGCAGTTGGTTATGGCTAATGTACAGGATAGAAAGTCTAATAGTATGTTCATGGTGCCTTGTATGTGGTAATTTGCAAGATAACACTTATACGGTTACAGGCCCGATTGGCCATCAGTGCTGTGCTACTCATGTGAACTTTCAACACAAATGCAACTATCTGGACAGAAATTGCAGTACAGCAAACCTGAGTGACCAACAGCAGTTAGCTAAGCAACAAGCTAGTGAGCATGGTTATAGTATGCTTTTTTTCCCCCCCATATTATTTATCAAAGTGAGCAGGTTATTGATACAGGTTTTACGCTGGATGCCCTTCATTCCCCAACCCACCCATTTCTCCAGGTTAGGGACAATGAGGATCCCCTACATCTCGAGTGTCTGGGTATTATATATGAGCATAAGGCCTTGCCCAGATGCCCAACAGTGGAAACCCGATTGTGGCAGGGCTTCACATATTAAACATGTCTGCTATTATTTCATTAAGTGTGCTAGAAGAGTTGCTAAGCTTGGGTGTGTAAACTTCTGTTTATTCAAACATCATCCATTTTATAGTCAGGGGGGAGACATCCAAGTTAGAGACAGTGTATAACACTAATAAAAATGTAAACTCATTTTGGCAACTTAAACATATCTCCAGTACACTTTTAACCAAGAGCCAATCAAAACCTAAAATGTCTGCCATTATCCCAAGAACTCCTTAGTGCCTTCTTTGTTCAAGTTATAAAAAAGTGGTAATCTAACAGAGCTTTTCAAAGTTGTTTAATTTCTTATACATCAGCAAGACCTTATCGCGACACACCAACCGCTGCTGAGGTGCTCTGGTGTATAAAGACCCACAACCATGAATGTCTCTAAGAGCATTTTTACACAAGCACATGGTAGGTTTGTTGCCTCCGGATGAATACCTTGGCACTGCATTCATCTACCTGCAGCACACAGAGTTCTAGAGTTGCGCCATCAGCAAAACCCTATTGTATGACACAGGGCTGAGCTGTTGTCATGTTCTTTCCAGAATTTCTCGAGCATGGGAATCTTTCACAGCTGCTCTTTTTCAAAATCACAGAACAGAGTCATACTTAAACTGTAACACAGGTGAACAGATTGGGGAGGGTATGACCAAAAGCATACAATATCTATGATACATAATGACTCAAAGACTGACTAAATGAAACTGTCAAAGTGCCAGCTAAACAGTAATAATAATAAAAATAAAATAAAAAAAGGAAACAGTCAGACTAAAAATGTACTAAATCGAACTTCTCAAAGTTGGTTTAGCACACCCGGATAACAGGGCTTGGAGTTGAGCTACACCATATATAACTAAATATATTCCCACTCTGGGCTTTTACCTGGAAGTTAAACAAAATGGCTAAAAGTGAGAGACGCTACTAACAATATGATAGTGTCGTCTGCCATCTGATAACCATATCATAACCACAAATGATAGCGTACATCTCATTTGTACAAAAAGTAAAGTGCACTGTATGCAAAAAAATATATTTTAAATTTCACCACTTGACATGATACCACTTTGTCATACTAACAAGCTCAAAGGGGCATATCGCCACTAATCGTAGCAGAGTAGCTCATAGTTTGGTCAACAAACCTTTGTATAAATACTTGTATCATGTAACAAGCACAAAAGTCCGATAAAATGGCATAGTCGAGCTACAACCATAGCTCAACTTAACTGTACATGTACTGATGGCTGAGCCCAACAGATCATCTCAATGAATAGACGTTTCTTAAATTCAGCCTTGACAAAAGTATGTGCTGCTTTAATAAATCTCTCTTCATATAGTCCACTCTAGAACAAGCCTTGTTCACCACTTTCAACCATTTACTTAACATTTGATCAGATTGTACTTTGGACCAAATGAAGAGCCTCTCAATGAGTGACAAGAGCAGCCTTTCTTAAAAACAGCAGCCACTGGAACAGCAGCCACTGGAACAGCAGAAACCAGAAATCATCAAGCAGTTGTCTTACAAAATATATTTGAGTGAAAGCATTTCACAAATAATCATTACAATCATTGAATTAGGCTCAGTGTTCTCACTCTACAACTGCTAAGGCTAAGACATATGTTATTGCATAACCCTAAACCGAGAAAATAAGTCCATGGATGACCAGAGACAATAACTAAGAGTAAACTTCTTCATTTTACATTATGCTTAAGGATCTACTACAGTACAGGAAGTCATGGCCATTTTATATACACTGTAGTCCATTTTACTACCAACAGTATTTCCTGTTTGTTACATGACTTCATTTTAGCACATTTTCACATTAGACATGATTGATTTGTACCATGTTGAGGAATGATTGCTTCCCCCTCCCCCACTAGCAAGAGTTCACACTGTTTTTGTTCTCAATTTTCGGGTACACTTGCGTATTTAGACTCTCCGATACAGAAAGCGCCAGTGTGCACCTGCTTGGTTTGTTCGCCGTCATTAAACAAAAGAGAAGAAGAGAACAAGGAAATTAACTTTCGTGCTATGAATGTTATTATTGATATTTTTTTATGTAAAAAGCAACGCTCTCACATGCCTTTCTACTTTATCAGCTATGCCCGTGTAGGTCAAAGGAAGAGCTAAGCATGTTACGCACGAACACAGATTTTGGGGAAGACAAACTGATATCTCGTCTAAACAGCAATCTAATTCCGTACTGTCTCCAAGACCACCTCTTCAAACTAACTCAGTTCCAGATACTTGAACGTTTATGTTCTCACTGATCAAAATGAACCAGACTTTGGGGTCAAGTGTTCTCTGAAACGATCCCAGGGGCCTAATGTGAAAACACCCTTAGAAGAAGTAGTGGTGCTTTTTCTTAGACAAGGCATAATTCAGGCATTCAAAGCAGCACCAATTCCACCACTGGCTCTAATAAGGATTTACATTAAGCATTTCTTAATACCAGAATAAGTGTGAACTCTGACTGCTACCAGTAAACCAGACTAACAGTCCTCAGAACAAGAGGTGACAGCTGTCTGTCTATTTGATCTCCCTTTACACACTTAATGTTAAACACAAAATTTTAACATTAAATTAAAAAGAAAAACAAAGTGCCACAATTTAAAAGAATACAAGCATCAGAAACATTAAACCTACACCAACACTATGTCTTGTGCCATGATGTGCATCAAAATTATGCCTGTCTGACTACATTATTAGTCAGTGACTCTCTCATGGACAACTCAGCAGGAATAGTAATACACTACTAGAGACTCATCGATCCCACGTCCCCTTATACTCACTACGCATCAATGGCTACTAAACAGCTCTTGGAGTGTTTGGACCGGCACACAACATAGACTGACAGAAATCAAACCTCCCCTTTTAGACCTAACATGAAATAGGCAACTTGCAAAACAAGGACATGCAAGTGCACAAATGTAGGTAATTAATCTTTGGAAAAAAAAGAAAAAAAAACAACTAAGTGCAACTAGATCAGAAGGTGCCATGTTCAAACCCCACCACCATCAAGTGGCCCTTGAGCAAGATCCTTAACCTGCACCTGCTTAGATGTAATGAGATGAAATGTAAGTCACTCTGGATAAAGGCATCTGCCACATGCCGTAAAATGTAATGTAATTTGTGACAACAACTAATCAACGGAAGCTGTTTGAGTTCTTTAAGACACCTTATGTTCATTAAAAAGCATGTTCTTTGCAAAAGCTTATAGAGGTGGACAAATAATATAAATAACATAAAAGGAATCTGAGTGCATGATTAAAATGCATGACAAACTATAACAAGTTTTCAGAACCTAAACAAATCTTGTGGCTAAAAAAATAAAAAAAAGATGGCCATTGGGTGCTGTGGGTATTTCTGAAGTTAGACATCCCTTAAATGTTAAATTCTCTTCTTGATTAAGTCATCCTAATGCAAAAGAAAGGATTGCAATTTTTTTCACTAGTCAACCACTCCCCTAATCTAAAACTCTGAAATGACAAAGAAGGAATACGGGCTGTCCTGGTGAACAAAGTACAGTGGTGAGAACCACAATTATGATCCATCAATTGTTTTATCCATCTTTATCAATCATCACATTCGGAACACCACGTGACCCATGTCTGTCTTCAATGAGAAAGCACCTGCCCCCTAAAACACAGCATGCCACAACTCATTTCTTGGGCAGCAGTTTCAGTACAACAATTTATTTGGTTAGTTTCCTGAAATAGATAACATAATGGACTATAAAATGTAGGAGTAATTGCAGATTGTCAAACATGTATAGTGTAGTCAATAGACAGAAAAAAAACATGGAAGTGTGTACATGCATGTGTGTGCATATATATCACTGAGTGAGGATGGATATTAGTGGATAGACTACAGAAATTTGAAATGTGCAATTAAACCGAGTTCATTAAATATCAAGAAAGTTATAAAAATTTACCCATTCTAACACTAAATACAGTCACTGTTATGCTGCCCTGCTGCACTTCACATCTGGGCAAAAAAACTGAAATGTTTCACTTTAACATGGAAACACAAATGTAGCCCACACCAAAACACACACACACACACACTCTAACAGTGCAATAAACAGTTAGAATAAGCACTTGTGTTAAGTCTGCATTCATCTTTTACGTTCAGCTGCTGGCAGTACACTCTTACAACCCTTTTAGCTACGATCCAAGCTTGTATTAGTAACTTTCTAAAAACAAAATTCGATTTAGACTCACTCTTTGTGGTAATGATAAATCACATCGTACTCGTTCGGATCCTAACAGATGTCCAAGAATATCATCTAAAACTTTTCCATAAATGTATAAAGTAACAGAAGTGGGTTCAGTTCCCGGTCGTTCTCCTGAAACTGCTGCCTCACTGAGTTTTACTAGTGAGCTAGTTAGCTTACTAGCCGAGCTGACCAACACCTGATTATAACTACCAAACTAGGTAAATGTTAGGAATCCTGAACTTTTTTTAAATAATAGGTACTCGTTACAAGCTTAAACTTATCCCGATAGATCTTCCCTTTCATATTTCAGAACATATCCCCGTATTAAACTTACACCGGTGCCGGTTAACTCCATTACCGAGTGAATCAACATAATACCGATAATATGGCCAACTTGCTGAAAGGCTAACGAACTCCATTGAACAGTTAGCATTAGCTACTAGCTAGCGACGAGCGGACGGACAGGCGGACAATGTTCAGTCACACAGGCGTTAAAGACAGTGGCTAACGCAGCTTAGCCACGCAGTTCTCTAATGAGGCAGATTAAAGCCACTGTTCACTCCTCTGAATAACTAATAAATAAATTACCTCAATCAGTTCGCCCAAAACAACAATTTCAAACAATACGTTACCCTCCAAGAGTGCCTTAAGTTACCTTATTTTTTCCTTGATAATTACCGACAAGCTAAGGTGCGCGGCTAATTAAAGAACACCGACTCACAGCTAGCTGAGCTATTCCGGTTAGCTAGTATGCTAACTTATCTTTGCAATCTCTAGTCTTGTTAGCCGTCTAGGTGTTTGTTAGCCAGTGAGCTCGCTGACCAACTTGTGAACAACTTTAGAATAATGAAACTCGTGAAAAACGTGAGTTCACCACCAAACTCCTCCTTTTAACAACTTACTGAGAAGCGGAGACGCTCACTAGCCGCGTTTCCTGAGATCACCGCGCGCCGAGGTGTAGTTTATTTACCCCGCGATTCTTGTAAGGATTCCCGGAGATCCCTTCGCAGCCCTGCCCGCTGCTTCTCCGGTTGCCAAATAAGCTGGTCGCTGTTTAGACTTGGACTGAATACCAAACGGCTTCCTAGTTTCTGTGCAGGAGCACTACAAAGGGCGTGAGATAATAGATTCTGCACCCTATCTAGTGCCCTATATGTCCAATAGGAAGCTGTTTGCATTTCAGCAATAGCTCAGCGGCGTCATGGTACTGCGCATGCGCTTTGGGTAATATAGTGTGACTACGATTTGTGTTATCTTTTACCAATGGCAACTTCAATCATTATGGGAATTATAACATTTTACCGTTATAAACCAAGGCAGACTGACTGAGATCCCGTAATATTAATCACCTGCGCATATATGATTCATTTAAAAGAACTTTATTTCAGAAATAATAGCAGCTAAATGTATTTCTGTAAAGCCTAAATAATTTGAATATCAATATGAGTTAGTTCCCAAATGAGTTTTTTTGGTTTATACTTTTTTCATCAACATGCTCCTACCTTCCCCATAATGGCATTCATCACTTCCAACTTATCCTGCCACCACTGTGAATTTATCTAAACCTAAAGCAACTGCTGCAGCATTGCTTTGGTCTTCTAGTCATAAGCAAGACTTTTAATCCTCACTGCTTCAGCTACCATGTATGACTCTAACCAAAGGAAATGAATTAACTGTGCTGTAAATTAACTCTGACCAATAAAGACTTTCATCTTCTATATTGCTTATCCTGTGTACAGGGTCACAAACACGCATGCACACAGCAGGAAATTTCGGAACACCAATTAGCCTAATCTGCATGTGTTGGGACTGTGGGAGGAAACTGGAGAACTCGGAGTAAACCCACCAAGCACAAGGAGAACATGCAAACTCCACGCACACAGATCCATCTCAGGGCACATACAAACATACATACACACACACACACACACATTACGGGCAATTTGGAAATGCCAATTAATCTAATCTGCATGTCTTTGGACAGTGGGAGGAAGAAACTGAAACCTCCATCCTGGAGGTGCGAGGCCACAATGCATCTCACAGAAATTCAAATTAGTCTGACATTATATCTGACATTCAGAAATAAGTAATGGTACAACATTATTTGGTAGTAGGGTAAATTAGATCACTGTCTCAGTGCAAAGAATGACATTACTTTCTCATTTATATAAATTCCCAGTAAGCAGTAGCTTGAACAAACCTGCTTCTGGTGAACCAGTTCCTGTCCAGGTCTAACACACCTGATCCAGTTAATCAACACCTTCGGTAACATTACATTCAGGTGTGTTTAAGCTGAATCCCACAGGAACAGGTTTGGCAAGCCGAGATGGCTTAGTACATGTGGGTGTAAAGCATGAACCCCTCCTGCAGGCGGTATGACTGCAAGGGGTAGCAATGCCTTAGAGATTGTACCTCTGCCTGAGTGATGCAGAGCTTCTTAGTTCTAACTGTACCTCAAACCTACCAGGGCTCTGAAGCAAAGCTTATAATATATTTTTCAGCTGTAAGTTTGACATTGATTCCATTCAAATTTGTGATCTGAGAAGCTGTTGGTTAAACATCAATAAAAATAAATAAATAAAAGGGATAAGTAAAAAAGAAATAGGTATAACTAATAGAAAAAAAGAAAAAAATGGAGTTGGTATGTTCGTAACTGAAACAGGCTACTCACAATAACTGGGCACTTTCTTTACAGGCTAAGCATGATGTGTTCTTCTTGAATAAACAAAAAATAAGAATAATACACAAATCACTGTGTATTATTAAGTGAAAATTGAGTTTTGAGTAAAAAAAAAATTGAGTAAAAATAAGTGAAATGAAAAATTCCTTTTCAGCTTGCATCGCACTTAAGCATTGTTGAATAACTCCACACCCTACTTTACTCCTATTATACAAAAGAATAAAAAAATAAAAAAATAATATATGAACACATTAGAGATATGAACACACACACACACACACACACACACAGTGGTGTGAAAAAGTGTTTGCCCCCTTACTGATTTCTTTTTTTTTTCAATGTTTGTCGCACTTTAATTTGCGTATGTGTGTGTGTGTGTGTGTGTGTGAAATTTAATATACTCTCTTTGCATAAATGATAATGTACTAAATAATATATTGTAGTCTAGGACAGATTTTTTCACAGTGGCTGGCTTTCACTCAAATTCCTCCAGTGCTCTTTGCTACACTCTGGTTGGACCAGATTATTGTTGAAACTATTCTTCAGTTTGACACATATGTTACAGACATGCTGGGAGACATTGTCCATGATAGGTGTCAATTTGGACACCATTCTCCTCTGCGCCACCACCGATGATGATACCTTTCATGATCATCACCACTGTGAAAGGTGCTCATCATCCCAGCAGCAATAAGAGCATAACTGTCACTGTTCTCTTGTGAGCCATTCATCTAGGGTTGCTACTACTGTGTCTTTGAAAAACTAAAGGGCATACAATATTACAGTGCAGTACAGAGAGCCTATAAGTCACTGTCATGGCGCAGTGTATACCCATCCAGCATCAGATATAGGGAAATAGGACATTGCAGCATGAGATGCTGTTACAAGATAGTGTATTTCTACCCTGTGTAACTAAATTCAATATCCTACACCTCGTTTTTTTCTAATGTTTTGTTTAATTCTACCTTTTCATTTGGGTCAGATTGACTGAGGTTTAATCTAAAGCCAGGTGATGTATTGAATCAGTACATTTAGTCCAACCTTCCATTTCTAAAGCACAAAATGAATAAATGATTGTCAGTGATTGTTCTTATATATGACTTCATATACTCTTAAATACCTTTTCACTGGGAGATTGTGATGTGAATTCCAAGAATGCCCCAGTGATTCATAACAGAGTGCCAAGGGAGCAAAACTGGCCATTCTCTCTGTGCAGGAGGATTATTCTTTCTTCCCTGTCAATCAGTCAATCAATTTAGGGGAAAACTTGGGGAAAATCCCATAAACATTTTCAACATGTATTACACATTTATGCTTTATAGTTTGTACCCATTCAAATGTATGTAAATCCTGTCATTCATCTTCAAGCAGTAGATTCATAGCTTATGCTAAGAACACTGGTTGTGAAGCAGGCATGCACCTTGAATGGAATGGAATGGAATTTGCACCTGCAAATTCACATTGAATGGAATTTAAGCATAGCCAATTTGCTTACAAGCATGGAAGTCCAAACTGAAGATCCTGAACTACAGCCATCAAAAAATCTGGGACTTATACAAACAACAACCCGAACTCTAGGTCAAACTCACTCATCGTCTATACCGCTTTATCCTGTATTCAGGGTTGCGGGGACTTGGAGCCTATCCCAGGAGGCTTAGGGCACAAGGCAGGGTACACCCTGGACAGGGTGCCAATCCATCGCAGGGCAACACACATACACTCCCTCCCTCACTATAGACAATTTGGGAACACAAATTATCCTAATCTGCAGGTCTTTGGTCTTGAGGAAAAAATCCACCAAGCACGGGCAGAACATGCAAACTCAGAGACGGGAATCAAACCCAGGCCCTGGAGGTGCAAGGCGACAGTGCTAATCACTACACCACCGTGTCGCCCTCAAGGTCAAACTGTGAGATATAAAACAGTGTGTTTATAGTGTGTGTGTGTGCGTGTAGTATGAGCATATATACAATATATACACAGTGGAATTCGCATCATAGTGCGTTCCGGGGGTGTGCTTGTATATCAAAACACTCATATAACAAAGCCAAAATTTCCATAAGAAGTAATGGAAATTCAAAAATATTCATATAAAAATAATTAATACAAACTGTTAAGTAAAAAAAACCTGTAAACACACACACACACACACACACACACACACTAAAGGGAAACACTGCTTTGTTGGAAAACTTCTTTAACAAAGTACCATTCTAATGACACTCGTGCGCACACACACTAACGGAATCACTATGATAAAGTAAAAATAAAACAAATTAACCTACACTTTACCTTAGGAAAAAAATCCAGACGGAGCAGTGTTTCTGTTTGTGTGTTTGTGTGTGTGTGTGAATGCGCGAGGAGGAGGGAGGGGGGTACTGTGTAGGACAGCACAGATACAGACACTAATGTAAACATTGCTTTGTCTGGAAACTTCTTTAACAAGGAGCCTCTCTAATGACACTCATGCGTGCACACACACACACACACACACACTAATGGAATCAGTGCTTTCTGACAGAGAGAGACTCTAAAAACTAGATCTTTAACTAGGAACCTCTCTAATGACATTTACAAACATGGTCATAATGTTATAATAAAGAGTACACACACACTGATGTTGACTATATGAGTGACGCAGTGATGAGAGAGAACCATTGTCCTAGTTGTAATCACGTGAAGCTCGGCAGACAAAGCGCATGTGTACTACACGTATATCAAGACCTTGCTTGTTTATTAAGTTAAAATTTATTTTAAAAATGTGTTCGTCTTGCAAATTGCTTGCAGACCAAATTACTCACAGTCCAAGGTTCCACTGTATAGGTTCATGTATTGGTGAGATGAATGGTTTTGTTTCATTTTTTGTAAACTGCTGACAATGTTTCTCCTAAATTCAAAATATAACTATTGTAATTTAGAGTTTATATTTAAAGGAAATGACAACATCATAACACATAAAAATAACCCAAAATCATGCAGTATTTGCAGAGCTTAAATAACTCTAATAAAACAAAATGCAAATAATGTGTATACAAATTGTGCTAATACTTTGGCCAAATGACATTAAGAAATCAGTATTTGGTGGAATAACCCAGATTTGCAATTACAGCTTTTATGTGTTTTTGCATGCTCTTCACCAGTTTTTCACGTTGCTGTTGCTCAGCTTTGCTTGATGGTTTGTGACCATCCATCTTCCTCTTGATGACATTCCAGAAGTTTTTTGGAGTAAATTGCATTGGTCTTTTATTTTTTTCCAGAGCTGTACATACTCATACTCATCATCTATACTGCTATATCCTGTATACAGGATATAGTCTCAGTCTCAGTGGGGCTGAAGCCTGGAGCCTATCCCAGGAGACTTGCAGGAGAGGGTATGTGTATGTGCGTGGTTAGATCAGCATTTTCCTGGACGTTGGCTGGGACGATGCGGACCTCATGGTCTCATATATGACCTCAATATGGTCATATA
>JAQMYJ010000007.1:11529766-11543885 GCA_030014305.1 Clarias laeviceps
ATATATATATATATATATATATATATATATATATATATATATATATATGTTTCATATTGGGGATGGGCCTTTTATATTCCAACATGACTGTGTCCTATTCCACAACTACTGCTCATGCTATGTCACATGGCTGTGGAACACATTTGGAGGAAAGTGATATCTGCCCATGATTAGCTAGTGTCACTGTACTGTAATTGACAGGGAAGATAGAATAATCCTCCCACCTAGAGACAATGGCCATTTTTGCTCCCATGGCTCCCAGTTATATATATTACAGCTCGACTGTTCAATATTACTGATTATAAATAAAAACTAAATTGTGAGGGATTTGTTGCAGATAATGGTTGAATCCTACATCACTGCTGACGACAGCAGTAAAATGCTTATTCACAGAACAACTAATACATAATGTACACACAGCTTTTCAGTCTTGCCCCTAGAGTCACTCCTTGTTGTACTGCATGCTTTTCACTGCTCCCTATTTCACCAGGCCTGACAAAAGTCAGCATATAATTAGCTACATTACGTATGCTCAGATAATGAACAGTAGTGCTGATGTTTCCAGTCTAGTGTGTAGGAGGCAGCCAGAGTAGGATTGAGAGGTTCACAATTAGGTCATCGTCTCGCACTTACCAAATTTGCCTGCCATTAGTAACTTCAAAATGCATCCCTTCTGTGCTTAGTCATCAGGTATGGTAATCTATTGCGAACTAATATTTCTCTTTTCTTAAAACTGATTGGACAGTAAATGATCAAAATGAGTATGAAGTACAACAGTGCTCCTTAACACTAACGAGTTGAAAAAAATAAATAAGATAAAAATATCCTGCAGACCTGCACAGAGACTCTCCAATTACCTCATTCTCTCTCTGCAAATCTGAAGCAGCTGTCAATTTCATACAAATCTTACTATGAGGCTACTACGTGTCTGTGTCACTCTTGTGTTGGTACAATAGCATGTGGCCTGAGGTGATCCTGTGCTGCTTATAAACTTTGCACAGCAGTGGTCAGTTCATACTGTATGTAGTTTCAATGTGCCATCCTGTTAAATAAATTGGCCAGTGACTGTACAGTACTTTCATTTTTAACACCTTTCACAAGGTTATCATTATATGACTATGATCATGACCAGGATTTACTTTACATGTCTTGCTTCTGCAAAGTCTGTTCATTTGTTCCACTGATCATTATGACCTGTGGAAAAATAAGAAATGAGATAATGTACTGCATTGTCTTTTGGAACTATTTAGTGGTGTGTTTGTAAGCATTTGCGAATACTCGAAATTTGACACCTTGTTGTTATGGAGAATGAAATCCCTTAAATAATGTATTTTGATGTTTATACTTATCCCCTTACATATACTCTAATAACTTACCCATATGAACTGCTCCTATGTATGAATCCCATTCTGTGGACATCCCATTCAGGGTAAACTTCAACTGAGTGTTCCTGGGCTAGGCTCAACCATAATCTAGACCAGAGTAAACCAATTTGTTATGTCCTTGTAATTTTGCATGTTTCTTCTTCTTTGTTATATTATAATAGTTAATATACACCATTACTCTCAGATTTTCGGAATAATCAAATAAATTATTGTATTTTTTGTTTGCCGGTTGTGCTCTCCCTTTGAGTAAAACCAAATATATTTTATTCAGCACCAGGCAATAAAATGCACTTAATTTTCTTTATAATTGACTCACTTTTTTACAGATATTAATCTGAAAATGGGTAATAACAGAATTCCAAAATATTTTTAATAAAAAAAACATTTAAAAAGCCACTAAAAGTGACATTTAGAAACAGTCAAGAAATTGGCTGCAAAGTTCTACGTAGCTAAATGCGGAATGATTGTGTGCCAGTTTGGCGATTCTCCTCTGACCTGTTTCAAGTTGTTTTTACCCACAGAACTGCCTCTCAATTAATGTTTTTTTTTTAATTATTTTTTTTTATAAGCCACTTTTTAAGCCTCTCTGTACTGGACTTTATATAAAAGGGTTATTGAATATAAGCAAGTGCACTGAAAAAAGGCCAAATTTCCACTCAAGTATATATATGTAAATTGACCAAAAATAAATGCAGTAATAAGAATATATTCAATACGATATACAGTATATTATCAATATGTAAAAGCTGCTAGTTGCTAACATGCTTTTCTTAAGAGTGTTCCAAAAAGTGGACTATTGAAGTGAATGATCATTGGAACAGAAATGTCATCAAATCGCTACAATTTATTTAAACAAGCACATCAAATAAAACACTCTCGCAGCTGATACCCCTGTATTATATTGTACTGATATTGTGCTCACTTTCAAAAGAGCCTGATCAGGGCAAAAGATAATATCACGCACCATCTATACAGCTTTATCTTGTATTCGGGGGGCATAGAGCCTACCCCTGGAGACTTAGGGCACAAGGCTCGGTAGAACCTGGACAGGGTGCCAATCCATCGCAAACACACATTTATACACTACAAGCAATTTAGGAACACCACTGAACCTAACCTGCATGCTTTTGGACTGTGGGAGAAAACCCACCAAGCGCAGGGAGAACATGCAAACTCCACACAGAGACAGGAATTAACTCTGGCTGGGAATCGAACCCGGACGCTGGAGGCAACAGTTCTCACCACTACGCCACCGAGCCGCTCAAAAGACAATATATTAGATCCTAATTCGGAGATCTCCTTCCATCGAACATTAACTCCATAAGATATTTCCTGCTTTAACACACCTGATTAATCTAAGCAGGAAGTTAAAATAGTCGCGTTATTTAAGAGAAAACACAGAAACCGACGTTGGAGTGCAGTGTGACATTAGTGCCACCTGCTGGTGAGTTAATGTAAAAGCAATTCCCTTTTACAGATCCATGACTATCAGAAAAAAAACAATTTTTTTTTATTAATATATGTATTTTATCCAATCTGTGTGTGTGTGAAAATAAGCCACTGTGTGTAGGTGTGTGTTCAAAAGTTAGTATCCCCTCTTGTAATCCTATCTGATATCTGTTTGTACAACCTCGGACAAATAACGGCACATAACTTTCTTCATCTAATTAATTAACAATTATTTAACAATTGTACAATACTAATTACCCCCTTCCTGCTTCCACAGGATTTAAGAGGGTAAATTTTACTCAGGTGCGTTTGCTGGTCAGGAATGTTCAGGTATTTGTTAACCCAATGCCAAGATGGAGAGACATAAGCAGTGGTCTTAGAGAAGTAATTTGTTGCTGCACATCATTTAAGAAAGGGTTATGAAACCATTTCCAAACAATTTTGAGTTTGACATTCTACAGTGAGAAAGATTTTTCACACGTAAAAAGCATTCAAGACAGTTGCCAGCCTTCCTAGGAGTGAACATACCAGCACAATCACCCAAAGATCAGACCATACAATGCTCAGAGAAATAAACAAATGCAAGAGTTACATCGTAGACCCTACAGGCCACACTAAGCATGTGAAATGTTAAAGCCCATGACAGCACAATTAGGAGAAGATTTAACAAATACAGGTTGTTTGGAAGGGCTGCCACAGGAAAGGCTCTTCTGTCTAAAAAAAGAACATGAAACCACATGTGAGGTTTGCAAAACTGAAACTGAATAAAGCACAAGGCTTCTGGAACAATCTCCTATGGACAGATGAGTCCAAAGTGGAGTTTTTTTGGCCTTAATGCCCAGCACCATATTTGGGGGAAAAAACAATCTCCATTTTTACAGCCTTTTTACGTTACTGTAAAGAAAAATAATGGGCCAAAATTCCTGCACAATATGTGAGAGACTGATGTCTGAATGTATAAAGTCATACAGGAAATTATTTCTTCAATTGACGGCTGCTAAAAGTGGATCTACAAGCTATTGAATCATAGGGGTACTTAGTATTGCCCACAGGTTTAAATGGCACAGTGAAAAAAGTTACATGTTATTGTTTGTTAGAGGTTGTATACGTTGAATCACTATGGACAGATGGTTTTTGTTTTGATTATGGCCATGGCATTACTTTGATAAGCTTATGCAATGTCACACAATTTAGTTCTACCTAGAATCTGATTAATTTTTTCCCAAGATCTTGTATTGAGGGTTGGACCTCTGCGTAAAGCATTTTCCAGCACATCCCAAAGATTCTCAATGGGGTTAAGGTCTGGGCTCTTTAGTTTCCAATCCATGTGTAAAAATTATGTATCATGCTCCCTTGAGTCACTATTTCATACTTTTAACCCAACAAATCATGATCATCGTCACCTTGGAATAGTCCTGTGCCATCAGGTAAAAAACACTCCACTGAAGGAAAAACCTGCTCATTCAGTATATACAGGTGGTCACCTGACCTAATTTTTGGGCACATAAAATTGCTGAACCTGGACCTGACCAACAGAAGTAACACCAGATTATTACCCTGCCCCCACAGGCTTGTACCAATGCACCCTTCATTGCACTAGGCATCTGGGCTCCACATGACCACATGACCATTTTTCAAATCCTCCACAGTCCATGCCTTATACATGCAAGCAAATTGAAGCTTTTTTTTTATTTGCCTCAATGATAAGTGGTTTTGTTAAGGATACACAGAAGTTTCATCCCAATACTTTGAGTTCTTTTTGTATTGTGCATGTTGAAATTGTCTGACCTACACTACCTACACATAATTTTTACAGAGTTTTACAATATTTTTATTTGATTTCACTAAGTGTTTAAGTGACCTCCCATCATGCTCATTCAGGATGTTTTTCTGACCACACTGAGGTAATGAAGATGATAGTCATCACTATCCTTTCAGGTTGTAATAATGCATTTTACAATTCTTTACCCAATTTTAGTAGTTCCAGCAATATCCTTGGTTATTTTCTTTTCTTGATGCAGGACAATAATTTAATCCTTCTGAAACATATTTGCCACATGGTTGTTTAAGAATTGAGGAGCTACTGACTGCATTAATTAGGGTTAAATAGCTTGTTGCAAGCTGAACCTTATTAATCCTTGCAATAATTATCCAATAGAAGGCTCTTAACTATTTGCTTAGTTAAATTGAGAAGGTGACTTTTTTTGGTCAAGCAGTGTATATTTATACTTTTTTCCATTTTCTTTATCTGACATTATATGATTTTGCCCTTAAATAGTTGAGTTTTTTAAGTGTATATACATATAATGAAAACATATAATTGAAAAAATCACAAAACTTTTAAAGTTCATTTATAATCTATATTGTATAATCTAATCGATATCACATAGAAATGCTTGACTTGAATATTGGAATATTCCAGATATTTCCTAGAGGTGATTGTACTTGAGTAATATGGCTATGTGAGTGTTGTGGGACTACGCTGTATGTTTTGTGTAACCTAAAATAGCCAGATATATGTATTTATGAAGTATATTTATTATGCATTTTGAGCTGTTTGCATGATGCATTGTAAGTAGTCTACACAACATATTATAACACCAAAATAATCCAAATTATTTCCAAATAAAACAATCACTTTCACTTTGCAGCATTGAAGGTCCAGATGAACGTAGTGGCCTCAATCATCCATAAATGGAAGAAGTTGGAACCACAATGACTCTTCCTTGAGCGAGCCATCTGGCCAAAGTGAGCGACTGGGGGAGAAGGGCCTTAGTCAGGGAGGTGACCAAGAACCTCTTGAAAGAGCTCCAGAAAGAATCTGAAAGAGCTCCAGTGTTTCTCTGTGGAGAGAGGAGATTTTTTCGTTTTGTATTTTTAATAAATTTGCAAAGATTTCAAACAAACTTCTTTCACGTTGTCATTATGGGGTATTATTTGTAGGATTTTGAGAAAAATAATGAATTTTGGCATAAATTTTGAAATAAGACTGTAACATAGCAAAATATGGAAAAAGTGAAGCAATGTGAATACTTTCCGGATGCACTGTACAGACTTAAAGTAACTACTTCAACAAACGTGTGCTTTAGTTTAGAGAGAGGTGGTTTGCTAGGTGTGCTGATGTAGTCACTGATTTGCAAATCTCAGGTAGGTTCTTACCTTTCTCAAAATATGGCAAGATGGTTTAATGTGAAAAGAAATGAAGGGTTTGCTTGGCACTATAAAGAACTTGTATGTTCAGTAAAACCTAGCTTCTATCCAGTGGCTACAAATAAGTTATACAGTGCCAATCTTGTGACACTATGTACACACATCCACACACTCATTCGAACCTATGGTCAGTAGCATACAGTAGCAAAGCCACAATTTCTTCTCATTACCATGCCATCATTTAATAATGCTATTATAAGTTATTTATTTTATTACTATTATATTAGAATTGATAGATGATAAATTCTATCCCAAACACTAGTCAGCCTTTTTTTTAACCTTGTAATATTATTCATCATTCAGAAAGCTGATATTTTGAATCATGCAAAAACTGTTTAAAATTAAGTTAATTCAGTGCCTGAATGATGCAAATTGAGACAGATATTTTTACCTCACTCTCGTCAGATGATACTAGTAGTTCCGCTAGAGGGCAGTGCTGTGTACTTAATGAACATTTCATCCGCGTCACATTCTGCCCTGAACTTGACCTTGTAAGAACAATGCAGCCACACTGTGTGATGGGAATTACGTGTTACAGCATTCATTAACAAACACCGTAAGGTGTTACGTCCAGTAATAGTACGATATAATATGGTAATCTCTATTTAAACCTCATTCAAACACTTTGCCCATATACTGTACTGCAACTATATTTCATCTGACTGTCTTTCTCTTTGCAAATTAATTACAGGACCATACTCATCACCTACACATTCCCGATATTTATACTCGGGTTGTTCATGTAAACACACACACACACACACACACACATACACTGTTGCTGCTGCTGAGTTGCCAGTAGTGGTCTGGAAAACCAGAGTCTGTACTGAGACTTAGTGTTAAATGCCCAAGATCCTGGAAGTCATTCCACGATGTCTCAGGAATAGTTTTTCTTGGTTCTTTTTCAATATCATACTCAGGTGTGAATAAACTTTTTCCCCACTTAGTTTTCTTGTGTCCACCTTCAGAGAGAGGTGCTAAATAAAAGATAAATAAAGGCATTATTGTTGCAATAATAATAATTATGATCATTATGATTATTATGATTCTTAATATGTTGAATTTATTATACTGATTTGTTTTGTGACATTTTGCCTACTGATTTACAAATCTCGACCCAAAACATTGTTCTAATTATTACATTATTTAGTTAATGAATATCCTGAACATCCCTTAACTTTTGTTAATGTGTGTTGATGGCTTATTTCACTCCAGATTGAAGAGGAAAGCCAAAACAATTCTGTATCATTGACACAGTGTAATGTAGAAAATAATAAAGATGAATGAGATGTGCATAATCTTGCTTTCAATCAGACTGAAAAAATAAAAATTAAATGAAAAAATCCAAAATTATTTGACTATTCACAGTTTATTTAATTAAAAAGGACATGGTTATTATTATTTAAATTATAGCTTGTTGTTTATTTGTGACAAACTGAAAAAGAATAAACACTTGCAATAATGCATAATGTTTGTAGATCTCGAAATAACCAATATCACATTCCCTTATTTTTTCACATATAAAAGTTTGTATTGCAATTTATGAAATGTATTTTTATTTAATTTTTTAACACGTTTGCACACACGCACACACACACCACTTGATTTGTGTTTTGTGTTTTTCATGCATTGTTCATTGTTATACGACCCATAAACGAACATATGATATAAATATGTGGGTTGTTTAAAATGCATGAACACAGCAGTAAAATCAGCATTTAGCTAAATAGTGAAGTGACGCTTATTTTGCTTCCTGAGCTGCATCCTCAGTCACTGTGTGAGTGGAGGCTGATGGAGGAGGGACGGTTGCCATAGGTACCTGGCATCGTGCCAGAGAGGTATGAAAAGCCATTTGCATGTATTTAAATGATGCATGAATAATTTACTAGAGAGGCCTCAAACCAGGGCATCAATAGGCAGTCGGACACACACACGCACACACACGCAGACCACATTGCTCTTGTCCAGTGCCTGTGTGGGAACTGAGAGGAGGTCATTAGGGAAGGATGGAGGCGGAAAAGAAGTCTTTTAATGAGTCAAGTTTGAAATGCAGCTCTGAAGGAGAAACAGCAGCGCGTATTGTCCTGGCTTTTCCTCCTGTCTACCTTTATTTTCACCTCTCGTTGACACTTGTTTGCTGAAGTCTTTGAACAGTGGAAATGATAGAAACGTTATGGAGCTCTCATGCTTGCTGGTGGAAGAATAACAAATATATATTTTTACTAAGAAACACGGAAAGTGTGGGCTTGTTGTGCCGGACCTCGAGGCAGTATTCATAAATGTGTCCACTTTAACACCCTGGGTGACATTATGGGGCAACATAAACAGCCCGTTTAAAGTAAACGAAAGCAGCAAAAACAATCGAAAAGGCGCACGACGTCAGGAATTCAACCAAGACAATAAATTCTGCCAAATCCTCATTTTATGCAGCCTCATAATTCTGTACACTTGTCCCTATCCCCTCAGCTCACAGTCCAGTTTTTGACACTCGTTAATTTGGTAAGATGGAGCAGACTGGCGGTGGTGGTGCTGCTGTATTACACCGTATTATACCGAACCGGGATCTGCGCTGATATTAGAGCCGCTCTCCGCCAATCCCGGTTCGGTATAATGCGCTTTTACAGCACGACCACCACCGCCAGTCCGGTCGGCTCGTCCACCAAGCTTTTGTTCCAGCTTTAGACGGCCCACATTCTTAAAGAGCCTCAAACGACTTGAACATAAATGACACATAATTGACAAACCTTCTCCACAGCCTCTTGTAAATTTCGAATCAGAAGATTATAGACAACACTTCTTTTGCCACTGCGAGACTGATTTTACGAGATGCATTAAGAAGAAATGGGATGCCCTATAGAATGTGCCATTCAGATGAAGGCAGTGAAGAGGGAGAAAAGAGCCTCCAATTTCATTAATAAAAGGCTAGACAAAGAGAGTCAGGAAGGAGGAAGGAGAATAAAAGCGAATGCATCATTTTTTTAATATCTCGTGCACATTCATAGTGGACATCAATAATGCACATATAGCGTAGTACCAGAATAAAATACTCATTAAACTCATATTATAGAACTACTCCTAAAGCTGCTCATCATATAAATATGTACACATATACAATCTGAAGTTTTTTTTATTATTTTTTTAAGATAACTAAAGTTGCATGTATCTGTATTTAATATGTCGATAACGTAGACATAGGTTTGTGTTTTAAAAATATCTTTTTAAATGAAGCGTTGTGTTTAGAGCTATTACATGCATTTTTGTAGGAAAAATATAAATGTGGTAAATGTATAAAATGTGCAACCATGCGACCCCAGAAACAACCAGAGTTTAGTATCTTGTTTCTGAAATATGGCAGTTAAATTTCTTTTGATCTTGATATTCTGATTCCATAGATAGATAGATAGATAGATAGATAGATAGATTTTAATAACGTCTTCTAAACCAGGAGATCTGAACCTTGTCAGGTACCACTTTGAAAAAAAGATTTTTATTTTTTGACATACAAACATTTATTTTATAAATAAACAGAATGATTCATATTGTTTACATAGATATTATAAAATTTTAGATATTTAATAAAGACAGTATTTTTGTTCATTCTGTTCAATTACTTTTCATAAGCCAATTTTTAATTAAATCAGTAACTGAAATTTAGTTAACATTGACTTTAAAAAGGTTGGCTTGTGTCGTCGCTGTAACATAAAAAATAAAATTAATCCAGTGTTTTCTGTGCAATGGGTTAATGTTCTTATCTTTGACACTCCCTTAGGCTATACTTTGCACAAAAAAATCTTTCATTCTATAGAAATTTTATAAATATGTATTGCTTTAATTATTGCACGTAATTAAGTGAGTGAGCTAAGATCACGTGACTGGGTGTAAAAGTCGAAGTGTGGAGTGTAGAAGGTGGCTTACAAGACGCGGTCTTCACCTTCGCAGTAACACACAAACACACGCATAGGCTCACACTGCTTATGGTAGTAAGGGAAGGTGAGGCGTTTCCGTCAATGCGTGTAAGAGTGACGTGCTCCATAGAGCTGAGGAAAGCTTGTGTGTGTGTGTGTGTGTGAATGCGGGGCCATTCAGAGGCGCGCGCGTATTGGAGCGTACAGGCCTGCATGGTTTTGCATGAGAAAAGCTGGGGTCCTGTGAATCCTCTGCTCCCTGTGTGTGTGTGTGTGTGTGTGTTCAATAGCAGCAGCATGGTTAGCATGACAAACTGCACAAAGTTCACAGGCCTCAAACCCCCCCACCAACACACACACACACACCCCTCCTGCCTAAAACTAGAGTACAAACTCTATTATTATTAAAACTAGATAATATTATTAATAATAAGGGACTGCAATAACAACAATAATAATAATAATACATTTAATATAAGAACATCACATAAAGTTGTAAAAATGTAAGAGTAGTCTAAATCACATTCATTTTAAATTTTATTTTCTAAATTGTTTACCCAAGAAATAATAAACTATACTTACAGTATATCTGCACCTTTTGTTTCTAAAATTAATTTCAGCTATTTATTAATGATAAATAATGCATGATGTCTCAGATGAACAAACCTTTTAAACTTTTCTGTTTCAGACTGCTATACTATATCCAGTGACAGCAGTGTGGGTGCTTTATTATTTCCTGGATGTTCAAAATCACAATTATATTACATTCTGACTTCCTGGCGAAAAAAAAAGTCAAACACAAAATGAAAAGCTGTCATGAATAATGTCATCAAGACAGTCAACAATATTATCAATAATAGTATCAATAATAGTCAATAATATATCAATCAGGAAAATAAACAAGGCTGTTTATTCCACTGATAAGGTTATAAATTGTGTATATAGAAAAATATAAGAAAAAGATGACAACTGTTTTTTTTTTTTTTTTTAAAAAGGAAAGATGCATTGCTAAAATTTTCATCTCTGCTATGCTTTGAAAATAATGTTGTAGTATGGGCCTAAATGTGCTGTATATAGTCACTAGCGCATTTAATCAGAGATGGAAATCTACTTTTTAAACAACTGCATTTCTGGGTTCAACCATTACACTTCCTTTATTATATTTTAATAATATAGATGAAAGTCGAAGTATTAGACTGAGGAAACAGGAACAAAAATGGTGGATAATAGGAGTAATTATCATGATGATACTTCTTTCTGCTGCCTGACATCACCACCATGAGCAAGCCTTGCTAATAACATGGCACTAATATGTAAGATCTTCTTACTTGCCCCTCCCTTCCTTGAAATGGCAGAGAGAGAAGAAAAAATGTGTGGCAGAATTACTAAAGAATAGTGAAAGACGTGTCCAGATTGATCTGTTCAGAGCTCTGTATCCATGCAGCCGATAACTGAAGGGAGGGACGTGTGTATAAGTGTGTGTGTGTGTGTGTGTGAGTGTATGTATGTGTGGGTGGGTGGGTGCATGTGCGAGTGTGGGCTGACTTCAGCCCTAATCTCCTGGTCCATGATGAAGAAAAGGCCTGTGCTGTGTGGCTTTCTGCTGCTGAGAGTAAGAAAATCTGCCATGCTTGGTAAGCACGTGTATCAGACCATCTCACGGCCCACTGGACGCTCTGTGGGTGGCCCAAACTCCCCACCACTCACTGACCCGGGCCTGGAGGAGGATAATCTCTCCTGCTCAATGTTTTCAGGCCATAGCCACGCTCCCAGGTCAGGATGTGTTAGCGGGACACAGGATGAGAGTGGTTGTGGGGGGTTTGGACACAAGGGGCAGGTTTGAGTGTGAGCACTAGCGTGTGTGCTGCAGGGCACTGAGGCAGCTTCTGTACAGGAAACACTGTAGAAAGCGGGATCGCCAATGAAGGTCAGGAGGGATTGTGTGTGGGTTTGTGTGCATGTGTGAGTGTATGTCTCTATGTGCAGCTACTTTGCACAAGCATGGCAGCTTGAGAACTCTACATTTAACAAACACCACACTTGATACACATCAATTTTATAATAGACTTATGATATTTGTTCTTATCAGATTAATCTGTAAAATAACACAAATTTATATTTCATATAAAGCACAATTTTATAGACCAGCCTTAAAAAATGCATTTAAGTTTCAATATTTGAACACATTATATTATATATGGAATATTATTGAGCTCATAATCTTATGCAGATATGAACACTAACACTAAATATAGTGGCACTACATTGTAAAGCGTAAATAAAAATTAATGAAGCAAAGTATATTTATGGAAATAAATTTGTTTTTAGAATTTCCATGTCATGTATAATGAGACACATTTTTATATTGTTTTGAATAACCATAAGTTAAAAAAAAAAACACAACACAATAAATTCAGGTTTCAGATTTATTGTTTATTCATTTTGATTAACACATTAATTACTAAAACATTCAGACAATAACATACAACTGCAAAGAATATCAGAGATTAAACAGGAGACAAAAGAAAAACAGTATGGTAACCATACAAGTCAAGAATATTCTATAATTAACATATGATAATACAGATGTCAAGATTTGTATAAACAGATTTAGATTTTTTCGTCTGTGCTAAAATGGAAGTATGCTTCAATATCATCATCATCATAAAATATGTAGTACTTTATCACATGTACAAATGGTAATATACTGGTTAAAGGCAATATAATCCTAATGGGGGAAAAAATTAAAACCTACTTGTCAACTTGCTGCAACTGAAAAAAAAATACAACATAGGAATATTTTTTCCACTGACTAACCTGCAGCCCAAGTTTGATTTTAAATAAAAATAATTTGAACTGATCTATTTGGCATTAATATGTATGCAAGGCCAATGTCTTTTCTATTTATACAATTATGATCAGAAACTTACCTTTATTGAAATACTCACCAGTATGAAAGCAATATTCTTTGACAGTGAAATTTCATTGGTGTTATCAGGGCTACAGATCACTGAGAGTTTCTCAGAACAGCACACAGATCTCCTGAAAAGACAAAAATAAAACATGCAGTATCTGTCCATGTAACACACTCATATGCATCAACATATACAGAACACATTTGTGTATGTATCTATGTTATATTGCATTATGGTTCAATTCTTAAATCTTGTTGGTCACAAGCTTTTCAGTCATCAGCGCCTCTGACAGTAGCTCCATCTGCAAGGTTTACATTAATTTCATTGTTTCTACAGTAAAAATATATTTTACTATAAACATAATGTGTTGTTCTTTAAAAAAAAATGTTGATAATAGAAAATTTTTATTTGGTGTAAGAGGAATAAAACCTGTCATGGTGTTAATCATGTTTGGGGAATCCGTTGTAGATGTACTTCTTTGGAACATTTAATGTTTTATTATTTTCATATGTTATTACATAGACGTATAAAAGTGTATATGTTACAATACACTACATGTCCATACGTATATAAAACAATAACTATTTAGTGGGTTAAGGGTGAGTAACTGGGAACTTTTACAATTACCAAATGCATTTTCTCTTTTTCATTTCCTCTCTATTCTCTATTCAATCCCTCTCTTTCATTTCTACTACAACTCTGTTTAGAATTTAGGGACATTAGAAATCCTAATCACTAGCAACATCATTACTGAGAAAATGATTAAAAAAATTGGTAAAATGCTTCCACTGAGGATAGGAGCAATAAGAAGGTATAAATAATAATAATAATAATAATAATAATAATATTTATGTATATATTGTTTTATGCATAAAATTAAAATTAATACACTGCTCTTCAAATAACTGTGTCGCTTTAAAGGTGTGTGTGTGTGTGTGGATGAGGTGTGGCTACAGTGCAGAAAAAAGTGGGGGCAGGGAGCTGACTGACAGCACATGGATGCTGGGGAGCCTCAGATGATGCTGCGGTTGCGTGTCTATAGCCACCGCCACGCCAAAACACAAACGGATGCGGATGTGTTTACAAGCAGATAGGTCGAGGGGTGGGGAAGCAGAGTTTATCAGCTGTGTGGGTTGACCCTGAGCCTAGAGCCAGACAGGGGTCAGGGGTAAGACTGTCTGGGCACTGGGTTTGACCCCAGACTTTACCATGCACATGGGACAAGTGGGGGGGGGGGGGGGGGGGGTTATTGGCG
>JAQMYJ010000007.1:11543895-11582825 GCA_030014305.1 Clarias laeviceps
CCCCCCCCCCGCGGGAGGGGCGGGGATGTGGCAGGGACTTCTGGTTCCAGTCTAGGGCCCTTAATGTGTCCTCTGGGGACTGGGAAGCAGACAGGGGATGACTGTGGCTGCTTATTCATCAGCACTTAGCACTGTGGGCTCGTGTCTGCTTCGTCATGGTGCACAGTCATGCATGTACGTGGCAATATAATTAAAACCAAACACATTGTGGAGTGACCAAGTGAGCCAAGCTATATTTAGGCACAGAGCCTCCTGCCAAGAAGATGTTAAAGTGATTGGTGTACTGTACAGTGTTTGTTTGAGTCCATCTGTAAGCATTAATTCAGCCTTGGGTATTGTGCCGTGCTCACTAACCAATAACTTTCCATTTTATCACAATTTAGCATAAAATTGTATAAAAATGGGTAGAACTAAGACATGATTTGTAGTTTTTTTAGTCTAAAATATATTTAAATATTCAGTTTACTTCATTTTAAAACATATAAATATTGTTATATCCCTTAATGAGCAACTCTGATATTTTGTTGATTCCTGTCTTCCATAAGTAATACCAAATGCTTGTTTTAGGGAATACAGATGCCAGCTTAGATTTGGTGGTGAATGAAAAAACTTGGTAGTAAACGCAAACTCGAAATGAGACGCTGCGTCAGGAGATCAGTTTAATGTATGCAGTTTTTGGTTGAGGAGAAGAGAGTGGGGGTTTGCACCCTGTCTGAAACCCTCTCAATAGACAGAAGGGGGCTTCGAAAAGGGAGCGTCTACCCACCAGGAGGGGGTGATGGGCATTTTTTGAGGAGGAGGAGAGGTTGCTAGGCCTCGGTCGAGACTGTCGCGCTTGATGTCCCATTAAGAACTGTGAGTATCACTGGAAGAAACTGGTTAAAACCCACCATGCCTCCCAGACTGTTATTTAAGCCAAGCAATTAGGTGTCATACTGATTCTGAATGAATCAAACCCATAAAATAAAGGAGACATACAGTAGGAGACGCATATTACCAAGAGGAATTAAATAAGCATTAGTTATTCGGAATAGAGTTTTAGTGTTTCAAAGGTTGGACAGCTTGGTTTCAACTTGGTCCCTATGAAAACAGCTTGGTTTCAGCTTGGTCCCTTTAGGTCCCAGTTAGTTGAATTCCTGAGACAGTTTGTCCTGTCGGCCTGTCTGCCTGAAGTTCTGCACCAGCTCAGGAAAGATAGCAGAAGTCACATTAAAAATACATAGCATCTGATCACAGCTGTCATGAATGAAGAGATGTAGAGACATGACCATGTGACCAAGTGACCAGGACTGAGACTGGGAGCTAAAAGGAACTCTTGGACGGGAAAGAGGACAACTATATGATTGTAGAACTGAACATAGTGGTATATAGTCATCCGCATTGCTTGTTAGGAAAAAAAAACATTTACTGGAAAACCAGAAAACCTGCTATTCATGCAGTTATCCAATCATCCAATAATCTGGCAGCAGGGTCATACATAATCTCATACAGATACAGGTCAAGAGCTTTAGTTAATGTTCACATCAAACATCAAGAACATGATCTCAGAGACTTTGACCATGATATGGCTGTTGTTTCCATATTTGGCTGTGGTTTGAATATTTAAGAAACTGCCGATCCTCTGGAATTTTCATGTGCCACCATCTCTAGGTTTACCTAGAGTTGTGCAAAAAATGTCAATGGCAGATTTGTGGGCAGAAATGCCTTGTTGATCAGACAGGTAATTTAGGTGACTTGTTCTAGCTGACAGTAGAGTCATTGTAACTCAAATAACCACTCTACAAGAATAATGTGCAGAAAAGCATCTCACAGTTATAGGTGGACTGTGAGAACAGAAAACCACATTGGGATTTACTCTTATCACCCAAGAGCAGGAATCTACAGGAATCTACATACAACTGAAGACTGGAAAAAGATGAGCAGATGTCAAGGTTTTCCAATGTTTCACGTGAACATTAACCGAGGCTCCTGATCTGAATACAGGGGAATTTTAGCTGTAACACCAAAGGCAGATCATGATATATTAATAATAAAAAAGTAAAGAAAATTAGCATTAAATTAAAATGAAAAAAATCCTTATACTGATGAAGTTGTTAAAAATGGCAACCCCAAGAAAGCTTTTTCATTCGATCCAATTATTGGACCAGGTTTTATGCCCCATGCACATTCCTGCCACAACCCACCCATTTCTCCTGGCTCTGGACTGGCAATTTAGATGTAATGCATCTAACCAATGCCTAGTTATTTTATACAGGCATAGGGTTAAAGGCCTTGCCCAAGGGCACAACAATGGCAACGGCAGTGGTGTTGCTCGAACCATCAATATCCAATCAGCAACACAGATCCTCAACTGCCTGAGCCTCCACTGTCCTGTGAAATTGTTGTTAGATAATATTTAATAATATAATCATATTGAAATTGTGATCAGTTACATTTCAGTGCACAAAATATTGTGGTCATATTCCTTATTTTATGCATGTTATCCATTGTTAATTACAGTTACATAAAGGATTGAACAATAAAATCTATTTATGTACTGTTTTTTTTTTAAGTTTTCCTTGTGCTTGTTTTTTCTTTTTGGCAATAAATAAAAATATCATTAAAAGCATATTTTCTAAACTGTAGAAAACCCTGCCAAACCTTTATGTTAAGCGTTGGTGGTATAGTAGTTAGCATAGCTGCCTTCCAAGCAGTTGACCCGTGTTCGATTCCCTGCCAACGCATCATCGTTTATGGGCAGTGGGGGCTCAGAGGGTTAAGGCACTGAGTTACTGATCGAAAGATCAGTGGTTCGATCCCCAGCTCCACCAGGTTGCCACTGTTGGGCCCTTGAGCAGGGCCCTTAATCCTAACTGCTCCCGGCAGCCATGTATCATGGCTGACCCTACGCTCTGACCCCAGTTACGCTGGGATATGCGAAAAAGGAATTTCATTGTGCTGTAATGTATATGTGACAAATAAACGCTTAACTTCACTTAACATGTCCATTTACTTTTGATGTAGCCTGTGGCAAGTGATGTTAATTGAATTAAATTGAATTTAATTGAATTGAATGTTACAACAACACCTTTAAAAATTCTTCCTTTAAGATTGACCTAAAATGATTCAGATGCTCTGTTTAAGGCGTTTTCTTAAACCACTCATCAGTCAGTACAAGTGCAATAAAGATTACTTCAACTAGAAGATTACTATCACATTATAAGCTTTAATTATATCAGGCACAGAGTTATTATTTAGAGACCTGTAGTGCCAATGGACCCGGCCTGCCTAGCTCCCGGTACAGACTGTATGACAATGTAACACATAACCAGGTGGCATCCGTGGCAATAGACACCCAGTCCTTGAGCAAACATGTCTATGAGACGTGTGCGCACAGGGCTGTATGTGTTAGTGTGTATATGTGTGTGTATGCTGGGAGGGTAAACACAGATGATCTATTTTTGACTGTTTTTTTTATTATTTTTTTATTCCATAGGCACAAAGCTATATTCTCAGCTCATAAGAAAGCAGCAGAAAGAAGTGGAAACCTCACAGCTCTCTGCCTCCCTCACATGCACACCCACACACACACACACTCCAGGCTATGTTGACACACAAACACAAGGACCCATGGTTCCAACCACATTGTTGCCTCCATCGTGCCTGACAAAAACTGCAAAAGCTAAGCAAAGGTTGTTGAAACCATACACACAGCTGGATTGTGCTTGGTGAAGCTCATACACTATACACATCTAATTCGGCATCATTTGAGATTTAACGATTAAGATTTGAGATTAACCAGATATATTCACATTTATACATCTAACAATCTATAACTGCAGCTTTCACTCTGCTCATTTCTAGCGCTGAAAATCCAACAGAGCTTGCGATCGTGCTGTGAGCGCTCATCAGAATATATTAGCATGCAAATTGTGCTACGTCGGCGGATACTTCGCACCACTGAGAATACTCCATACATGAAAATATGAGAAAAATGAGGCTAATGTGTAATTAGAGGAAAGGTAAACGATGAATCAGAAGCTCAGCGTTATATTTACCATGGAACAAATCTAGATGAATGATACTTTAATAATAAACATAAAAAAACTAAAGGAATTGGAAAAACACAGGACCAACAACAAGAAAAACAAATATTAATAATAATAATAATAATAATCTTTGAGAGGATCACTTTCTAAATAATAAATTGTTTACACAGGAAAGGAAGAGAGAAAAGAGACTGAAGGAACTGAGTGGGTTTAGTAAGGAGGAGGTGAAACCCCAGAGGCGGGCGAGTGTCAACCCCAGCTGGGCGGACATTTTGTTGGCATGCTGATAGGGACTTAAGCAGTGGGTGGGTGTGTGTGTGGGTGTGTGCCAGGCAAGAGAATGAGCTGAGGCAGAAGGGAAAAGAGAAAGAGGGGTGCTCACAAAAGTGCCGTCACTAAGCTTGATTTCAGCGGGAGGAGCTGAGACGATTAGGGGGGACTGGGGAGAAACGACGGGGTGAAAGACAGGGGAACGCTCCATTGAGACGCTGCCATGGCTGCGAGAAGGGGATCTCTTTTTCAGACGAGCTAATGAAGCATATGCTGAGGTGAATAATGGAATCTTCCAGAGGGTGGGCCGCTGTCTTCGTCCGCTATTCACCAACTTGGTGCCTTTGGAGAAACGTGTCATGACAGAGAGAGGGCCCTCCTCTTAAAGGGATATCATTGTTTACACAGCAGGGGAGGACGACGCGAATAAAAGCGATAGGGAGACAAATCAAACGTAAAACAAATCATGAAACCTCATGTCAGTCAGCTAGTCCCCCACAGATGTCTCATTGCTCTCTGTAATGTGTTGGAAGACTGCAGCTGAAATGACATACGCTTGTACATAAATGCTGAAAATAATGTGCACTAGCACCATAGTCGATGAGGATTAGCAAAGAATTGTCCCAGAGCAACAGGCACGGGTTCAGTGTCCGTCATCAATAATCACATGCGATTACACAAATAAGAGCAAACACTTCAGGGGGTGCAACCAGACATGTCATTGGATGAAGCAGACAGGAGCCCCCTTTGACCTTGACCCCTCGGGTAGTTCTTCACCTGCTGTTCAATGGGGCTTCAGAGCAGCTGGGCCGTCTAGCCAGTGCCTGACAGAATATTTTACACTTTCGTCTATTCCCACGCTTGACGAGTAGGTCGCCGCCGCGGGCGGGACTGGTGTTTATGCAGCTGAGCGAGAAGCAGCAGCCATTTTTAGAACAGTGGGATGCAAATATTCGCTCTTCGTCAAGTGGACAACTTCTCCCCTAGACTGGTTGTCTTGCCCTGGATATGCACAAAATCTGCCTCTGGCAAACAACTAGTTCTTTCTGCATATGTGTGTGTGTGTGTGTGTGTGTGTTTGCGTGTGCACCCGTCTCCTCTCGGTAAATGGACAGACCTGGGTTAGACTGAGGCACTGTGTTGTAAAGAGAATTGCGCTGAGAGGAGGGTTCAGACTGTTTTCATTATGGCTAAATCTCAGACCTGACTCTTCAGCGTGGCCTGTGCCACCATGCCGACAGTTTAATCATACAAACAGCGCTCGGTTCCCATTTCCGCCTCTCTCCTTCACACACTCCACTCCCCGCTTCATAATTCTGTGCTCTACATGCTCCTGTGCAATGCCTGTGTTTTGGGGGCTTTAAAATGACATAATCAGTGATTTGGATAAATCTATGACTGTTTTCCCTCAGACTGTAATCAGCTCGGTGAACACAGGTCTCGTTTTTTAAAGAGGCAGCGCTGTTGTTGTTTTTTAACCCTCTTTCTGCTTGCATCTTACTAAAGCTCTATTATATAGTAGAGAATACATTCAGACTATGGATAGGTGGAAATACGTTAAATATTTCCGATCTATTCCTTACTGTGGTTACAAACCATGGAGGAAATTACTCCAGGCCACGTGTTAGAAATACGCACAAGTCTATTAATAGAAAACTGAACAGATGGGGTGGCAGACTCGACATGTTTCCAAACCCCTTGGCTCATACACATCATAGTTATTATGGCTTTACCATTTTAGGGGTGTACTGTAACAAGTGAGTGCACAAACAACGATTTACTTTTTCATAAGAAACACTATTTGGCACACCTGTCAAATATTCCGTTAAAAAACGTGCAATTCCTATCAATTTCACACACGCAGCACTGACACGCTTTAATCAATCAGGTCGGTTTTAGACATCTAGCTCAGTGCAGATCAAACCACTTGTCATATCAGGTGTATAAAAAAAAAAGGGAAAAGCAAATGCAGCATGGGTCGAATTGAGCAATGGCAATAAATGCATTCAGCAACTATTACTTCTGTGGGTGAACTACATTCAATCAATATCCAAGCAAATAAAAGCACTGAGCACTCAGAGCTAAGGAACCCCTTGCACTGAAACACCGCAAACATTAAATATACGTGCCTCACATTATACCGAAGGAAAGCTAAACTCATGGGGTATTTCTGCAGCGTAGCTGGCATGAAAAGCATGATCAGGAAATCTTAAAATAGCACAGTCATGCTTTGGAGATTATCTAGTATATTAAACGTAGATGAAGCCAAATATTCTTATATCAATACATCCTGAATTTAACGATACCAAGGGTTCTCAGAAACCTCCTCCATCTGTAAAATACAACTCAGTTTAGAAATCCAAATGTGCAGTCATATTCCGACTACTTACAGAAGTCCTGATTTTATGTTCCTGGATTTTTGCACTGACGGAACACATGATGTCCATATTAAATTGAGATTATTTGTTACACAAGTTTTAGGAATTAGAATTAAACCAATTTAATTTATGTAACCATTAGAACAGCATAATTACTTTAAGAATTCACTGACAAAAATAATTTTCAATTTTGATAATGGTGGATTCTCCAGTCACAGATCCCCCTTTCCAGGCTTCACAGACTGCAGTAATACAGATGTCAATATTTACTGTTACTGTACATGTTACATTTACTGTATATGTCATAATTATATGAGTAGTGTATACATATACATAGTAGTACATGTTTATATGTCTTATTGTACAATTTGGAAATTTTAATGCAATTAGCACTAATCCAGTGGGAAATAATCTGATTTGTAAGATTTCTAGCCTGTAACAAACCTCTACACAAATCACATTATTTTAAATTCGTCACTCTTTCCTATAGAAATTATTTTGTAACTTGCCTCACACAGAGTTTCCGTTATGCACCTGTGAATACAAAATGTCAAGGATCTGTCTGAATCTTCTTAAAAGTACACAAGCCCCTTATTTTCAGCCCTGCCGAGTCTTTGCCCCCTTTTGGCTTGCTAACAGGATTTACAGTAGTTGCCTCGCTGCCTGGCTTTGTGTTGAATTATGCATAATTGCGCTAGTGTACTTGCACACATGGCTACAAGCATGATTAGCATAAAAGCTCTCTGTTTTTTCTTTTCTTTATAAAGGACAGTGGGGGTGGGGGGGGGGGGTTCAAGACAGAAAGAACAGCAAGTGATTTGTGGTAAATGTGTGTCTGTGTGTGTGTGTGTATGTGTGTGTGTGTGTGTATGTGTGTGTGTGTGTGTGTGTGTGTATGTGTGTGTGTTCAAATAAAGAGGCCATGGGGTGTTCTGGCTATCTTATAAGGCTTTCTATAACGTTGTCTGACCCCAACTAAAAACATATGGGCTTCCCAGCTGCTGTAAATATGTAAATGGGCTGATGAGAGCCAGCCGTTTGACCCAGACGACTTCTACATGACTGGGACCAGCCTAGACCAGACGTACACCCCCTGTAAACCCAAATTCTAAAACTCCATCACAGCCCCATAAATCCCCACAGCTTCAGCAACCAAAAGAGCAAGTGATGGAAAGTGATTGTTCTATAATGGGTGAAGTACAGCAAAGAGCTAGATTAAACTATATTAATAAACTAGCCTAACCTAACCATTTAAATCATTTCAGGAAAAACTAAAATCTGGTAAGATTCATTCCTTTATTTTTCTTGTGATGTGCACTTTCTGTTATGCAAGAGGGATAATATACTTAACAAAGAATTACAACCTCCACAAGCAAGTTGTGTAAAATCAATAACAAAATGTTTAAAAACTTCCCTTTAAATTCTTGGGAAAATTATTTATAATCATTATGATATTGCTTGAACTGAAGATACAAATATTAATAAAAGCTTTAGAGTTTTGTTGTGTTCATCACACAAAATGAATCAATAGGAAATTAAAACAAAGACAATCTCAGATACAAGTGGGAAATCTGTGAAATCCCTCGCATTTCGTAATGCAAGAACATGTTATATAAGTGGCATATAAACTACATAATTTAAAAAAAGTCAAATGTAATTGTCACTAAACAGAATTCTTAATAAAAAGAGTGATTACAAGTGATCCCTTTTGTAGAGCAGTCCTCTGAAAACAATTCCAATATGAAGCTAACGCAGTAGTAAGGCTGAACCAGAAAACCAAGGAACCACAAAATGCAAAGTGAAAGCATAAACAATTTCTTTTTATAAAAAGCTCCATGCTTACTCTTATAAAATATAATTTTCTATTATTCTAACAGCAATTGAGAACCATTTATTGTAGCTCTTGCAGAGGCCCACTTGATCTGCATAAACTGCTAGGGATCAACTCCCTGATTGCTTGATCTGCAGCACGGTAATACACATGTAAAGTGCTGTATTGTATGGAGGAACACAATGTTTCCCGGTGAGAGTGCGTGTGTGAAGGGCGAGCGTAGCTGGGTCCCACGATGCAGCAGCGCACCAAGGCCTATGCTGGTGAGTGCTGCGCATGCTAATGAGGCCATTATGTAGGGCTGTGTGGAGTTGGGCCCTGCGACAGAGGGATTTGCGTAGCACCGGCTAGCTCAACTAGCCCCGGCACAGATGTCACAGATGGTACAGTCGTCAGGTGCTTTGTGACTGGAAAAGCCACGTTTCTCTTATTTAAAGCAACAGAATGCTAACGTGGCTTAACATAAGGGCGAATAAATTGTAAAACAGTACAAAAGACATGATGGGCAGGTACATGTTCCAAAGTGCTCAAAAGCTACTCACAATGGATCAGTGTGATTTTTTTTCTTTTTTTGCATGTGTGTGTGTGTGTGTGTGTGTGTGTGTTTGTGTGTGTATAGGCGGAGCTCTTCCTACAGTAACAGTTGGGTGAATATGCAAATGCAATTATATGAGATTTACATGAGACACTGATTAAGTGCATGGCTGGTGTTCAGAGTGGCGCCATCTTGGTTAAGAAGACAGCTGGCAGACGGTGGCGGCCATTTTGTCGGTGGCTCTGCCAAGCTCAGGCGCTGCCTGGCATGTGTGTAGATGCTATGCTAGTGTGTGATTTACTATGTGGCATGTGCCCACTACACTAACAGACTCACATAGATAATGCGCCAATTATAGTTTGTTGACAAATAAGATTACTGAAACAGGACAAATGCAGATGTTAAACAAACGAAATTACAGCATATGCACCGCTTTACTGCATGAGTTTGATGATTTTGTGAAACTTTCTCCCACAGCTGCTCCTTGATGAGAATGAGCAATTAACTAGTATGCAGGCAGCCTATGTGTTCAGAATTTACTGTACCAATTTTTCTGCACAAATACTAAATGAGCCTAAAACAGATGAAGAACAAGCGTGGACTTACCGTTTCAGAGGATTACACTCCATCATCTCCTAGTAAACTTCTTTCTTTACAGAATCCATGAGAACATGGCACCACCTTTAGCAACAAAAGCACTCCTTTCACCTTCGCTCATTGTGTCTCATTGAAGGAAATGGAGCTTTCCTTATCAGAAAATCAGCTCTGAATCAGTAAAAGGTTGGAAAAAATGTCTGACAAATACTGCGAAAGTTTATTGAGTATTAAGTATTTTGGTCCTAGTTTTGGAGCTCAGTCTCCTCTGCTTTGCACACCCTCTGATTGTCATCTTATTAAAACCTGGTGCTGTGGGGGTCCAGCTGTATTGAAGTATGTCGACAAGAGTGCCAAACCTTGTAGATTAAAACCAAAGCCCTTTTAGAAGCTCTCAAACAGTGGTGAGGATTAAAAAAAAATCATCTAATTTAATCTACAACAGAAAAGGCAAAAAAAAAAATGTCGTCCAAAAAAGACAAAAGTTCAAGTTGTCCTCTCTTGCCAGCTCATCTGATGTAGAGGCTTGGAGGAGGGCCTGTAAGAGGGATTGTACGTCAAGCCCTCATTCAAACAGTCACTGGGAATGTGCATTCACAGTAGAAAAGGAATTGAGGAGAGGGAAAAAGACCTTTGACTCTCTTTTTTTGTTCATTCTCCTGCAGACAAAGTTTTATCAAGTGGTGTTGGGACTGAAGGTCCCTCCGGCAGAACCACACACACACACACACACACACACATTTGCTCTCACACATGGTCTGCCTTTGGCTGATGCAAGTTGACTGGTAAAGGGAGAGATGAGCGCTGGTGATCCCTTGGCACCATGGCCCGGGGCTGCGTCGCCTGACCCCTGGCAGCCTCTTCTCTCCATATTGATTGCTCTGCTGAGGAGCATGTGCCCAGTGGGTGCAACTGCCCGCCTCTGCTGCCCACTCCGGTGAAGCCTGGCCGGCCCCTGCTGTCTCCCTGAGACTCCGAGACACAGAGCCGGAGCCTCATGAGAAGAGGAAAAAGAGAGGGAGGAGAGGAAGAAGAGAGCCGGCGGCGGTCCACAGCTGTGTTCACCTGCTCTCAGTTCAGTCCTCCATCATCCCATATTCTTACTCCCACTCTCGCCTCGTTCTCTGCCTCCTGCCAGCAAACAACAAGAATTGGGGGGGGGGAGGGGGGAGAAAAAAAAAAAGAAAAAAAACAAGTTCAGCTTAACTTTCAATCTGAGTGTCAATCCATGACTTTGATCAGAAAGATGTGTAAGGTGGATGTTTTGGCATCTTCTCACAGTTTGTAAGGTGAACTTCCTGACCTCCGATTTTTAACATGCTGAAGCTGAAGATTTTTTGAGTTTAGGATGTCAGACTGAAAGAAACAGCCTGCCAAGTGCACTTACTGCCACTACCTCTGATGTTTCTTTGCTTGCAGTAAAAAAGATTCTTTGGCCAAAAATATTGTGCATTGTAAATAGAATATAGAAAGTCTATACTTGTCACATCTGAAACATTTTTTTATCTTCTTTTAGGCTGTTATTTTGATCAAAATAATTTAATGATTTATATACTTCAGAGTCAATTATGTTTTTAAAAGCATTCCCCGGTCAGTTAAAAAAGAAAACTAGTGCAGGTTTTTAAAGGAAGAAGAAATAAAGGAGTAAATAATTTTGCTAAGTTCTAGCAAGTGGTTTAGTTTGGGGGAGTTTGGGGGAAAATGGGGCAGCGTAGCTCAGATGGGCATGGGGTGGAACCGGGGTTTGTATCTCAGACACAATAATACTATTCATTGAGCTCAGACATGGGTGTTAACTCCCCTCTGGCTGCGCACAATGGTGCTCGGCGGCATTGAGACAGCCCCAGTGATACTGTTAGTTCAGGGCTGCGGTCGGACGGCTGCGTGAGAAAGAGCCAGCATTGTGTCCAAGCAGCAGAATGAACGAAGGGAGGCTTGAGAGGTGAAAGGCAAAGAAAGAGAGAACGATGCGTTTGTCTATCTGTCAGCTTGAAGGGAAAGGGGGGCCAGGGGCAACACAGGGGGGGTTGGAGGGAAATGAGGGTAGGAGGGTTTGCCCCATGGCACTGGACTTGAGGGGAAAAATGAAAAGAAAAGAGAGGCTGGAGAGATAAAGATTGCGCTATAAATATTATTGAAGCAGCCCAGCATGGAGCTAAAGAGGCATGGAGTCAGGGGGGCACAAAAGGGAAAAACAAAAATCCAAATTTAAGGTGAAGTTTACATTTGAGCAGACTATTTAAATATATATCTTTACATATTTAAGTATGCACAAGGAACAGCAGAACGGCATGCAATACAGGGATCATTCAAGCAGGAGAAGGAATGAAAGGAAACAGAGAGTGAAACCAGCTGATGCAGTGGTTTCATGGCTGAAATCAGGCAAATAAGGCCTAACTACCAGAAGATTCACGTCACTTCACTCAATTTCCTAGCCTTGGGTCTCGGGATGGAGTACAGAATGAGAACTGCATGGAAGAGGAAGGAAGAAGCAGGATAGGATTGATGGGGACAAGAATGCATGTTAGCATACCATGTTTACTGGCAGGGGGATCTTCTTGCAGGACCACCAGGCAGAGTTAGGAGTTGAGCTTTACTCATGGGCTAAAGATTTCATGGAGGGTACACTGGGAACTACATACTGTAGCATGCAGATAATTTTGTTACCAGTAAATTTAGGTCATGTGCTCATCATGTCAATGTCATGAACCTCTAACAAAGCAAAATCTCCTTGCAAATTAACTATCAAAGTACCAATGTGAGAAACAGCAACATAAACCATATGATTTTACTACAAAGCTACAAAGTCTTTCTCTGAGCGAACAGTCATGTGGTATAGATTTAAGTGAGAAAAGACAAGTTCATTTAATATTCTCTATAGCGACAAGTTGGAAGCATGTACACACACACACACACACACACACACACTGATTCAACCTGCTTTTTATGAGGTTTTTATGAGCACTACTTTGTTTGTTTCCTTTCTGGTTAACACTCAGCATCTGTTCCCATGGCAACCCAGCCTTCTTTTCTGCCTCTGATTGACATGAAGCTGAAGCCATGCCCCCGATTTCAACACAACCCACAGCACTTCTTCACCATCATGTTACAGAGCTTATTCTGCATATTAACACTATCATTATATGCTTTTATGTATTTTCCAGGGACTGTGTGGGACATTAATGTCTCAATCATTGGATTAGGATTTAATATAAGGTCCTTAAAACTTAGCTGAAATATCAGAAAAGAGAAATCTGAACATCCAGCCCTGTCAAAGCAAAAGCCCTACAGCAGGGGTGTAGCAGTGAAGCCCAGCTGTGGTCGTTGCTGTTAATAGGTCGCGTTATTGAGACAAGATGTTTGATGTAGATGTTGGAGATCAGAGCAGGGCAGGTGGTGGCTCGTGCTCTCCGTACTCGCCGCTGGAGCCCACCAGGGAGCTGTTCAGCTCTCCACATCTTCTCCGTGCTGCCATTTCATCTCAGCGGACCCTCTCTCCTCTCCCAGGCCCACATGAATAAGTAACGAGGTGCACAGACTCGGCCCGGAGCTTTGAAGCTGTGAGTGGAGCTGGATGGAGCGGGACTCGATGATCCGGGAGCTCTCTGGTTGGGGGGGGGGCATAATGTATCTCAGTGGCCAGTGGGCTGTTCCATTGTCCCAGTGGAGGGGATTACACCGGGGCGAAAGGGACCTGACAATGTGACACTCCTGTGAGGGAGGGTTAGCAAGCTTCCCTGCCAATGAAGGGGGCGGTTAACTTCTCACCAACTCAATTAGCTAAGTTGGGCAGGAGTAAAGAGCCCTGAGCAAGAGAGAGAAGAAATGGGTAATATGAGTAAGGATGACAGAGAAGGATGGAGAGAGAGTGTGAGAGAGTAACAGACTCAGGGGTTTAACACAGGATTAGAGGAGGGATATGATGATGAAAGAATGAGAAAGAAAGCAGGCTAAAATGGCCTGGTTGGACAGGAAAAGATGTGAAAGTGAGAGCAGAAGTAATAAAAATGTGGAGCACAGGACCTTGAACTTCGTAAAGGGCTTTTACTACACTTCTATAAACAATATTACAAATCTAGATGTTTATTAAATAACTTGAGGTAATAGTGCACAAAAAAAGACAAAGACATATATCAAGTATACAGGAAGTCATATTGACTTGCAAAGTGCTTCACTGCCTACACAAGCCTCACATCTTCATGTCCTTTCAGAGAGAAAGCAGATATTTAAAAGTCAGACATTCCTATGCATATAACAGGTATATGGATGTGATTTATCAACACTATGAATGTGACATTAAGTTTTGCAAGACTTTTCAATAAAAATAAATTATATGATCCATAGCAGAAACCATGATGTGTGAATGCGGTTACTTGTTTTGTTGTATAGATGGATGAATATGGTTGCATTATGGATGTGACATGTCTGAATCAGACCACAAGGTAGTGCAATGATAGAAGAATAATAAATAATAACAAAAGAAAGCTCTGACAATTCACAGGATTCAACTCATGTTATGACGGTAAAGATTAGGATTAGCATCTGTATGTGTATCTTAGGAATTTCTATAATATGAAATCTAAAGAAAGCCGACCACTTCAACATTACTCATTCAAACATGTACAAATGCTTTGTGAGATCAGGTTCCTCCAACCTTGAAAGTGAAAACTGAGGCAGTGCAGTGTGGGCAGGTGAAACATGATGCTTTATTTGTGACTACTCCTCATGTTTGATGGTTAAATGCGCCTTCAATCAGAATGGATAACTGCAGTGACTTTCAAAAAAACGAAGAGCAGGTCTCCTAGTGCCATGCACTGTAAGAACTCTAACTAGGGCAGCGCAACATTGAGATTACACTGTAAAACACTACAAGTGTACTATGTATTTCAGTGAATTATTAATGTGACACAAAGAATATATTTGATAATAGTTTTGATAATACAGGAAAACAGTTCAACACTTTTGAACGGCCATGCTCTTTTAGAAAAATAATCCATGTTGTGGTGGTGTGACCAGGCCCAACATAAAGTAGAGGTCTGAGCTGTGTTATTCCTTTTACACCACAATCGACAGAGATTTTTTTATTTATTACTAAATCATATTTCAACAATTTAAACAGTTAAATATGTCGAAATGTTTTTGTTTTTATGTATGTTATAGCAAAGATATACAGTCGTTCCTTCACACAACTGTCTGTCTAAAACCACTGTCTGAAAAATAATATTTATATGTATATATTCCATGTTATTGACAACCAGTCATTTTCTGGACACATCCATCTAACCGAGCAGTTACTAAAAAAATTATAATGTTTTAGAACGAATGCATTAATATAAACCTGTCGTTTTCAGTATGTTACAGCCAGAACTACTTTTAAAGCTTTCATCACCTTTTCACCTTTGCTATGGTACAATACCATGATAATTTCTTTCACATACACTTTCTCTCTCTCTCTCTCTATATATATATATATATATATACAACATGAATTTTCTTTCTGAAATATTATAGTCTGAAATATTTTTTAGCATACAGTTTTTAGAGCAAAACTATTTTTGCAGCCAGTCTCTCAGCAACCCTATGTGTCGTGACACTTTTCGCATATCGTAGAACTCTTCCTATCATGACATTGTCAACCCCTGAAACTCTATTTTGTGCAGTTATTTTAATGCAGCTCATACTGTAGCTCTGTAATAGGACAGTCTTTGTAGGCACGCACACACAAACAGCAGCGTGGACGACTTATTACAGGCCTCAATGGGACTTTCCTACACCCACCTTCCTCGGTGCTTAGCTTCCCAACACGCACTGCTCTCGTATTGATTCTGCGAGTGAGCGCAAGCTCTGCTACCATCTCCACCACGCTGCCCACTACTCGCGTCCTCTCCGACCCCATCATCGCACTCATCAAGGTTAAAGAACTCTCCAGAAAAAGAGAGGAGAATGTTATCTGACTTCATGAAAGTGACTGCCTGAGGGCCCTACTGGGAAAGAGGCATCCTCGATGCGCCATCTCGCTCCGACCACCAGAACCCTCCCACTCAAACCCACAAAAAAATACAGATCAGTGTTGAGGAAGTATAACATTTTGCTTAGGGTAAGGACCCCTTGCAGCTGCATGAACAGGAGTTCTGTAATTACTTAACGTAGACTCTGTACATCAGCATCCCGACCTTGGAATTTACATTTTCAGTTTCGGTTCAAAGAGGAGCTGAGGGTTGAGGCTGTGTTTCATGTATATATAAACTTTACTGCCCACAGCTGTATCTTTAGATGCATAACACGCATCTAAAACCTTGCCGTAAGATTCTCCAAGCCTTAATCGAAGTCTATGTGATCTATTACGAGACCTCTGTATCTAACAAAGGGCTATTCTGGGCCTGAGGAACCGCTCTCTAGCCCCACACCAAATTAACAGGCCGTGAGCTTTCCCTCATTGTGCTGGGTAATTGCCACAATGCATCTTCTCGCCCAGCTAATTAAGTGAGTCTCCCCTTTGTCTCGCTGCACTCCAGGAGCCTTTGAACTGGAGAAAGAAAGCACAGAGGAAGATGGCTGGTGTGCTGGTGCTTGTTTACCAAAAGAATGAGGCGTACTATGGGACAAATGTCCCATAAAAGGGTGTAAACTGGACGAGGTGGGTGGGTAGGGGTGGCGTGGATGGAGTTATACACAGTGCCGAAACATGTATGACCTGCTTTAACAAGATGGCACCCATTATTGTGAAGGGAATGTTAGGTTTGTATTCCCTAATGGACTGTGAGGTCATAAAAACATGTACTCGCCTAGACGTGGCCCTCGTAATCTTTATCATAATAAAAATAATAAAGCATGTAATCACAGAACATATTTCTCTTATTATCAAAACGAAGGATGCCATGGGAGTTTGTTTAAAACATCTGCAAAATGTTATCAAATGTTATAAAATTATCAATACTTTTGCTGCACACAGTATAACCTTGATATGATGAAAACAAAGCATGATTTGTATTACTTTCATGCACATGCTATACAAATATTTCTTTCCCTACTTAACTGTCTTTTCTACAGAAAGCAGAAAGCCTTGGTTGTTTTATACTTGCCTTTTATTATACTCCTAGGCTACTATAGACAGAGCAGAGGTCTCATCTAAATTCCTGTCGGTGCAGGAGTTGCTAGGAGAGTTGCTATGTGCTCTTGCCGTCCCCTCTCTTCGCCATTGTCTAAAGTAGCTGTCTTTCACGCTTCAGTCAAAGCAGGCGCTCTAAACTCTGCTGCACTTCAGTCTTAGAGGAGACATGCGTAATTCTGCAGAGCCCTGACGCACACACATACACACACACAGGCCCCAGTCAAGTTCCTCCCAAGGCCTTGACAGTCTAGTGACTTCACCACCAAGCCTCTAGTCTTCAAGACAACAAAGCTGAGGGGATTTTGCTCTCTGTATTCAATGCAAACGCATGCAAAACTACAGTTTTTTCTAAGCAAAATGCACAAATTATGAAATGTATTTGAGGCCATTTTAAGTTTACTATCTAATGCTGATGCCGCATTTAACTGAGCCATGCAATAATTTAATTAGTATTAGCAAAGACTATAATGAAAGCATTTTGTTCAATATACGTTCCATTTTAGCTTTCTCAGTTTAATACCCATAATATTATAATACATTTTTTTTTTTTTAATGCACGGCTGGATGGCAAGCATCTGACTGAGTGTGTGTGTGTGTGTGTGTGTGTGTCTGTGTCCCACCCCTACCAAATGCTTGTTAAGTTGCAAAATCTAGAACTGGAATAGAACTAGACAATGGCCTCAATGTGATCAAAATTAGTGTCAGGGTCCTTGCTTGCCCCCTCCCTGTCTTGGTCTGGAGGTGGCTGTGTGTGCACATGTCTGTCTGTACACACTGAATAAATGAGCTGTGTGTCCGTATTGTGCGCACACAAGCCCAGTGTATATATTAGCGCTGTGACTTGACCCTGACGGGCCTGGGCCACTGTTTGGGCCCGTTTGCGGGGTCGTGGGAAAAAGGGGAGACCTCTTTTCACAGCCGCTGCGGCTGCTGCATTCGGCCAATGGAGGAGCGGAGACGTCACCCCCTCCCTGCTGCCCCCATTCACGCTGCAGCCTGCTGCCTTTTCACAGCGCTTCCCTCATCCTCCCCCTCCTCACTCACTCCTTGAACCCCCCACCCACCCCTTCCATCTTCAGAAATACACCTCGCTATTGAAGAAGCGCGTTGCATGGCGCTGTCAGAGGGGCCTGCCTGGGCCATTCTCTTCCTGAGAAAATCAACTGCCTCTTCAGTCACTGGAGATGTTTTTCAGCCTAAAATGGCTAGCTTTTTTCGAGGAAAATAGTTTTTTGTCCTACCCTTTAACGAATAAAAGACATTATTTAAACCTTTATCTTAAGCAAGAAAGGAGAAATATGCAGGCCTTAATTTATGTCAGCATTCGCTCACTCCGCATGCAGCAGCCACTGGCCAGCTTTGCCTTTCAGCCAATCAGCATATTCATTTAAAAAGATTTATTTCAAGCTGTATAATGCAACAGCTTTACTTTAAATCAACTTACAGACAGACATGCACTGACATCTAAACTATACTTAACTATACAAAGCTACTAGAAATAATTAAATATGACCATAATGTAATGAAAGTCTACTTCTTTTTCTTCTTCTTATTATTATTAGTAGTAGTAGTATTAGTAGTGCCATTCTCCTGTAGCAGTAATTACAGCAGAAGTTGCAGACCTAAATAAAATTCTTTTAACAGGATGTTTTTCCCTATAAAAATCCATCTTCTGACAGGTAAACTAAGGTGTGGTGTACAAAATGAAGACATGAACTACAAGATACATGTGCCTCTTCTCTCAACAAGACCCCTGAGAATCCCCAGTACACCACACAAAACTGCTCTGAATGTCATTTTACACTGAATGTTTATTTCCCGATACATGACTTGAGCTAGAACATTACATGTAATGAGGCACAGTTTATTGCACTTATATCTAGCGACTGTACTTTTGTACAGACAGCATTTCAAAATCACTCAATTTTATAGATTCTCCTTTTCATATAGAATTTGTTTAGCTATGCAGCCTCTTCTCTCTCACTTTAATTGCTTCAAAAATGCTGCTTTTGATTGATCTGTGTACTCTCTGCGTTCGATTTGGTGAGCTAATATGAAGCAGGCAGCTCAGATGTGTGAGGCAGAAGAAGGGTGAGAGGAGGCTGAGGCTGAAAGGTAGTTAGATGCTATAGAGTGGGGGGAGATAGCCACAGGCAACTGAGTCCCCTCTGATCCTCTCTCTCTGATTCCTCAATTCAATTCTTCCTCTGGGCAAAGCTGAGCTAGAACTAGGCCAATGTCACAGACTGTTTCTCTGTCCTAAAACTGAAAAAAAAGAGATTTCTTTCTCTCCATGATGGAAAGCCATCTTTTCATGATAGGTCTCACTCTGAGCTGAAGCCTGCTGTGTGTGGAAGTTTGTGCTCTTCTACCCTCAGCTTTCACTTTTGCAGTGACTAATGCGCTCGAATATTGTAGGTGATCAATGGATCTGTACTGCTAACGTTCTCCTCCATTTCTTCAAGAAATAGGATGAAGAAGGAGAATTCCTGTCACGATCTGACAAATGTGACAGAATTAGGATGTCTGGCCATTTTACAAGAGCCTTGTCAGCCACACTGCAAAATGGATCACAACACATTCTTCCATTACAAAACTGGATCAATACTACAGCAACGTCTCAATATGTACTTTGAATTGTGAACTGTAGCCTACCAAAAAGTACAATATTACACTGCGTGTAGTATCAAACATTATTTAAGGACTGTATAAAAAAACAGCTTCTTAGATGTTTAAGGAAGGGGTTATTAAACCTTTTTTTTCAACTAAAGATGCCTTTAACTGTAAAAATTGTTTCCTTCAAGATATATTAATAAATGTAATAGCGGTAGGTTAATTATTTAAATGTGTACCCTACACATAATAAACGAAATATTTTTTCCTATTTATTGGAGTTTGAAATTTTCGCAACAGCTCTCTGTATGGTTTCAATTCATGTGACCAGTGAAATCCTACTAACTAATTGCGCTAATTATTAGAAGTATGTTTTTGATTTTGAGCATGGAGGACACTAGATAAAATGATGAAAATATAAATTTAATGTAAAATAATAATAACTTTAAGTAATATAATAACTTGGATACTGGGGGCTTGTGATTTCCATCACTGTAACAGCTAAGCACTCCAGACTCCTGGATGTCCCCACAACCCACGTTGAGAACCAGTATTTAAGAGGACTTGATATAGTTCCCAAAAGTCGGTAACACATCCAATCATATCTGGACTTACACATGCTTTCTTCAAAGCATTGCACTAGTGACGTACGGGTACTGGAACCATAATGTTTCAAGGATTATGGCTCTATTAATTAATTAATTTATTTATTTATTATTATTATTATTATTATTATTATTAAATATTATTTGAATTATTAAATCAAACTACTATGGTGGCATTTAACTGGCTGTGGCTGTGACATACTGTCCCAGTGGAGCTATAAGACAACAGACAACATAGTCTTATTATTAACGTGAGTTTTTTTTTTTTGCGAAATACAAACAAAAACTGCTATTACATTTATTAATGGGTACATTTGAAACATCACAACAAGATTTTTCAAATGTGCCTTGATATGTTTTCGCTACCAAATACTGCAAAAATTTGAAACCATTGAAAGACCACTCTAGTTCAAAAGGAAAACGCTGGTGCAAAAGGAGAGAGAGTAAGAAAGCAAGTCTGAGATTTTTTTATGTGCTGGCAGAAGAAGACGGAAAAAGGTACTCATTTCTTTTTCAATCTGTGTTTCACAATGCATGTGTGCCTGGAGAATTGCAGCTAAAGTTCAGACTAGGTGCCTGCCCCCATCTTGCAAAAAAACCACTAGAGTTGTGGGGGAGTGAAAAAGAAGGGAAAAATGTGCCATTGAACTCTGACTTGAGATTGTGAGGCAAAAGAAGAGAGCGAGTCTGGAGTGGCTTGGAGGGAGAGAGCTTCAGGATGAAGTGGAGGAGATGGAGGGAGGAGGGAAGATGGGTGAGAGGAACGGAGGGAAGGAGGCAAGGGAATTAGGAAGGTGAGGGACTAAGCCACCCTTACAGCCTTTCCACATGAGCACACCTTATAAACACCCCATGCAATATCGTAAAGGGATAGGGGGATGGACATGAGAATTAAACTATAGATTTCAGAAATGACCTCCACACTGGCTTTTCTGCCAACAGCAAGGATACTAACAAAATTGGATTAGGGCATAATGTGGTAAAGTGTAGGAAGAAAATGGAGAGCAAATGCATATCACCACAATCACAGGTGAGATACTTTATCTCATAATCATAAAATATAGAGCTTCTTACTGTTAACTCATCCAAATAACCTAGTGGCTTTAAAATGACTTTTACTGTAAGGTAAATAAAACAGACCAGACTAACAGCTAATAATTACAGCAGTTTCATAAGAATCAAAAAACTTTATAAGAATTCTCATAAGAATCTCATAAGAATTGTTCAGTTTAGGTTTAGGCAGTGTGTGTTTAAACTGATCTATCAATTTATGAATGCAAAAACAGGGAGTTCCTAAAACTGTAACCTGAGCATGAGAACGAGTGCAAATCTTGACCTGAAAATCATGACAGATTTGCAGTGTGTGACAGAGATGACAAGCAGCCTATGGGTTAATGCAGGGTAGTGCCATGTCTCTTTATGGATGGGTACAAACAGAAGTCGTGAAATAAACGTAGAAGCAGCCGCCATGAAGAATTTCACTCTGACTCGAGTCATGTGACTTTCCCCAGCCTTACAGTTTGCCACCAATGAGCGAGTTCAAATGCTGTTGCCATAGTAATCCCCTGAATGTTTGCTATCCTGCACCGAGCTTTTTTTTTGTGAAAGAGGATGGCTGCTTTCTCACATCATTTAAGACACTGTACTTCAAATAATACAAATCTACTTCTAAATCTCCAGAGCACGAATCGTCATGGTGCCGTTAGCACCAAGTATGCAGTTCGATAAGATTCCTTTTTCTATCTCTTTCTGCTGTGTTAACCTGCATTGCTTTCTGAGTATGTAGTTCTGTGCATAACTGAAGTCAGAGTGGAACTCAAGGTCACATTGCCAGATATATTAAAGCCCCAGGGGTTTCAATACTCACCTAAACCCAGTACTCTTGCATCTGGTTTGTGTTTTTGGCCTTGACTTTCAGCATCTCAGGCTGTGGTCCACATCTCCTGCACAAAACAAAGCAGATATATTTGTTTGTGAATACGTATACCTCCAAAAGAATGCATGTTTAAAAATAAATCATGAATAAGTGTAGATGACGCTCACAAAAAGTGTGAAGCAATTTCAGAACAGGCTTGTATTATAATCTATTTAAAAAGCAATTGTCTACTGCAACAAGGTCAAGTAAACCTTCACAATTAGGCGAGTTGATAATGCAGCTGCCTTGCAGACACATGCGCACACACACACACACACACTGCAAACAGCAATATGGCTTTGGATTCTATTGACATATGAATTCACATAAACCAGATAAATTAGATGGCATACCTTTTTTTATGCAATTCATGCATGTTTATATTAACAGCACATACACATAATACATGCAAGTGAGCAGTGAGTTTTTAGACAGTAAAAATTATTTAACCACTGTGAGACCCATCTGTAATCTTTGTATATAGTCTTTATATTTATATATGAGAGAGTGAGAGAGATTGATAGATGGAAAGAAAGAAAGAAAGAAAGAAAGAGAAAGTTTTTACTTAATAAAGGAAAGGTGCTGCATTAATCCCAAGTTTTCTGTGTGTCTAATCAAACTTTAATAGATGTGAAACTTTTTAAACTGAATTAGTCCAATATAGAAAAAAATTACATAAAAACAAGAAAATTTTATAAGGCTAAATACAGACTCTCATCCAACGGCAGTAAGGAGAGTGCATAGACAGAACAGAGCTACATTATTATGTAAGTGCTCTTATTTCCCACTGTTAAGACTAATACTAGTTATACTATTATTATTATTTCAGCAGTCTGTTGTTGTAGGACACAGCTAACGTAAACGCGGAATATGTTGTGTCGGATTAAACGACGAATTTGACCTCTGTTTTGCGGAAAAAATACATTAAAAACAAAATGTAAAAATATATCATTTTAGAGCCAAGCTAAGCTCCTGCCTAACGTAAATCAGAACCAAGGTGATTCGAGCTCAAGCTAGGTCACGTGAAGTAGGTGGACAGTTCTGGAAAAAAAAGGTTAAGGTAAAAACTTTTGTTGCCTTATTCTGCGATAGGAATTTCAACATCACCTTCAGCTGATTAAAAGGTGTAGTTTAGTGCGGCTCTTGTTCAGTCTTGGAGATGTAATAACGCACACGGCGGCTTTTCCTTCCTGTTTCATTTGATGGATCAGAGGCGGTTGCTAAGCTACCGCACTCCGGATTCACGAGCTCAGACGGGAAATGAGTGACATTTGCTTTCTGAAGCGAAAAAGAGAAAAATGAAAACTGAATGATAATGAGAGAGGAAAGTCCATTTCACTGCGCAGGTTCGACTCGAATGAAGGATAACAGGCCAAAATAGTTAGTCCGTTTAAAAATATGTCGTGGTACATCAGCGTGAAATTCATTTTGTTACACTGACATAAAAGTGTGTCTGTGTTGGAGGTGTGACAGTGAGATAGGTTACTGCAAAGAAAATCTGAAATAATTTATTTATAACCTTGGTTGCCACAGTTTAATCATCTTTAACAAATAAACATAAATAAGGACCTCCAGATGTTTTCCACCATAGCTTACTGCTAAGAATATGCACAAAAAGGAGAATTGCCACATTAAATTAAGATTTATCAAAATACAGTATATAATTACTAAAGTCCGAAATAGAACACAAATACAAATATATGAAATGAATATGAGGCTTATTTTACACTGAGGAACAGCGAAGTCTTTTAGATTTATTTGAACTATGCTACCTGCCTTTTTAAACCAAGCAGGCTAAAAATATCCACATCATATCAATGTAACAGAGCAAATTCTTTTCAGTTTTTTTATGTGGGTTTTGTGTGTGTGCGTGTGTTTCTTTATATTAAGTAACTGGACTTATAATAATACAACTAAAGTTATAATCCTATGTCCAGTCTTGTGCAAACAAAGGTTACAGAAGGCCAATTAAAACAAAGATTACAGAAGCTGGACTTAAATAGCCTACGCAAACTTAATACAGTCTCTTCCAAGTAACGGCACTGTTTTACATGGAATTGCATATCCATCTTTGTCTTGATATCAATTATATTAAAATGTTTAAAATAAGATGGGTAAAATGCCTGTTTAAAATAGGAAGATTGTCTAATAGCATGTGAATACCTGCAAACGAACCTTCACACATGCAATGCACACTTAAATGTGTGTGTATGGGATTGTTCGAATTAAGGTACTGACCACCTCACCTCTAGCTACTTACAAATAATGTTACTAAAAAAAAAAACTCAACAAAAATATCAGAATGTCATTTTCCTCTGGTGACAGTTGTATTTACTGAATTTTGTCAAGCCTTTACTCAGAGAGCATTTTAACAGCATGTAGCACAAATGCCGCTTTGTTAGCCATCCTCTTACAGCAAGCCACACACTGGGAAGGTATAACACTCAGGCTACCTCCTTTAACAATAAAACAAATTGGATGCACAATTTGTATGATAATAGTCGTAGCTTCCTTTTTTTTTTTTCCTTAATCAGTTGTGTATTGTAACAACAGCCATATACAAAAATATTGTTTCCATAAACAGATCCTCTTAAATTAAGATTCTCATTCTCTAACCTGCACACATGTGTTTTGCCCTTCTTTTCCTCCTAATATATTTTTAATCTGTAGCAAAATTGAAATTCAGAGTTGGTTACATATAACCGAGATTAGTCATGGGTGTAGACAATGGTAGCGCTGCATATGCCAGGTGCTAAGACAAGACTCCATCTGCCAGCTCTCACTGCAGGCCCAGACACATATTAATGTGGGAAAACGTCTGGGACACCCCTCATGCAGACAGGCAGGCCTCAGACTGGATGTCCATCTCTGGGGCATATTTACATCAGTCATTATGGACATGGCATATGCGTAATATCTGTAATATGTCATTGCATTGTTTATTCTCCATGAGAAAGCTAAATAGCAAAGCTAAAGAGATGTGAATGTGGGTCTTTTAATGACATTTAGCCTGAAGCACTTCACTTTGAACTTGAAATCTGTTGTGCTCATATTATTTTCCAATACAACACTATGTTGTATATTTTCATGGTAGCATCCTTGTTAAAGGAGTTTTCTACATAAAATATAACTGCAATACAATTTGTAATGTTGTAGGTCATGTATTTGTAATGCTTACTGCAACAAAGCTAGCATTTCACACTCAAATAATATAACTGCTCTAGAAAACATGGTAGGCAAGTAACCTGCTGTGTTGCCTCTCACTCATATAAATTCCCAGCATTCCCTTTCTCACAAGTTCATGTTCATGACAAGGGTAAAATGTCTTTGTTCATACAGAATAGTAGGTGGATTAAAACAAAACATAAAGCATGTATCCTGATGATAGATCTCTTACAAAGCTTATAATGACAACAAAATAGGGGATTTAAAGCACATGTGCTCATCCATTCAAGGTCATGGACAAATGCAATGTCACCCTGGTCTTAAAACACCTGACTGTTTTTTACACAATGGCTTCCCACAGCACAGGATCTACTCTGACCTATTTGATCCATGTAAGCAGCATGCCATACATAAAATGAAACAGCGAGTACAGCAATTCTATAAAAGGCCACGTCTGTCTTGACAAAAAGTGGAAAAAGATCTTTTGATAGCCAAAAGTTTGTTAATATTCTAGAGAGAAAATGATGATTGCACAGAAATACCTGGAGATGCAAATCTGTAACTTTCTGTAATACAAGTGTACTAACATTATCCTTCATACTGGATTGAGTTGTGTAAATTCTTACTCATTTCAAAGTGTGTTAGTTTAGTAACCTTGCATCTCTTAAATCTCTACATCCAATGATATGCATCCATATCACAATTCTTTATTGTATCCTGGAGCATTTTTAAATTTAACAAGTACAGAATAAATGCAAACTTGTAAATAACTATGGAGAAAAATGTTCAGTGTTGAACAGTATTTCACTAACATGTATAACATTCATGTTTTTGTCACATAGGCCAACAATGTTGAAGCTTAAAAGTTCGCTGACTACAGATTTAGCATTCTGTTATATCTAATGTCAATCTATCAGTTCTTTCTAATACACTACAAGATTTAAAAAGCATACTTGTTCATACTTATTCAATAACTCCTTATTAACAGGCAATCAGGCTCATTGGACCCAGTGTGGTCTAAAATAACCCAACATTTACACATATAACGAACACACACACACACACACACACACACACACTGACTTGTGCCTACACTGACTTATGCTTTTCCATAATCTCTAGCATATATGGATGCACATACGAGCGACTGCACACTAGACCACGTGACACAAGATCGGACCAATCATCTAAAAGAACTCCCTTAACCCTTTTGTCATCGTCTAAAATCCACATGAGCATAGTCTATGGTGGAATGTGTGCCACACACCCTGCAGAACAGGACTGTACTTCTTCATTACTTATTATACTGAGTATATATATATATATATATATATATATATATACTGGGTTGCCAGAATGTCTTTTTCCAAACCTGATAGGCTGCAAAACCAGGTGAGTGTAAGTCATGAACCCAACAGCAATCAACCACTGTACATTCAGATTAAAGTATATCAAGTCCAGTACTTGTGATTAAAAAAACAGCCTAAAAAGAAGGGTATAGATCAATCTGGCAACACGGATCTTCAAGCGCAACCATCTAGTGCGAATGTCGAGCGTTAAACACGGGGGCTATGAGAGGCAGACACCTGCATTTACGCACCATGCAATAGAAAAAACACATTTCCCTCACGTGGATTGCCTCAGATGATGACTCAGACAGGGAGTGAAAGTGAACCGAGTGTCCCGGTGTCGCCTACCGTCTCGTCCGCGGTGCTGCTGTAGCGAGCACCACCGTTTCTCCCGTGCACATCCCCGGAGCTCAGCGCCGACGCTCTTCGCTTTCCTTCCCCCTTCTTTTCCTCGCGATTCCAAGAGCATCGGAATCGGCCCGAAGTGGTGGGAATTAGTTTCTACATTCGGTTCTCTAGCTTTATGATATCGCATAAAACTCATACAGCTAGATAACCAAAGAGAAAAACTAATCCATGGCTCTTAAAGGCACCGCTGCGTGCCGGATATGCAGCTTCTGTTGTGGTCACATGGAGCTGTCGCGTTCGTTCGCGTGCAGTGCCGACACACACGCACGCACACACACACACACACCGCGCACTCGCATACAGCATATGCGCACATGGCCATGAAATAAAATGCTCTTCACAAAGCAGTTAAATATTACATTATACACCCAGCAGTCTATACACACACACACACACACAGACACACACGGTTTATGTTAAACGCTGACCTTAATGCAGTACAACCAGGTGTGCGTGCGCGCGCGCGTGAGAGCGAGAGAGAGAGAGAGAGGCTCTCTCTGGTACAGTAGGCCTTGAAACGTTTTACCAAATTTGTAACTAAATAAAACGTGTCCCTGAAGAGCTTCGTAATTTATCTCTCTAATAAAGAGCCCCAGGCCATCGGTGTACAAACCTGACTATCGTTTTACAATTCTGAGTTCGGAGGTATATATAACGGCATTCTGGTAAAATAGCAAAGAATTAATATTATTACAGAACAAAAGCGTAGATGACTGGTAGCTAAATGTATTGTAGGAGATGTGATGTGATGTGAAAAAGCGGTGTGTAGACTCTTGACAGTATAATTTCCCAATTACAACCAACCATTGAGAAAATCGGACTTTTTCTTTTCATTTTACTTATGTTCCTAGGTACCAATAATATAGGTTCTACAATCATATAGGTTCTACAATCTATAAATAAAACTACATATATCATACAACTTACAAGCAGGCTGCTTGATAAGACCACAAAATTGTCAACACAATTCACAATGCACTCCTCAATCCTGTTCATGAAGTTTTAATCGAAAATAGTCGTACTGCATAATGTGCAAAATAAAGTCTTGCAGTACAAAATAAAAATAATATTGTTGTCTTTTAAATGTAAAGCCTTTAAACATTTATTGGTAAAACTATAGCTAATGGTTACTAGAATAGACAACTGCTAAAAACTGTAAATGTATTATTATTATTATTAATTAGCAGTTAATAATAATAATAATAATAATAATAATACTTATAATAATAATAATAATAATAATAATAATAATAATAACTTACGGAATAACTTACGCCTTCTTACTGTTTAATTCCTTCTTTCCACGTGTGTCCTATTCCACATGTCCAGATGGAAGAGAAGCTCTAGAGAAGTTACACGATGCTACAAACCCACGATTTGCTCCCGACGACAGAAATAAAAATCAGACTGCATCCTAGATCGCGTGCGTTTATAATAAACATTGTGTTTAAAAATAAATAAGGCACCAAGATGTTTGAGGGTAAACCGGATCCCACTATGAGCACTCTAATAGCAAGGTCCTATTTATCCGATTTTGCACCGAAATGTGCGTTTTTTTCACAATAGCTTCTCTCTTCCTTTCTCTGCGTTCACTACGTTCTTTTTCTGTTGTTTTCTCCATTAGGGTAGCCAAAGCCGATCTTTGAGCATCTTTAGGCAGTTTGGAGAAGGACGACGTGAAGGGAAAGCGACACGAGCTGTAACTGCCACCCCCGGGGGGCAGGACTGGGCCACTGGGGGTCAACACGCTGTGATGTCATCACCATTTCGCCATGCTTATTGATAACACATGGCTGAGCAAACTCAAACACCGAGCAGCCTATTACCACGCATTCAAATCGCCAACAATATATTGTTTAATGTTTTCTTTTATTCAGTGAGTCTATTCTACATATCAGGCTACATATCGATGGGTCTATTCTGCATTTGATATGTAGCCTAATGTTTAAAAACCAGCACATGCTATATAGAAGCTATATAGCTACCCATGGGGTCAACTGGGGTTACGCTTTCAACAATAAATTCAACAAAGATATCTTCAGGTAAGAGGCTGAATTTGTTCATTATACCACTGAAACATTTAGTGTAGCTTATTGTCATAACCTACAGGCAACAGGACACTGACTATTGCTAAATGCTCATAATTATGATAGTTAAAAGATAACGCTGATTTTGTTATTTAACTACAATGCGTCCATTTAAAATGAGAACCCAAAAATCTCGTTTGCTCTCCTGTTACACAGCCTACTATATATTTCCTGTTTTATTTTCTTATTTTTTCCATTTTTTTATTGTTGTAGTAAACGTGATATTACTACATAACTACATACTGTACAGTACAAATGAAAGAGCGAGAGAGGGGGGGGCAAAGACACTTGGAGAGAGAGGGAGGGAAAGAAAGTGATAAAGAGAAATGCTTTAGTTAATTAAATTTTTAATAACAGGTAAAATGTTGTAAATATTGTATTTAGATTGACAAGACGACCGTAACTATGTATTCATTTTTGAATTTGTTAATAATAATAATAATAATAATAATAATACGATATTAAATATTGAACATTGAAACCAGGCCTTAGAGTCTTTGGAGGAATCAGAGACTAAGATTTACAACATGAAATCACCACTGGAATATTTTTTTTTATATTTGTATTTTTAATTCACCTCCGTTGATTTACTTTACTCGGTTCCACAGGACTATGCTACATTTTTGACTATACATGCACATGAGGACCCACAACAATATTAAAACATTAAAAATGCGAAACAAAATACGAACAATAAGACAAATCTAATTATTCCTGCATAAAGCAGAAGGAACAGTATTAATATCTCTCTCTCTCTCTCTCTCTCTCTCACACACACACACACACACACACACACACACAAACACCTTTCTGCAAGATCTCCAGCATCCTGTTCTTACGTCACGTCCTGTTGCAAATGATATAACAATATGACAAAATAGCTAAGTAATTTCAGAAATAATTACAGGTTTAGTTTCGCCAATATTAAAAAATGTTATCAACGTATTTTTTCTTTTGTTGTATACACCTAAATGACTGCTTACGCCTAGTGTTAGCAATAGCATTTCTACTACCTGGAAAAAATTAAGCTTCAGGCTGAAATTTTGGTCACGTGATATCTCTCTTTTAATCTCTCTCTCTCTATCCCTCTCTCTGTGGCCCCTTCTATATGGATAAGTTCATTACGGCGGTAAAGCGCGAACCTCTCATGCCCCTGTCCATGGTGCTGAAATCACTTCCGCTCCCTTTAATATATTGTAACCTCTTTTCGATTTCACGATAAAGTCACAACGAATGTTGTTTTTACTGCATCTGACCTCGTCAGAAATTATGTGAAATTATTTTCTTCCTAAAAAAGTTTTTTTGCAGTGCATATATTTTGTTGTTATACAGGGGTGTATAATAATAATAATAATAATAATACGTAATTTTTAAAAAGCGTATTTTTCTAGGTAAATATCACACAGCACAATTGGTATTATACGAGTTAAGCTTTTAAATGGCATTTAAATGGTATGTAATTCCTTTAAAATACCTCATACCACAGAGATATTTCTATTAATAATGAGAACAAAATGATATAGAAAGTTTTATACAAACACACACACACCTAAATTTATTTTCAGTCAATTACACTTTCATTACATTTACGCACACCTACTAGCCCAGAAGACAAAAGTACTCACTGCAATTTACCAAGTACTTCAATAGTTTATCTATTCGTTCCACCTGTCCTGTATTAAACAGCCCATACCGCCTCCATGCCCTCCCCACCCCCCCCCCAAAAAAAAAAAAAACTGATTAATGAATTTCACACCGCAGTTCTGCTGAACATTTCTTTCCCACAAACAAGTGATCGAGAAGGGGAAGAACATGTAGACCGAAAAGAAAGAAGTCAACATCAAGTTCAACAGCGTGCACGCGCTCATTAACATGACAATGGCGTCTGAGAGCACACAAAGTCTTTCTGAACAACAGACTCGGGCGTCAATGCGCTCCGGGACATTTTCCCAGGCTCCTGCAACAATCGCACAACTGTTTGCTTTTTTTGGAGGAGCGGGGATTACCTCCACAGCCCTATGGCTCAATATTTCATCTCTGAGCACCCGTGGAGATTAAATCATGGGGACAATTTGGTTAAAATGCGGCACATTAACTCTGAGCAAACGCCTTTTTTGAGCTACAAAAAATACTGATTATGAATTGATGACCAGCAGAGGCTTTTTTTTTTTTTTTTTTTTTTTCAAAAGACCAATATTAAATAAACTTTGATATAATATAGACGCTATATCATAACAACTGGTTATCTTTTAAATAGGTACACAATTACTTTTTTGCTGCAAGAGGGAATTGTTCAAGAATATTAGAATGAAAAATACAATGCCCATACACACTCCAGTAATCTAAAACTAATCCACATCCCCAGTCGTTAAGCATTTGATGGTCTTTTAAAAGCCTTTAAGCAATGACCAAGATTTGTTTAAAATACTGTAGTAATCTCTTCTGCTTTCTGTATTACGCTCAGTTTATGGGCTTGACATCAGGTTTATCTGTGTCTCATGTAGTAGCCTACCCCATGCTAATATGGGTGCAGGAACTCAAATAACCTTACCATTGTCAACTGATCACTATATCTGAGCCTATGCAATGCAGAGATACAATGCAGAGAAAAGTAAAATAACCCATATAGTTTTCCCCTGGAGCCTACGAAACTAACAAACATCTTTTAACCCATTTTCAGCCCGACAGCATTGTTTGTAGCATTAACCAGCAGTTAAGTAATAAACACACAGTTAAATATACAATCCTCATTTATGATAGTTTAACTTTGAGCTAGGCAAAGAGTCATATTAACACTTTAAATAACTTACTTTTCAGACCTTTTCACCTTACTGCTTTGGGCTGAGTCACAGTTGAGATGAGTCAAGAAAGATTATCCTTTGATACAGATGAGCTGCGCGATATGAAGTAAACGCATACTAAGGGCAGATCGAAGCCCAGGACAATCGCCACATCTTCAACTGACCAGCAGGTTTGTGAAAGAAAAAGCGCCGTGATGAGTTGCGTTGCCTCGGAAACGCGCGCTCTCAGTTCCGCATCCACAAGGCGCGCGCCCAGAAACCGTTGCTATGTTGCACCTTCTCAACATGTCAAACCACAACGCAAGGGAAGCTCTGACTGGCTAACTGTCTCCACTCAGCCGTACGCACGCATGCGTCTTGACGTCACTCTCCTCAACGTTTTACGTTATAATGTCACACGACTCAGAATAATTCTTTATTGTTTAGTTCGCCCGGGTGTTGTCGCCCGGATGTTGCCTCCCTTGTTTTTTTTTAGAGGGACTAAATTATCTCAATAGATAAAAACCTTTAAAAAATAATAACCTTTCAATGTCATTGTGCATATTAAAAGGTCACTATTGCAATAATTGAAGTTTATTATCAGCTGTCCAAACTGTCTTGTCTTCTAACGTTCAAGTTTTCCTTAAAGCTCGCGTACAATGCTAATGCTATCCTATAGTGCATACTGACAATACATCCTGATATTAAATCGTCATATTCTCATAGATAATGACTACACTGGTCGTCTTGTTCATTGGTTGTTAAAGAACAGCAGGCGATGTCCTTAGTGGTGAAAGAAAGTGAACGAAATGTCAAGTTCTATGCATTGTTTCTGGATATAAACAGAAAATGTGAGGAAAAACCCACAGCTAATTTTAATGCAAAAATAAATAAATCAATCAAACAATATTCAAAATACAACAATAATAATAATAATAATAATAATAATAATAATAATAATTATTATTATTATTATAGGAGTAGTAGTGTAGTAGTAACCGTATATGGGTAAATACATTGCCAGGTTTTAAGGTACTTCACTGGATCTATTAAATCCGGAACTGAAATAAATAATAATAATAATAATAATAATAATAATTATTATTATTATTATTATTGTTGTTGTTGTTGTTGTTGTTGTTGTTGTTGAATAATTAAGTCGTTATTCTTTTGCCACCAGTGTCTCCTTAATTTTCTGTTATCTCTTTTTTGGCGAGTAAAATTGTTGTATTTCATGATTCTTTAAATATTTCGTTTAATTTTAGGACAAAAAATAGTTAGGAAATTAGTTTGCTATTTTGGTAAGTAAACGACAATAGCTTTTAAAATGCCAAAACAACGCTTTTGATTTCGATATATTTTTGTTTTTTTGAATAATTAATATCCTAAATAAAGCCAATCATAAAACCCCGAGTCAAAATTATAGGTAATCATGCGAGCTACAGAAAACAGTTAACGAGATTTGGGGATGCGGGATCCTGTTTGATTCACAGACGTCTTTTAAGAGCTTATAAGATAATTTTTTTTGTTAATTCATCTGTTTTATTGCATATTGCATAGTTTTATTTTAAAACAATGAATTGGTATTATTGTGTGGTTATTCTGAGAATGCACAAAAAATCCCCAGAGTTGAATTTCCATTGGATTTGGAATTGGATTCCAAATCCATCTGAAATTTTCCTAGTACGGATATCTATTTAAATAAATAAATAAATCACACATTTGTACTCTTTCATTTGGTTTCTAGCACGCTTTGTAGATTTTAACATTATAAATTCTACATCCCAGGGTATAAGCGGAATCTCAGTGGATGATGTGGGCACAAAAAGCAGACATAGCGACACCCATCGGTGAAAAGGCGTAATAAAAATGTTTGATGCCAAAGTGTGGACCAATAAAAAATAAAGGGATAAAATGTTGGCCAGAGTAGGCCTGTTGAAGTAAATATATGACATAAACATGAACATGAAATGACTGATCGCTATTTTTCTGAACAATTCGCACTTCTGGTGTTAAATCTAGTTATTTAAAATAAATAAATACATAAATAAATCAACTAATAACACACTGCTTATGTGGGGAACTTTAGAAAATAAATCTAAAAATAACTTTAAAATAACATAAGATAAACAAATAAATAGATTCCTAGGGGGAAATGCTAAAAAATTCTAATGTTTTAAAGATGAACATATTTTAAATGCCCATAGGTTAATAAAAGAGGCCAGAGCAGACGTGCAAATCATTTAATGTTATTTAAAAAAATCGTGAACACTCTAGCGCTTCAAATTCTTCAGGTTAAAAAATAGGTCCTTACAACGTCGGGGAATGAATTTGAGGCATGTTGAGGCATACACATGCAGTATTTCTAACACTAATAACGGTTCACATGCCATTGCCATAATAGGCATAATAGCTCTTATTACAGCAATACGCTATAATGACCCTATTACAGAGTGTGTAATAGTGTCTATATATAGGAGACTAAAATAATTCCTTTGATTATGTATTGTATGATGTAGTGAATATTGTCATGGTGAAATTATTGCACGGGCGTAATTGCAAGCATATGCAAGAAATATGGCGTGTAGTCACATACATATTGTCACAAGCTATGAGCTGCTAAGAGCTCCGTACATTGAAAACAGCACCCCCATTTTCTACCATGCTGTAACGCTTTGAGGGATCTTGTTTTTATTATGGTCATTTGGTCAGAAACCTGGTCTTGCAGGATGTCGGTTTTCTTTATAAAAATATCACAAACATTTCGTGTGAATTCGTTGTATATACACCCAAATAGTATACATTTATCCCATCACACAAACTAATCTGAACTACTTGTGTTAACATAATTTTCTTTTAGTGCTATCCAATAGTTTTTATGTATAAAAATCTTGGCGTGTTGAATTACCGCTTCAAGTTCAGTTTGGAACAACTGCATACAGAAAGAGTTCACTAAACTCTAAATTCAATGCTTTATTAAATGAAACTTTCAATAAGAGCCTTATCGATATTATTGACATTTTGGAACCATTCATGTTTCAAGACCCTTTGCAACAGCATAGTAAGTTTTAATGGCTACAACCTGTAAAACAGCCTGAGTATTCTGGTTATTCGTCAATAACACATCATGGGTTTTGGTTTATAATAATTCTTAAGTTGACATAAAACACTCAGTCTTCTCTATAATTAAATTCAATAATAACAACAATATTATCATTCTTATACAAATAAAATTTACTTGAATTTTAGACTCCGATTTGCTCGTGAAATCAAACATTAAAATAACGTATAGACATATATTTTTTAAAGTTTTATCTTGGATATATCACCAAATATGACCATAATTAGTGTAAATCCAGCAAGTGTCAAACAGCACATTGTGCAACAGGTCTTACTTTTAAAACGCCAACTAAACACTACAGAGTAACCCAAAGCTGCAATATTTTTTTAAATTCTATTATTATTTATAAGAATCGCGTAGATAGCTATTGAATCATTTGTTTTTCTAACAATACACTTTTTTTTAGTACATCAAGAGAAAACAGTGAATATTTGAAATTTATACTTTCTGTAGTTGAAGGAACTCTGCACACTGCTGAACATTAACATGCACTCAGGGTAAAATAATCAATACACACCGAGAACTGGGCATCCATGTACTTTACTCTCTCATGTGTTACTAACATGAAATTTAAATAAATATATTTTAAAGAATTGCCATACTAATCAGCTATTCTTTTCAACTGACTTCCTAATTATCAATATTTTATATGATAGCACTCACTCACATTAAACAAGTAACATTATGTTTTAAAATGCTTCTTTTGACACTTGGGGAACTGAAATAAAGGAAATGGCACATCTGCAGTGAGCCAATCGGTCAATTAATTAACGTATCAATCCATAAATACAAACATAAAAGTGGATATCTACTCACCCTCAGTGCGCCTTCAGCATCACCAGGCTGTGGCTCCGAGAGAAGGGACGCGAACTGAGCTTTAATTGGCGCTGGACAACATGTTATGGAAATGAGCTCACATCAAGTCTTAAAGACTTATACCGAATAAAAGAAGAGACGGGGCAAATAAATTCCAGATCTTTACCTCTGAAGCTCTCCTCGGTCAAGTTCAAGCGCATAGCTCCAGTCCCTTGGTACCGGGGTTGCCAGATTGGGAGAGGCTCCACCAGTTTGCGCTATATGTTTTTTTAAAACTGTACATGTGCATCTGGGCCTCGATGTGTAACGTTATTTGACTTTAGTTTGAAACTATTCACTTCAAACATTTTAAGTTTAATTTAGAAATGTAGAAATATAGTTTTTTTTGTTGCAAGTAATTTATATTTTAACGTCGGACAGTCATAATATAAGTCTGTAATATTTTAAACATGCATCATAAACAAATAAACTAAGGATCATATTAAAAATAAAAATTGGCTTTAAAAAGAAAACATGTTGTGAAAGTGACAGGTGATTGTTTGAAAACCGTTTCTGAAGAAATATGTATGAATTAGACGTGTTAAAAGAAGGAAGTGAGGACAAGTAGATTAGATGTGATATCTGAGTATGTTTTCTTTAATAAAATATTTAGGGGAGAGTATTTGACACACACAAACACACATATATTTCTGAAACGTAATTCACATATTAAACCTGTAAGAGTTATTTGGTGGTGAAATCTTTAAAGTTTCTATGTGAACACCTTAGAGAGATTTCCAAGAGGTTTTTGTGATTTTTTAAAAGCCCAATATTACACAAATAACCTTTTGAAGAACTTCATCCTAAGTATAAATTGTAAAAATTTCAAAATTGCTATATTATATTGCAACAGTGTTATATAGCTATTAAACATTTTTTCTTCATAATACACTGAAGCTAGTTTTATGTCCTTGTGGTGTGATTTAAAAAATCATGCAACTCAAGTAGGTTACAAAATAGGTGAAAAGGAAATACAACTTGGGCATACAGTTTGTTCATTTTCTCAACACTATTTACAATTCTACAATTTGCTGAAGCACAAACATTATCATCTTTAAATCCCATGAATACATTAAGGCAACCTTCCACCAAGAGAGGGATCTGGGTATGTGGGAACGTGTGGGCGTATCCTCATTTGCATATATTCAAATAAAGCGTGACTAATATGCATAACCATTGAACAATAGATGCTCACTCCCACCAGCACCTCAGACTGAATCTTTCTTCTTAGAGGCCAAGCTTAGGGCTGTGAGAAAAGTGAGGCCCATGTGAGGTATCATTTGTACACTGTATAATGTTTTGTTCTCGTTGTTTATGGGTGGCCATGAATTTGGCTTGCAAAACATGTTATCATCTAAAGAGGTTCTGATTTAAATTGATTCTGTTCCTGCAAAAATGGAAAAAAAATTAAGGGTTTAGTTGACCAAGGGAACTGTATATATGTAAATGGTAAATACAGTTTATATTATTTTATAGCACAGACCCAGGTTCGATTCCCAGCCAATGTCCAAACCCCAGTCCGGAGAAAATGGGCATCCGGCATAAAATCTGTGCCAGGCTTGTGTGCAGATTGGATTGCCGCTGTGGTGACCCCTTGCTGGGAGCAGCCGAAAGACCACCAACCATCCAGTATTTTATAGCATCATGATGATCAAATACATGAAAACCTAGACAATGACTTAGTCTAATCCATCCTCACAGTTAATTTTATGTGCTGAGTCAGCTAAAAGAAATGGAGCATGGAGAAAGACATCTTACTCCAAAAATTAGCAAACATATCTGAATTTTATTTGAAAGAAAGGGAAAAAACTATGGAACAAAGTTTTGACAAGTGAATCAGAAATAAATGTCTGTGGTTACACTGGGGATCAGTATGCAAACCAAAAATCATCTACAGAGTACAGCAAATAGCAAAGCATGGAGGTGAAGACAACAGAATTTGCTCCTACTTTGCTGCTCAAGAGCCTTTTGTGTCAGAATGAGCTGAAAGGATGTACATAATATATAATCTAAAGTACAGAATATTATCTTACCTCACAAAAAGTAAGAGAAAGACAGCTGAAAAATAAAAATAGACACCATCCAATTTGAAAAATAAAGAGTTACACAATAATTTTTAATAATCCTTAAGCACCACATGTGAAACATCATCATCCATCCATTGTCTACATTGCTTGTCCTATATAGGATCATGGGAGCCTAGATTCCAGTGAACTCAGGGCACAAGGAATCCTTCTTGCGTGAGGTGCCAACAGCGCCTCAACGCAGAGAACAAAATACACACACTCACAAAAGGAGGGCACCAAACAACATACATTTATTACTGCAGATAAAGTATGAATCAATAATAAATTACAACTAAGGACACTGTGCATGAATGCAATAGCTTACATTTACTTCTGCAATGTTTGTAATGGATTTACAGTGTTTGATTTCCCTTGTTGATTAAAATAAATAAATAAATCAGCAATGTGACAAAAGCAAGCAATTATAACAAAGACGCATCGTCCTTTCAAACCCAAACTATATCCTCCAAACAAATGCAAGCACATGCAAGATTCTGATTTCAATAAAGCCGTGCATGCTGGCAGACTTACAGAGGGGTTACTTTTCTGCGCATCAGTGAAGGAAAACAGCCCCTGTTTGGAGCTAGCACATAAATGCACGGAAACAAAGAGCTCACTGCAAAGCTGCTGTTTTCTTTTATGCAGCCAAGTAGGCTATTTCCTATTCAGGGTGGAATAAAGGGCACCGCATTTCTGCACATTTCAATATTACATTTGGATTGTGCTCGTAGTATGTTTGAGAATCACAAAAAGTGGTTTAAAATCACTTTCCACAATGTCAAAAAGAAAAAAGCTCTTGCTGTGGACTTCCTACATAATTTTGTGTAATTTTTCAGTGATTTCAGTGCACCATTGAAAGATGAGAGCGTGAAGCTAATGCAACATTTGCAACAAAATGATCTATTTTCAAAATGGAAGATTATTGGAGTAAAATTACCATTTCCAGTTGGAAATCAGATAATTCCAACATTATGTCAATGCTGCTACTGTAAATATACCTTCTGCTTATTTATGTCAGAGCCTTGTATTTTCTATTCATTTCTTTTTCTTCAGTTTACCCATTTGTCAGATGTCTTAATCCAAAGTACCTTACAGTGAATTTGTTTGCATTATGAATGGTGAAAGAAACAAGTACACATTTAGGTGTAAGAAGAGAAAGAAAGCCGGAGAGAAAGCTATAATTAAGCACAAGACCTGTATCTGTTCACTGCTCTAGTCA
>JAQMYJ010000007.1:11582925-11593718 GCA_030014305.1 Clarias laeviceps
TCAGCAAATAAAATGTCAACATTTTAAGGTACAACAACAAAGGTATGGCCTCCGAAAAAGATTACCATTTTTCAACAGGACCTGTCAGAGTGTATGTCCACCCTGTGGAATTATCTGAAGAGGGTTGTAGAGCAAAGTATTACTTAAAGGGGTGTCACCATTTATGTTCCAAGGTAAGTACTTTCCTTTTCATTTCCTTGGAATGTTCCTATTTATTTTTCACTGGAACTTAGCTGGTTGCTAGATCACATGAAAGGTGAAAAAGAGATCATGATTTTGAATGGAGTTTCATTCTTCCACAATAAAAAAACAACAACAACATTTTAACAGGGGAGTGTAGACTTTTTATATCCATCTCATGTGTAAGTCCATGATGCATGAAAATCGGGTTTGGAGCAGTGTTGACTTTGCACTGAGTACATACAGTATGTACATATTACCAAGACCTTTTTTGGACTGAAATGTACTGAACTGTGTTGTTGAAGAAGATGAAAAATTCTGGCGCTAACTTGATACTGTACCAATATTTTCTAATGCCATTCAGTGTCATATCGGTTACAGTAGAGGCTCAACTAGTTAGGAATGACAAGCATCATAGCAATTATAGTAAATAATATCAAAATGAAATATTATCTGTTGTAGCAGAATGTACATACAGTACTATGCAAAAGTCTTGATCCACCCGTCATTTCTTCATATTTAGCCCCTAAAGAGCCAGATTTTCTTGTATTTTTATGTAGTGGAAGAATGGTTCTCCAGGCAAGTTGTTAGGTTTCATTTTTAGTCCAGTCCATATACCTGACCAGTTTCAGGAATGTTTTTTGTTTAAACATTCAAGCAGAAAAAACATCTACCTTAATGCATAAACCAGTGAAAAAAAGAGACAGATCTTTATAGATGGTCAGGCCAGTGATTAGTATACATGTGATGCTGAATGCTGAGTGGTTGGAACAGACGAGAGGGGAAATGAGGTTCCTGCTGAAGTTGTTATATAAAAGCGTGTAGCAGTAAAACATTTGTTGCAATTTATTTCATTTAATCAACATGATTTCATAAAATGTTAAATAAAATTATTTTAAGTGCTATGTAAAGTCATTTAAAATCATGTTTTCACTTTCTTTCAATCTCTTTTCTATGAACTCTACTTTGACTGAAAACAGTTTGGTTTCGCTTTGCGTCTCTTCTTTGCAGAATCTCTTAGTATTTGCCTTTGTTTCTTTTTTTTTTTTTTTACTCTGACGTTTTTCTTCCTCAAATACTATAATAATAATCCCTAGTCACATGACTATGACGTCATTTAAACATTCAGCCATTAAAATTATTACACATTTATTGTGATTATATAACATAAAATACACCTTTGGAAAAAAGATATCACTGCAGATTTTTCTTAAATCAGCATCTCGACAAGTGTAGTAACCATTCCATTCCAGTGTCTGTTGTATTCCAAGCAAACATCATTCTGCTTTATAAGATACTGTTAATGTGAGCACCTGAATCAAATCCTATTTAATGAAGAAATGTATAAAAAAAACAATGCTGTAATCATAACTCTCCTCTTGCAGTGTGAACAGATGGATGGTAGAACAGTGCTAGTAGTAGCTCAAAGGAAATCGGAAATGAAAAAATACCCACTGACCCTGCCAAAAGAGTTTTGTTTGAAGAAGAGAAAAGTTAAATCCTGGCTTTAGCATCAGGTTGGTTTCATCCATAATACTTCAAAGATGGCAGTAGACAAGAACAAGGTCAAGCAACTGACACTGAGGACAATAAAGCTACAGACTGGCAGTGGGGAAAAAAAACAAATCTCTACTGACAGGAATGACTGCAAACTCATTGAATGTCACTCAACAACTGTAAGATGACATTGAGTGATCTTCAAACACAGTGGCACTGATGCTCAAGTGATGCTCAAGTGAAGGTATGGATGGTTCGAAAATGGGTTCCAGAGGCAGGCCTGAAGTAATGCAATGAGAAGAAGAACCAGACTGAGGTTTGCAAAAGCTTTAGCCAACATCTAGTAATCTTATGGTTAGGGTTATCCTGGAAGAATATTTGCTTCCTTTGGCTGACTATGTTCCCCAAGTCTGAGGATTATTTTTTCTAACAGGACAATGATCCCTGCCACACAGCCAGGTCAATTATGGTGTTGCTGGATTATAGCCAGATGTAATGTAACTCTGTCATCGAGAGCCAATCTTCAGATCTGAATCCCACTGAAAACCTCTGGAATGTTATTGAGAGAAATATGGATGGTCATAAACCATGAATATTTTATAAGCTTGTGCAGAAATTTACCCAACAGTAATGTGAAAGACTGGTTGAGAGCATTCCAAGACATATGAAAGCTGTGATTGCAAATTTGGGTTATTCTACCAAATACTGATTACTGAAAGTTCCTTAGTTAAAGCATTAGCATAAGCATTATTTTTTTTGTTGTTGCATTATTCAAGATCTGCAAACAATGCATCGTTTTATTTTTGATTTTTCATCATTTTCTTTTAATAAATGGACTAAATAGCAATATTTTTATTTAGAATATGGGAGAAATGTCAGTAGTTTATGGACTAAAAAAACTGTTCATTTTACCTATAAAATAATAAACACCTATAAAATGTTTTTTTAGCTTTTGTATAGCTCTAGAAAAAAAGAAATGTTTTTATGTCTTGCATAAATGAAGATCACATAGTTTATTGATTTATTAATTTTCATAGTATGGGGCTTTTCTTTTAATAAAATTTTTCTGCTTCTGCTTCTTCTTATTATTAGGAATATTATTGTAATCTTATGAATTTTAATCCAAAGTAAACTTCATACTCATACAGATATACAGAAATAGCCCGCGAGATGACCTCGCTCACCTGTACACACAGGTATCTAACAAAAGCAGAAAACAAAACTGCTCTTCTTGGTTCGGAAGCCATTTTCAAGCATTAAATTTGAATCAATTTTATTACTTTTTAAACAGGAAACTGCATAACGCATTCAGAAAATTAAGACGAAGTTAGCAGTTACTTGAGCAGCGTGTGCCTATTTTTATCCATCTGCATTTTCGTTCACAGCTAAAAATCGCAATGTGTATATCTTTGGGCCAATCGTCTTTCAGCTCAGTGATTGGTTCTGACCAATAGGATTCCATATCTCTTGCAAATCCCGCCCTTCAACGCAGGGTCACGATGTCATTCAAAACTCATTCAGCTGTTTCTAGTACTCAAGTGCCTGCAGTGCAGTAGCTGCTGGGCGCTGTATGGGACCACGCTCGTTATTTAAATCTACAAATACGCCAAAATGGTAAGTGCATTTAAAACAAAGTTGTTTATTTTTCGTTCTCCTTTTATACTTCAGAAATTTAGTTATCTTAGCCTGTGTTAGCTGTAGAGATGCTATGCTAGCTAGGGGATCTTTAGCTGCTAGTTAGTTAGCTCGCTAGCTTGTTGAGTCAAAAATAAAATAAGCAGTATCAAGAACATTATACAAAGCATGGAATGAAACCTTTTTGATTGTTTCTTTAAAAAGTCTTCTGGTTTATCATCTGCAGCAACCTGGTTATCATCTTAAGACTAGTTATAGAGAGGCTGCATTAGATAAGGCTAAATCTTTACTACTCCCTACTCGAGTGCACTACACAGGCTATTAAAATAATGGCTGATGCACACTAGCTAGTGCACTATGTTTTTAAAGTGGAGCAATTTGGGATGGGTTTCACTTAGCAGTGCTGAAAGTTATCAAATCTGATAGTTTTATGTTCATATGCTTTCAGGAAAGCTTATCACAACAAGTAAAAGATTAGACAGGTTAAAAGTATGCAGACCATAGTTATGATGTATTTAATCGCAAACAAATGAGAAGAATAAATTTTGGCGTTTCCATTACTGGGAATGTAGATTTATCAAGACCCAATAAACAAGTTAAACCAATCTTATTGTCATGTTTTCAGGTTGCAAAAAATTTATAATTTGTCTTTGGCATTTATTTTTTCTTGGTTAGGCACTAATGGGAGTTCAGCTGGTGGTCAGCTTGCTGGCGGTCAGCATAATGCAGAAAATGGCCCCGCATTGCTCTTTCGCACGCTGGCTCCTATGCAATGGCAGGTGAGTGTCAGAGCTTGACAGATGCACGCTGAATAAGAATCATCCGTAATCGTTACCAACAGTTGTTCCTTTCAGTCTCTTAAGGTTCAAACATCCTTCAGAAGGAGAACTTTGTGCACTTGCAGGCAAGCAGATGCCCAGCAAGACTGGCAGGAGAGACAGGTGTGAGCTGACCTGATCATGTGTGTGCGCAAAACTTTCTGTTTGCCATTCTTGCCCTCTCTAACCTGGGCTGTTTTCAGGAGGCAGAATGGCCATGGAGAGACTAAGCCCCTTACAGTTCCGAAGGACATTGATTTACACTTGGAGAGCACCCCTGTGAATGTTATAGATGCTCTGGGTAAGGGTGAATAAGATTTTGCAAGATGTTTACTTACAAGAAGTTTTATTTACATAAATTAATTAATTCAGAATGAGCTGTTTGTATATACCGTTAGCTATCCACCATGTTTGATTACATACACAGTACATAATCTAAGTGACATTTGGTAATCAGGGTAACTATAATAAAAGACTCATGGTTTATTTGATAGTGTAACAAGTAGATAACATTATTTTACCAAATTAGCTATGTTTTCTATTGCATTTTTAAAATTATTTAAAATGCTAAGAACAAGGCAAGACAAATTTGTCCGAAATGATTCTGTGTAGATCTGGCTGTTGGTCACAGTAATTTAATCTAAAACCCACAGAGAGAGGGAGAGAACACCATGTGCCAAAATTCTCAGAAGTTAATCATTAGACTAAATGGAGCATTTAAAATATTGAAGTATTGGATCCAGAGACTTGATGATAGTATTTTATTATTTTTATACGATAGCAGTGCCCACACTAACCATTTTTACTCATTTTAAATGCCACTTTTTAATCTGCTTATGGTTACATTAATTTTGGAAAGTAGGGGAAAGATGTGCGTTCCTGATACTAATATACATTATACCAACATATTACTCCTCAGCATCTTGTTCGTTCTGTTCCCTTAAAATAAGAAGACACAAGTCCGAGCTCTGATTAATACAAAGCTGACACTGGAGACTCCTACTAAAATTGCTAAAACTTCACAACAAATTCTTACACTTTTAATCTATTTTATTGCTATAAATAGGTAGCATATTAGAGGAAGCACATCAATATACACCTTGGACATGAAACTACTGGATGAACAGCTCTTGTGGTTTATAATGTAAAAGTACTGTATAACAATGTATTTTACGGTTTTTAGTGATTCTCAGTGTGTAGCACACACAGTAGTTCTGTTGAGGTAGTCTCTGTGTTGTGTTTTAAACAGTTTTCTTTATTCACCAACAATTTAGCAACTGCTTAAAACCAAAATAATTTTAATTATCAAACTAGCTACAATCTGGTATGATCAGTGACGATAGAGTTAAGAGCTGGGTTTTACATGGACCTTAATATTGCACTAATATTTGGAATAATAGCTCATTCAGAATAAAATCATCTAAACATTATGTAATTTGTCCTGGCTAATCAGGACAAATTTTCAGTCGAAATGAGAGGGGAGGTGTAAACCTTTTGATAATCTGTTCAGTAAATAAATATCAGCCATAACCATGTAAACAATTGATCTAAAATATTATTTCTGCACGTTTGCCCTACGTGGAGGTAATATTACGTGATAAGTTTCCAGGATCAACATTTTGCTTCAATTCCTTAGCAGTGAGAATGTCTCTCACACCATTATTAGCTTCACACTTGGATCCACTGCCTCCTGGTGTTGACTGGTGATAGAAGTACTATCTCATCATTTCACAAGCAGTGAAGCTCAATCCATCAATTATAACCAATCATAATGCAGAATGTGGAATTGTCAGAAAAGATAGTAAGCCTGAACTAACTCAAAGTAAACTCAAAGTAAAACAAATATTTATTCTGCTGTTATATTTACACAACACAGCTAATGTGGTAGTGTACTCTTAACCAGTGTTGGGGGATGTTACTTTATAAAGTAACTAATTACATAAACATTTTTAAATTATTATAAAAAGTAATCAGTTACATTGCTGCATTATCTTCTAAAAAAAAGTAACTAGTTAGAGTACTTTTCCATTGCAGAAAATGAAAACTCCTTTGTGATTCCTCTGTCAAGACCTTTTATAATTATTCTACCATCATCACTCAGCGAAGTTTGGCCCATAATCTGTTGACTACTAACAGCAGGAATAATAGAGGGGGCGGGTTACCTGGGGCGGGGGTGGGGCTAGTAGAACGACTTTCTCTCTCCCTCACACACACTAACAGAATCACTGCTGTCTGGCTCATGGATTACATAAATTGTCTGAATAACTGATAAAATTTTTGAAAATATAATTAAATAGCTGAGTACTTAAATGGTGGACCTAACGCGTTTCATTACATCAAAAAAGTAATCCAAGTACTCAAACTCGTATACTTTGTAACACGTTACACCCAACACTGCTCTGAACACCCACAAGGTTTAACATGATATCGGTGTCATGGTGCTTAGTTGTCGGGTGCTTTCCACATTAATCATTTTAGTTTGTTCTGTGTGCGTGTAGTTCTGCGGTTCTTCGTGGAGTACCAGTGGTTGATTGACTTTGCCATCTATGCAATGGGCATCTACCTTTTCACTGAGGGCTACTATTTTGTGGTGGATGCCAGTAAAGAGGTCAACATCGGGGCCATCTGGTGTGTCCTGATGGTCTTCTTCTGCCTGTATCCTTAAAACCTTTCCTGTCATGCATGCAATGAGAGGAAAAAGGTTTAACCTAAAGGTTCAATTATGCTTCGACATTCCAAAAGTGTTGATAACATCTAAGAAGTGTGGTGTGATGAGTGATGCATATAAAAACCTTTTAAAATCAGTCTTCTGCTCTTCTTCTCCAGGCTTTTTCCTCTTTCTGGGTGCTCTTACTTTCCTGTCTTTCTTATAATCCTTGACTCAGGTTCCCAGGAGGACTCTGCATGTGCTGATGAGCCACTACTTCCGCTCAGACGAGGGCGGAGAGCGCTCTGTATGCTTGGCGTTTGGCTTCCTCTCTTTGCTCTTGGCCATGTTAGTTCTGGTGGTGAGAGAGGACTATTTGGAGTTTGGCCTTGAGTCTGGTACAGCCTTAGATTTGTTTACTTAAAATCAAGCAGGCCTTTATTTTGCTTTCAGCCTCAGAAGTCAATTTCTGACATTTCAGGTTTCACCAGTGTTTTTGATAACTTTGAAGCTTTTGCCAAACAGCAAGGATTTGAGTGGTCGTAAGTTGTTCATCTACTTTTTCTTGTCTCTTGAGTACACACAGTAACAGTATGTCCTGTATCTGAAGGTGTTTTATTTGCATTTTGTAGCGTTCCTTTCACCAAACTGGGAGTGAAGTTGGGCTTGGCTTTCATTTGCTCCTTCCTTGGAGCTCTGCTTGTTTTCCCTGGACTACGCTTGGCCCAAACACATTTAGACGCTGTACAGATGAATGCTAATAAACCAATAATTCAGTAAGAACATCTGCAATTCCTTTTTTTTTTTGAGAGAGAGAAAGCAGTATTATTATATGATCAGATTTAATTTTGAAAATTTTGTCATATTCACAAACTATCTAAGTTAATTGATTGGTTTGTGTTCACAGAATTCTTCTGCACACCAGTTTTTTGTCTCCGCTGGTTATAGTTGTGTCCTGGATCAAGCCTCTTGCTCGTGACTTCTTAGGAAACGCTCCTATGGGAAAGACTTCAGTCACGTTGTGAGTATGTGTTTGGGGTAATATCACTTTCTTTTTGGAATACATAAACAGTGAACAGGCCTCACTTCATCTTTGAACGATATGGTTACAATTAATGTGTCATTTGTACTACAAGTTTTATCTGTATTTATTAGTGTTAGCTAGAGCAGTTAAACTTTACAAATAAAAGTATAGTAATATAATCCACCGTTCCTGGTACATTGGTTGAAATTGTCAAATAAGTTATCAGTTACAAATTTCACTTTCTTCTTTCCTCGGGAACTAGCCCTACAGTCATGTGTAAAAGTTAGTGCCCCTTCTTTTTATTCTGTTTTTTTTTTCATCATCCCCTTCATTATTTAATAAAAATAAAGCCAAAAAGAAAAAAAAGTACCCCCATGATTCAGTAGCTTGTAGATCCATCTTTAGCAGCAAATAGAAAAAAAATCTTAGACACGTTTTAGCTGTTGGACACGTGGCATCACAATCGCCGTGCTTGACAGTGGGTATAAAGTGTTTCTGCTGAAATGCTGTTTGGTTTTCGCCAAACTTTCTTTCATGTTCATTTTAGACAGAAGAGGCTTTCTTGTAGCAGCTATTACAAACAAACTGTACTTGCTCCACCTTCTTCTAATTGTGTTCTCATGGACTTTTAACATGCTCAGTGATGCCTGTAGGGCGATTTATGCTTCATTTTTGTTAAAAATCTCTTTAATCGATATTTTCTTGATTTTGATTTAATTAATTTAATTTAATGGTCAGTTTTCGTTTCTGAATTAATTCATACTTTTAAAATTATTTAGATAAACTTGCAAATGGGATTTTAAAAATATTTTTGCATTTTTATATTATCATATTAGTTTATTTTGATTTTTTTTAAAATAATTTTATAAGATAATGAAATGCAAATATTTGAACCAGTTATGCAAAGCTCATGGGGATTTGCCAAGTCATGAAAAAAGTCTAATCGTTATTTTCATCAGTCTCATTTAGCTTTTTTGTCAGATTTATATAGGCTCTCCTTGTGTTCAGAATGAAACTGAACTGATGTGAGCCACAACATAGATGTCTGATTCTTTGTCTTGAATGCTCTGGTGTTTTCGCTGCACCACACAGATCTGATCCACCCACTCTGTACCAAGATAATGTCCTCTTACAGCTAGACACTGTTGCGCAACTGGTGTTGTTTCACTATTACACCCACCTCAGTGCTTTAATCTTATATATATATATATATATATATATAAATAATGTGTGTGTGTGTGTGTGTGTGTGTGTGTTCCTTAGGCTTTCCAGCTCAGTCTTCGACTCAGTGCGTCTGTGGATGATCGTGGGGTTGTGTGCCCTGAGGCTGCTGCTCACTCGCCATCACCTGCAGGCTTACCTGAATCTCGCCCCCAAGTGGGTGGAGCAGATGAAGAAGGAGGCGGGTCGAATTGCTGCTATTGACATCCAGAGAAAGGCATGAAGCAGTTGTTCTAAACTCTACGCATCCATAAGATGGACAAGAGTATTTTTATTATTTTTATGGGCTGTAGCATAGGTTTAATTGATTTTTATTATAAACACTTGATTGTTTCCTAAACTGTGCAAATGTAGCCTGAATCAAATTGGCTAATCTGGAAGTTTTTCAATAACAAATACGCATAGATCTTGCATCAGATGCACAGATGCTTTAGGTCATAATTAAGTCATTTTCCATTTATTTCTTGTTTCCTCAGGTGACCCGTGTGTACTGCTACCTGACTGTAGTAACACTACAGTACCTCATTCCTGTTCTGCTTGTGCTCTTCTCAACCCTGGCCCTAAAGACTCTAGGTAGAGTTTCACTTATTATCAGATATGAATTTCCTCATCAGTTGTGGTGACTATAGGATGTGTTACTTTTGTCAGATTAATAATTGAACCCACTGATGTGTTTAGGGGAGAAGGGTAGTTTGGCTTTAGTTTGGCAGATTTGCTCACACAGTATTGTCTTGTTGTTTGGCCTTTGAAATATCATATGATGTCAGTATAGTGATGAATTACATTGCAATACAATTGACAACACAAAAGTGTATTCCATAACAGTGACCATCTGTCTGTTTTATATAACGGAGCTCTCCACTGATTGAAACGACCGGTCAGGAAATCCTATAGCCTTTATACTACACGGTAATAAATAAGCAAATAAGTGATTTGATTTTACTATGTTATGTGATTAATTTTTCAAGGCACAAACAGCAGCAAGTAAGAGTGAAGTCAGCTTGCACATTGATTGTAGTTTAGAAGCATAACGATAAAATACAGGATAAATGAACGTATTTAGGATGTAAATGGTATTTGTAAGAATGACATAATTATGATGTTTTCACTAAACTAAGTGAAACTAAATATTTAGTAAATATACAGTATATATAAAAAAAACATTCAGCATATCCACTTCTACTTAGTCCTCCTACTATGCTGATATCAGTGTTTAAGGAAAAGATACATTTACTTTCGATAGTGACAATTTAGTAGGTTTATTAATTATTTATTACAAGTTATCGAACAGTATTCAACACAGAGGTCATTGCAAAAGTGTGCAGCATGCAAGGGTTGTAGAGCAGGATGCCGAATATGAAAGCTTTAACAGCCGGGTTTGTTTTATTGTCAAAATAGCAGGTACAAGGTGGGTTTATTTCAACTACAATTTGCCCCTGAGGTGCTATAAAGGTGCTGCAGTACAGAAAGTCTATGGCCAACACACACTTTGCCTAGCAACAGCTTTAGATCAGATGTAGCATCTTTTGCTTTAGGTCAGAGAACAACCCCCAGAGACTTTGAAAAAAAACAAACAAAAAAAAAACAAGTGATTTTAAGCATTAAGATGTGATGAAAAAGTATGTGATTACACATAACATCCAAATATTTAATCCATATACACACACACACACGTACACTACCGTTCAAAAGTTTCACTTGCAAATTTCTTTGTTTTTGTTTAGTGATTTATTTTCTACATTCTACAACAATACTCGGGATTTCAAAACTA
>JAQMYJ010000007.1:11593818-11620949 GCA_030014305.1 Clarias laeviceps
GCATTCCTTTACAATGTAGAAAGAAATAAAAATCAGGAACGATCATGGAGTTAGAAAGTGACCCCAAACTTTTGAACAGTAGTGTAAATATGTATGTGTGTGTAGGACCAGTGTGATCAGTAATGGGTCTTATTGTCACCCAAGTTTTTTTCATTATTTGCTCAGGTCTTATTTAAGGCTGTTTAAGCATTAGGGACAATTTATGTCCCACTTTGCTTTAGCCCAGAGAGAACGAACCGTTAGCTTGTATGTGAGTTCTGTGTAAATGTTCGGTGTGTCTGTATGTCTTGAGTTCAGTTGGTCCAGTTCTCTAAATTCCACTTCAGTGCTACAATGAGTTTACATGTAGAAAATCTGATAAACGGAATATATGAAAATGCAGATTTTGCAATAATTTATACAGCAAATGTTCAAAGGTAACCTGATAATAGGAAAGTTTAGTATGTTCTTTTTTTCGGGTCTATACAGTGTACTGGCTATAAAAATGCACTTGGACATACTTTTCTTATTTTTATTTTTTTTGGTAAACATGCAACCATTTTACAGACCAAAGTGTAATGAAAATGAAATGTTTATGACTGTCCAGCGACATAAAAAATACATAAAAACTGAATTTACTGCATAGAAATAAAAACAAATTATGTGAAATAATGTTCAAATTTGTGCGGTTGTATGTGCAATGCTCTGCTGGACAACACTGAGCTGAGGTTGTTACAGTGGAAAAAGCTAACAATGTAATAAATATTTATAAATATGGGTTATACTGTGTGTATTTATGGGAATATTGTGAATGTGTGGGTGTTGCGCAAAGAAATCGAAGGCCTATATTTATTTATGTTTGTGTCTAAATGCGTAAATACACATTAACACGAGTAAGCTTGAAGTCACTCAAATTGCTTGTAGTTGGTCTCTTGCGGTTGTGCACCGATGCTTTTGTAATTTTTTTTTTTTCTTTTTGATGAAATACTGTATATATTTTTTAAGCTAACTAGTGAAGAAATGAAAGAATGCACTAATCAGTGTGAATTTGGTTGCTTGATTTGCATGCGGTGCTTGGCTTCTTTTTAGCTTTGTATCAGATCAGCCAATTGCACAGCATCATTGCGTTGCATAAAATCATGCAGATATGGCGCAGCAGCTTTGGATGATGTTCACATCAACCATCAGAATGGGGGGAAAATGTGAGCTCAACGATTTTCTTGCAGTCTCTAGAGTTTGGTGCAATAACGGTAAAAACAGAAAACATTCAGTAAGTGGCAGTTCTGCGGGTGGAAACATCTTGCTGATGAGGGAGGTCACAGTAACTCGCATTACCACTCTGTACAATTTTGATGAGCATATTTCAGCTTGCACAACATGTCCAAAATTGAGGCAGATGGGCCACAGCAGCAGGAGACCATGTCAGGTTCCACTTCTGTCATCCAGGAACAAAAATCTAAAGCTTTATTTCTCCTATTCCTATTTCTTTTTTTTTTAATCAGTGTCCACTAGCTGAATTGTTGAATACTGGTAAAATGTAGCCACGTCTGAGGCATCTTGATTTCTTCTAAGGTACTTGGATGTCAGGGTTAGAATTTGGTACCAACAGCATGCATTTATGGACCCATCCTGCCTTGTGGTTAAAACAAAAAACTTGTATCTAATTTTCTTAATCACGTAGAAAATTTGCTTGCCTGATTCTTGCTAGTGTGAGCGTAAGATAAGGTGTCCTATGTTACCATGTGTTGTCTCTTAAGGCTCTGTACTGTAAACTCTTATTCAGCACCATGATCAATAAATATCATTTAACCGCCTGCAAAGAATGCACATAAGGTTTTTGACTCCCTGTCTATGATTGGTTTCCTATTGCCTAGGTGATTACTCGTGGGGACTGGGTGCGGAGACTCCAGGTGTAACACTGGCACCAGTTCTTCCCACCTCTGCTCCTCCTTTACCCAGCTCAGGAGATGAGGACGATATAGAGGATATGGAGGAAGATATCCAAGTCACCGTAGCCCACCTGGCCGAGGTCTTTTCTGCACTACGTTCCGTCCTCACTCCTGTCTTTTTCAGAGGGATCTTTGCCTTCCTTACTTGGTGGGTGGCAGCCTGCCAGCTCATCAGCAGTCTGTTTGGCATCTACTTTCACCAGTATCTCATGCAGAGCTGAGCAGAGCCGAGGAATGCCCCCTGTGTGCAGTCCGCGTGCACTGCAACAAGCGAAACGAGCTCTTGAGGAGAACTCTTGGTGGGCTCAATCAACATACACTAGGTGTGTTTAGGCCTCAGAGGGTTTGATCTTTCCCAGAGATGGAATAATGTGTTTGGTCTAAGCCAGACAGAATGCTGAAATATTGATTTTGAAGCATTTTTATTAAAACAGATGAGTTTGATTTTGCTACTCGTTTTTAAATCAAATAGAGAAAGTGCATTATGAAAGTTGTATGACGGATGTTTTATTTGTGTTTAATACTTTACTACAAATTCAATCACTTAATAATTTTCTCGGAGTTACTTTGTTATTCACAATTAGTTAAAGTTCATGTGATGTAAAACTAAGTGCCTGGTATCTCAGGGATTTGAATTCAGTGTTTTCTCTGCCAGCACTAAACCAATTATAAACTGCTTACCTTGATCTTGGAATTTTAAACACGGTGGCACAAAATAGCAGATTGCAGGTTTGTTCAATCGCTCCTGTTTTCCTTAAACTGAGTGCTGATGCATTAAACGTTTTGGTACTTATGCAGTATTTTTTTTCAGTTTTACTGAATCCCAGAATCAGGCTAAAATAACAAGTCAAAGTTTAGTTTAGTTTTTTTTCCCTTGAATAGTTCTAATGTATTTATTTTTCCTGGTCCCAATAAATGACCAAACAATTTTGAATAAGGAGATCTGAGCGGTTTTTACAATAAAATGCATGGTGTGACAAAACCGTTTGACTGAGTGTGTTTTATTAAAATTCAGAATGCCTCGAAAGTGCTTGCAATTGCCTGCTTTTTTTTTTTCCTTAACAAAATTTCAAATGAGAAAAAGATATTGCTTTGGTGCACTCTTTATATCCTATAGTGCATAATAGTATTTGGAAATTCCCAGTCAGGATTTATTTCCTGTAGGCTTTTATGATACAACTATCCTATAACTCTAAAACTCCAAATTCATGCAAAGCATAAGCTTACATAAGCTCTGTGAAATAAAGCAGTTGTGACAATGGCTATATGGTTCTTACATTTTCTTAATAGCACTGCTGTTATATGAGCAGAAGAATTATTATTTTAGTGTTCTTTTTTAGTTTTTAGTCCAACTTTTTTTTTTTAATCTAATCTTTGCTTTCTTTGGGGTGTGTGTGATTATACTAAGAAAAAAAATAATTCAAAGCATTAGCAGTGCATTAGCAGAGCAGTTATAATAGCAAAAAAAATACAAGCATTCTACAAATCTATTTCCTCAGTGTATCATACTATTGAAATATTTTTTATCCAAATCAGAACAGAAACACAGCGTGACGTACTCTGCGCACGTGAACCCCAGAGTGACAGAATGCGATTACACTTCACACACACATCTGACCACAGCTCAGTCTCCCACAGTTTCCAGAGCAGGATACCGGGTGGGAGTTAGGCCGTTGTAACTCATCAGCATCTCCACCCTGTGCTCGTTCAGCAGCTCGGGGGGCTCCAGAGGTCATGTCTGGGCTCCTCCCTAGGGGTCTAAGGCTCGTCTGCATGGACCGTCAGCTCAATAGGCTTCAGTCTAGTCCCTATAGCAACAGCCTTGGCCTCCTTGCAGATGCTCATAATGAATGTGATTATACAGATACGTCAACCCTATCGCCTTCTACTTCATCACACAATTCACTCGTCCCAGACAAGTCAACAGCCGCCCTGATGTGGGAAAGCCGTTCAGGCTGACTGGGTGCTGGAGGTCTGTTAGAATGCTTATTGACAACTGAAGCCGCATTGAGGTATGCAAATCGTGATTGGGGTGTATGTCCTGTAGTGTCTTTTTGAGAGTAATTCTGCCCAGTGGTGAAAGTATCAAGACTGAGGGTTGTTTTTAGAGTTATCAAAGAATGTGTTTAATAGCATCCATAATAATTGCCAGAGGAAATCAAGGACATTCTAATGATCTATTTAAAATCTATTTTTCATTGCATTTTTACTGATTTAAATTTAAGTTATAAAGTAAAAAAATAATAATAAGTGAAGAATTTTCTTCTTCCTGTGAACGTTTTTTTTTTGTACTATGCAGCTTTCATTTACACTTTTGACTTCTTAAATACACTGCCTGGATTAAAAAATAAAATAAAAAAAAAGTCACTTCATAAGGGTCAAATTATTGGCCTCCATTAAGTATCTGCATCAAGTTACTGGAATTGGGTTAAGATCTCTTCGACAGAATAAAACTTGAAAGAACTGTCCTTAACCTTCAACTTCATGGAAGAAATGTGGTAAGAAAAAAAATCATGAATGGAAATCATACGAATGGAAATGCTTAGTAAAACTTTAGAAAATTTTAAACTGACAGTAAAAATCACAACGATGTTTAATAGTAAATGTAGTAGCATTTCCACATGCATAAGGTGATGATAACTCACAAAATTGGAACTAAACAGCTGTGTGGCTATAAGAAAACCACTTGTTAGTTAGACTAATCAGGAAAACATCTGCTAGTGAGTATAAAGATTGCTTTCTTTACAGGCTGAAACAATTTTTTTGTAATGTTATTTATCAATTAGTTTACAAGTTATGCTTGGAAATATTACGTGGTTTTGTACATAATACATACTAATGAAGACATTATAAACATGTCTGCATTATTATATTATATTACATATAATGTTTAAATGGGCCTAAATAACTTTAAACAGGATACAACCGGCTAAAGAACGTCCCAGCCATATGACCCGACACCTTGTGCATCATTCTAGTCAGATTCTTTATGAATGTCAAACATCACCACACACAAATCATGTCATTGTTCAGACAAACACCCTGCAGTTCTGGACCAGACAGACAAAACAGATGTCTACACTGCCATCTTGCAGAATTATTCATGAATGCCTATTACCACACAATTAGAAGACGATCCAGAATAGTGACAGTGACTATTATAGTATTAAGACAAAATCCTTATACATGCAGTCCAACCCCCTGTTTAACTGTTTAAAAATCATTTGTGATTCTGATATTTAATTTACAAATATGTATGTAAAGTAAAGGTAAATTCGAAACATGAGTGAAGGTTCTTTTGCAACCAAGCATATTTTAGATGAACCATGAAAATATTATTGCCTGGTTGAGCCAATTATTAGCAAATCACTACACTTTCATAATATAATCATTAAAAACCTATTTAATTTATGTATGAATTCATTTATAGTCACATGCTTGCAATACTTTGTTCCATGAAACATCCCTTATTTCAGTTTCAATCAATTCTTTTATTTCCCCCTCATCTTCTAAGATATTGTAATTTTATCTGCTGAGATTGAACAATTAAATTTAAGTAAATCATTCAAGTGTCTCTAATGTTCTCATTCCATTAGCGTTAATGCTAGTTAACAACAATTTGTGTATTTGCTAATTCTGTGCTTAAAACTCAACATATTACTCATCTAAGAGCATTAAGCAATATTGTATGAAAAAAGAAAGGTTGTTGCATAAGATGGAAAACATTTTATAATAGCAAAAAGCATTTTTTTTTTTTTAAAGAAAACTACATTAGCCATTAGCGCATCTGAGATCAGAAACAACTCGACAGGTTTTGCTGCAAATGAACAAGACATAAGGCTTTCCATGATTCTGAGACATTCCCCATGTTCACAACATTAGCCTCACAGCTCCAGTGCAAACCTGCAGAATGAAACTTCGGACAGAAACTGTGGGGAACTTTTTGCAACATTTCATTTTTAGCCCCCTTAAACAAAAGGTGTCATACGTGTCGTGATCAGAATCAAATGAATGGAACCAGAATTTCACAACATTATTAATGTTAATGCAAGCACACGTGCTGATATTAATAATACGCAACTCAGCCACAAACCAAGTGTAGAAACTACTTTTTATTTTCTTTTTATTATTTTTTTAACAAAATGAAAACAATCCTCACAAGCTAAAACTGAGCCAAATGCTCTGTGGTTGATATGTGCTGCCCTCTTGTGGAAAAACAGTGAAAAGCCTAAACTAATAATAATAATAATAATAATAATAATAATAATAAAAACCCTGGTTTTCTTTCATAGACAGAAACAACTCTATATATACTGTAAATCCATATAAATGACACAGGGTAAGCAATAAGAAGAACAAAAACTATAACTATTATCATTATTCCTATGCAAAGTATACAGTAATATTTATTAAAATATTAAAAACATAATTTCATAATAAAATAAAATAAAATAGCCATGATCAACAGACAGGTATAAAACAGTTGGATACTGGATTTCAGTCCATTTATGGTCATGTATGCAAAATATATGTACAGTGTGTTTAAAAACAAACAAAAAAATGTATGAAAATAGATTTTAGAGACATTTCTGGACTACAGTCATGTAACAATGTGCCCTGTGTTTTATCAGAAAGTGTTGGTGTGTAATGAGTATCATCTTTCAACAATTTTTTAAAACATTTTCTTGGCCATTCAATAAAAGAGAGAGAAATCCGAAGGGAAAAAAAGGTAGTAAATGAGCTGCAGTACAGATTGATGATGTTTACAGAGTCCCTGAGAGTTTTTGGTTCATCAGGCAACAGCGGCTTTAGACAGTTTAGAGCACAGGTGTCAAATCCTCTCCAGAAAGTGGCAGTGTGTGTGTGTGTGTGTGTGTGTGTGTGTGTGCGCGCGCAAGTTTTCATTACAACCAAGCAGAAGCCACACCTAAATACCATCTGTTTAACTGGTTGTTCTTCCCTTTTAACAGACTATCAGATTGCGTGCATGGAATTAAACTTGCACGAACTCTAACTCTGTCTGGAGAAGATTTGACATCTCTAGGGCGTCCTTTTTAAAATTATTCAAAGCCTCAATCAGAAACAGATGAAAATAAATCAGCACAATGGCTACTCAATGTAAGATGTGCAATAATTTAGGGCTCTGTTATGAGTGAACCATTTTACAGTCATTTCTTATAAACCAGAGAAGAGATTGATTTATAATTGGTCTTGACCAATTTTTCATATCAAAAGACAACATGTGTAGAGCTGTCAGGTTTTACGTTTCCTTTCTGAAAGAAACCTAGAAACACTGTTTATGTTAACATTGTACTGTACATGTCGTTCTCAAAATAAGTCTCATCGAGGCTGGTTTTGTACAGTTTGCCATTCCAGCTAATAACAGACTGGCTGTGTGTACAGTTCCGTTATCTCTGCCAGCCATCACCGGACTCCATGTGCTTTAAAGTTGACTCACTCTCCTCCTTATCCATGGATACGTAGGACCCGGGAGGCGGACGGCTAATTCTGTCAGGACCACCCGCTGGTGAATGATGGGAGGAAGGTGTGGCTGGGGAGACAGTGTGTTCAGGAGAGGCACGCTCTGATTTGATATTCAGGTTAAGGGAGGAGAGGGACGGGGATGATGGGGAGGAGCCTTGGGATGAGTAAGAACATCCTCCACCTGAAGACATCCTGTACATAGAGCAACAAATACAACATAATATATGTATACCGCAAACATTGTACGTATTTTCCCCTCAGAACTCTAGTGGAAATCTCACCCTGCGTGGATGATGGATTGCTGTGGCTCCTGCTGTGTGAGAGGCTGCCATGAGTTTGCAGAGCTGCGCTGAAAACCCACTGCGTAACCCGGGTGGCAAAACTCTTTAGAAAGCGACAATAGTCCATTACTTTTATGATCCACAGAATTTAGAATAAGTTTCAACACTGATTTGAAGAGAGCTCTGTGTTTACCTGATGTCCCATAATTCCAGGCCTTCCCTATGGGCATCATGTGGCTTCCAGTGTGCATGCTCTGATAGAGTGCTCTCTGATACACGCAAAACAAAACAAAAACATTTAGAATACTTTAGACATGAGTAATAATATGTCAAGTGTACTTAGCAATACTAATAAGATTAATCATAAGTATCAATCATTTTAATGTCTGCTAACATCCTATGAATGGATCTATGATGGCTGACGTCTATGAGGGAAATGTAGCTTACATTTAAGGGAAGCAGTTTGAATGACTGCATGTCCAAATTATTGCACACTAGAATCAGAAAGTGTTGCCTGCCTCCACAGTACTCAATAAAACATTCCACTTATTGCTGCTTTTCTCTTTTCTAAACTGGACAGTTTGTAATATACAATCATATTCAACAGTCAGTGCCCTTCTTTTAATTCTCTATGTTTTTGTGTAAAAACATAATAAAAATCCTGTGATTATAGTGGGTCTAAGTATGAGGCAAATACAACCTCAAATGAACAACAACATATAACTTGTTTCACCATAGCATTGCTTATTTAACAAAAATGAAACCAAAATATGTTGTTGTTTAATTGATCAGCAGCAGATGTGCAGACCTCAATAAAAGCAGAAGTTTTGGCAGTTTGGCAGGGAAGCCCAATAGTATTTGAACAGAAACACCTTATACCCACTGTCAGGCACGGTGGTGGGGGGGCTTGTTTTACAGCCACAGGACTTGGGCACCTTATAGTTATTGAGTTGAACTCCTCTGCATGCCAGAGTATTCTTAGTAAATATGAGGCCATCTGTTCAATAGCTAAAGTTTGGTCAAAATCTGGTCAAGCACACCAGTCAATCTACATCAGATTGGCTAAAAAATAAAATAATCAAGGTTTTGAAATGGCCTCGTCAAAGTCCAGACCTCAAGTCAATTTTAAGCATAAATGTCTTGTTCTATTGACAGAACATTTTGCTAATTTCTAGAAATTATGTTTAAAATTAACAAAGTTATCTGCCAATGAAACAAGAAAATTCTGCTTAAAACTTGAATAAAATATGCCTAGAGGGCGAGAGGATAATATTATATTTGGTTTGCTGCAACCCTATATTAATCAATCAGAGATAAATTTAAGGGTGGCCCAATGTACAAAACATAATGACATTTCCAATATCACAACCAGAGTTCTTAAAACACACCCAGATTTTGCAAAATACAGACATTTCAAAAACTAATAAACCATTTTATGAAAAACAATTTTTGTGTTTGTGCTTTGTGAAATGTTGTGTTTTGTGGAATGTGGTCATGTTTTGTGGAATGCAATTGTGTTTGGGGAAATCTCTTGTTTTGTGAAATGTGGTTGTGTTTTTTTTTAATGTGGTTGTATTTCGAGAAATGTTGCGTTTTTTTTTTAATGTAGTTGTGTTATGGGAAATGTTGCGTGTTTTAAAATGTGGTTGTGTTTTGTAAAATCCGGTTGTGTTTTGAGAAATGTCACTGTTTTGTACTTTAGGGCCACCATATAAATTTGACCACTTTAAAGATGGTTTCACTTGCTGTGATATTATTTATTGCAGTGTAATTATGGCTGTTTTGTCAAATCTTACTCTATCATGCAATTTTTAAAAAATATATGAACTCTATATGGGAAAACATATATGTAAATCAGCAAGGCACTATTATGATGTCCATTAATTTAATTAAAAGGTGTTAAAAAGAGGTATGACAAGGCAATGCCACCACTGCTTACAACTTAAAAAAAAAATAAAAAAATTACTTGCAAGTTTGCTCTCATTAACGTAAACTAAGTTGCTTAAAAGTTAATCCACAAGTCACAAATGTAGACAAATGAAACTATTAAATTTTTGTAATCTTTTACTTAAAAGTGATCAAACTTATAATTGCTTGTTGTTCCATTTAATGTTATGAATCATCCACAAGACAAGTTAATCCCCTTTTACACTTATGTTATAGGAGCTGTAAACAGTCACTCCCTCTCTGACATCTTTTTTTTTTTCAAGGGGGTGGTGGCTCATTGTGTTAAGACTCTGAGTTACTGTTCAAAAGGTTGGCGGTTCGAGCTCCAGCTCCGCTATGTTGCTGCTGTTGGGCCCTTGAGCGAGGCCCATAACCCTGTCTGCTCCAGGGGCAACATAAAATGGCTGACCTTGCGCTCTGACCCCTCTCTAGTGACATAAAGCTGGGATATACGAAGAATAAAGAATTTCACTGTGGGGTACTATGTATATGTGACAAATAAGGACTGAACTTATTATACTTGTATTATGACAGTGAAAGCTGTGTCTTTATGGTAAGCGGCTTAGATATTGTCCCACCAAGAATTCAAGAATTCAACAGCGTTATGGTATAAATATGAAAAGATCACTACAAGACAGCACTACAAAAGCTCACACACAAAGAAATAAAGATTTGTAATGTTTTACATGAGTGACTTCTTTAGAAGAATCTCTTACCGCATTGGTCAGATTGCCACGAGCTACACCCAGTCCTGGATGAATCTCTCCACGCCGCCCATCATTGGTCAAGCTCAGTGGAGGCGGAGTCTTCATATCCAGCGCTCGGCTCAGGTTGCCATGGGAAAACATCGAGTAGCCGAAGCCTTCGCCCACGCGCAGACATATGGGAAGTGAAAACAAGATGTGGGTGAATTTCTTTTTCACCCCTATCCACCCACCATCTCAACCTCTCACACTCTCTCTTGCCGAAAGGAGAAGTCATTGTAACAGCTGACTTTTTTCGTTCAGTCACATCTGTATATGTGGTGGTAGCAGCAAGAAGTGTCAAGTGCACCCTAGACACATTCAAGCAGCTCTACAGATTCAAGAAAACCACGTTTAAATATGTAGCCTCACATCTAGTTCATCGTGTACAGGTTTACTATCGTATGGGTTAAACTGAAGTCTGTGCCACCAGCCTCCAAACATAGCATTGCAGCAAACACTGAGAAGTGGACTCTGACCTTGTGGTTTACTCTGTGGATGCATGTTCTTTACTACTAATAGCAGTGGAGGGGTTTATGAGGAGGCTGTTTCAAGATGTCCAGCAGGTGCAAATTTCTGCATAAAAACCACAGCCTCTGCCTACAACTACTGTTTCACATGTGATTTCATGAGTGTGTGCGCATGAGTGTAGGGGCTGTTTCATAGCTGTACTTCCTGTGTGAAAAGTGCAAAAAATATCAGAGGTTATAAGCCATAATACTTCATTAAAGTATACATAGTGTCTATGAAAGTGTGTCAGAAGTCAGGTACGGTTTATAGACACTTATAATCAGATGTTGGGAACTTAGACAAAAAAAATGCAAAGGGGGCCTCAACAGCCAGCATTCATCACCATTCAGTAATAAAGAAGTTTATCAGCCCTTGGGTGCCCCCTACTGGCCTGGGGCCCCAAGCATTTACCTGCCTTGCCTGTTGACACACAGCACGTCTGGTTATAATTAGCATGTGCGCAAAAAGACAAATAAAAGCAATAAAAGCAGTGATAAACATTTCGACAGGGACAATCCATCAGAGGGATTGGAGAGACACCACCAAACATCATTTGACATCAATCCACATTATATTTATACAGTTTTTGCAATTAGCTTTCCCCAGTGCTTGCAGTTTTGGAAATGATATTGCACTTATAAGAGATACATAAAAAAAAAAAAAAAAAAAAAAAGATTTGTCCTAACCTGCATGTGTGCCCATGAGTGCGGAGTGTGTGTTGGTTCCAGCAGGACCAGCTGAACCAGGCCTGGAGCTCAGAGGTTTGAAGGATGATGATCTATTTGCTCCCAGATTGGTGTTTGTTGGGTAACCGTTCTCACAGCCAACACCCATCAGCATCTGAGACTCTGAAGGAAGTATAGAGGGAGCCTGTGAAGAAAGAACAGAGCTTAACACCAACTTAAGATATAAGATAATAAGAATAAGATATAATGATTTCTGTTCTTGAAAGACCTCCGTCCTCAGTGAGCAATTTTGACAAATAATATGGGCTTTAATTCTTTATGGCCGTTCAAAGAAAAGAAGTACCGAGACTTTTTTTTTTTTTTTTTTTAATATAAACAATACGTCTCTAAATATGGTCAAGATATAGGCAATATATTCAGAAATACTGTATATGTCAGGGCATGGAATACATTATGGAATAAAACAAACTGTATTTGTGGACTATAGGCACATAAACAATTCTATATAATAAAACAAGCAAACCTGTGATTTTTTTAAACAATTTGAATAACTTTTATTTGTGCATACTGACATAGTAACGTTGCCTGGAAATTGAGAGATCCATGCCCTCATTCAGCAAATATTTCTCCTGGCCTGTCTGCATGTTGTCCTCATGATCAAGCTCAGCTCCATCCAGGCCCAGCCCTTTTCTCCGTAAGGTCTTCAGCCATCAGCAAACACAAGACAGAAATAAATTGTTTCAAATACAGTACAATGAGTACAATCTCAATGCTGTTTTTTTATTATTATTATTATTATTATTATTATTATTTTAATTTCACCAATAGTTTAAAATCTTACTATACTACCATTCACTGCCATGACACACATATAGCTCCCATGTGTGTAAGCTCGTGTGTATTTTATATCTGATCAGGTTTTTAGCCTTCCAGGCCATGTGGTATGTCTTGTGCATCCGTGGGATTGGATTTGCTATTGAAGGTGAATAACTGAACGACAGATGCGCCTACTACTAAAAGTAATAATATGATTCACATATAGCTGCTGATCCGTGTAATGTGTGAAGTGATAATTATAAATTAGATAGTACATCCTGTTTAAACAAATATTTGTTTAACCTGGAATACTGTCAAATAGAATTTTCATAATTATTTGTAAGTCGTATAGATGTAAAGCTAACTCATTAGTGACTAGATTTAACCATGCTGGTGTATGTAAATCCTGAATCAGATCTATTTCCATAACAGCAGCTCTAATAGAAGCTCTATATGTATGTTTTTAGTAATGACTAACATGGGAACTTTTATGAGGGCCACTGCACATAAACGGATTATAAAATGTATAATCATGGACATTGTGAAGTTGTCTTTGACAACGAAAAAAATTTTTTATATCAGGGAATGACTATTTATAGCTGCTGTATCATAAGTGATAACAGGAACTAACTTGTTTCACAGAAACTCCACAACATTAAACATAATGAAAAACATAAAAAGTATGACATGTCATTGCTTAAAAAGTTCAGTAATTGTTAATGCTGTCAAATCGCTGGGAGAAAAATGGAAATAAACGTATGTGTTGTTATAGTCAAAATTATTAACTTTGTGATTGACTATTTTCCTATAACAGCAGACCGTTAATAAAACATTGCTTGTTTGATCCTGATCTTTTGTATGTGAGGCACCAATGATATTTTGAACTCCAGACATTTTGAATGATTGATATTTATTTTGATATTTGACATTTACGGAAGACTTCAAGCACAGTATGAGACTCTTAGCCAAGGTAAAACATTTGAATGGTGCAAAAAATTCTACAGAAAACTTGCAGAAGAGACGCATCTGTCTGTGGAAACTATACACACAATCATTCACGAACACCATTTACACATGACAGTATCTTGACTGGGAGATATTGCCACATCCCTGTACAGTGCTGACCTTGCGTCAAGCAATTTCTACATGTTTGGGCCATTAATGGAGTTCCTGGGAGGCCGGGGTTTCAGAAATTAAACAGGCAGTCATGGCTCTGGAGTACTGAGAAATCTTTATACCTTTGTGGTATCCAGTGAAACGCTGGGATAAGTGCATTAGTATAGTAGGGAATTATATAGGAAATTAAAAGTGGTCTTTGCTTTCATAACTGTGTCCTATTATTCTGGACAATAAAAAAATGTTATTTCAGTTTCCAGCTAAAAAAATTATTGGGAGCCCACTATATTATATGGGAGCCCCATATATTTATTTATATGAGGAAAGTTGAGGGCAGGCTGTGTGTGTGTGTGAGTGTCTGTGTGTGTGTGTGTACCTCCAGTATATCGGTATTGGTTCGGCTCTCGTGAGGTTCGCTGTACTCAGTGTACTTAAGGAGCACTTTGTCCATGTCAGTGCTAGCATACTGGAAGAGACGATTGGTGCTGTTGAAGATGATGAGAGCAATTTCGCAGTCACACAGCACACTTAGCTCGTATGCTTTTTTCATCAGGCCAAACTTACGCTTGGTGAACGTCACCTAAAGAAACCACAGACAGGGGATTCACAAGACTTTGCCGTTTTAAAGCTGGCCGACTAACAGTAAAACTGCTGCTGAGAAGAACCTCTCGGCTCTACAAACAGGTTTAAGTGAAAAGTCTAAATTTCCCTGAAAGTTACATCACAAAATCGTTAATTTGATCTGGTTTCATGCCATCATAGAAATGAGATTATCCAGGTTTCACAGATGTTCCATCATTATCATTAAAGGTTAAAAAAAATATATATAACATTTGCATGTAATCTTTTTCCTCGGACTATATGTTATATTTTATGTCTATGTGTTCTCAGTGAAAAAACAAATAATAATCGTTAACCATCATTAACCATGATAATCAGTAATACAATCGTACCTGACGATTTCGCTGGTCAAGAATCCTTGAGATCTGTATTTTCTTTCGCCCCATGATGTTCTTTTACAAGGAATGGTTCTGTAAAAACATCATGGTTTTGCATCATTATGGAAGGTTATTAAGCTAGCCCAAAATCACTAATAGATCATATTACACAATAACACATTTTTTTTTTAAAACAAACTCTTTAAAATATTTTTAACAAACATAGAAAGTACAATATTATTCAGTCCACAAAAGCACAAAGTATTGTTTGTACATTTTGTAAGTTGGGAATTGCTGCTTGGTCCTGATGCAACTGGCCCACTGCCTCCTTGCCAGGGCCAGGTGGGTGTGTATTTACACCCCTGAGGGGGAAAAGGGCTAAAGTTAGTGCAGACTACTGCCCCCAAAGTCTGAACAATCCCAGTGTGAGTGTTTGCATTTCCACTGGGCATGGGTTAAATATATGCCATCTCCATTTAAAGGAGTGCGACAGGCAAGGGTGCACCACCATTAAAATAACAACACCACTGCTCGTCTCGGTGCGGGTTTAGTTCCTGTCCACCCCCTGTTCTCCCATGAGCAAACTGCAAACGGGTAAAAGTTTGTGCGCTGAGGAACTGCAGCCAGCAATAGACAGATATGGAGAGAGAGAGAAAGATCAAGAGAGAGGTCTGAAAAATTTCATAATACAGAAATTGTATGTACACTTAATCTACACAAAAAGATTAAAGCTTTTTAAAAAGGTTGTACTGTATATGGAACGCATTTTGATAGAAAAACCTTAATTGTAAGGTTCTACATAAAATTGTGACGAAAAAGTTCCAGAAGATGAAACCCAATGCTTAATGATATTGAAAATCCATTGTAAATAAATTCAACTTTATTGTTTGGGTGTGTGCCCTGTCCAGGGTGTACCCCAGCTCATGCCCAAAGTCTTCTGGGATAGGTTCCAGGCCTCCATGACCCTGTACATGATAAGCGGTATAGAAGATGAAGACGATGAATTTATAACTGCTGTAAGGTGTTGCGGCTGGACATTGGAGCTGCCTTACAGCTCTAGGATTCTCAGTTCAGTTTGCTTAGGTTACTACCTGGGTGGGATATGGCATGATTGTGTGGATTCTCCCTTTTTTCTCCTACAAATTTAGTTATGCCTGACTTAATATTTCCAAACGCAATATATTAAACCTGGACTCTTAAGCCTATAATGAGAATAAGAAACACAGAGCGTCCTTACCAAAATCCATGCTGGTCCCATTTTTTTAATGTTTGCATTGTTAATCGTCTCGTTTCTCTCTGCATAGAGGCAAAAACTCTCTGAGCCATCCATCCCTTCTTCCCTCTGGCCTCTCATATTAAACATGTTTGACCTCGGCTATTTTTGGTGTTTCCAACTCAATGGTGAGCGGATACAGTGCTGCGGTTCCCATGACCCAGCAATGCCCGCTTCCCTCTCGCCCACTCCTGGCACCCAGAGTTCAAGGAATGCAGAGGAATCCATATTTTGCGCCATTCTTACCTTATAAAGCAGATGCTGGCCTACGCTGTGTAAAGCACAAATGTTCTCGCCTATTCATTTCACAGGTGACTGCATGTTCACACCGGACAGTTAGCATGTACAGATATGAATAGAAATGCAGGGAAGTGGTCTTTCTGACAAGAGATCTTTATCACAAACCTCCACATCTGTCGCTTTAAATCCTAGTTCCTCAAATTTGCTAATGCATCAGCAAAAGGGTACATTCATAATCAGAGCTATACATCGGTGCAAGTGCAGCTCAGTATTCAGATTTTGACCCAACTTTTGAGTCAAGTAAAATATTTTCCTACTAAGTCCTACTATATAACTATTTTAAGGAAGATAAATTTAAAATGGAGATTGTTTTATATATATATAATTTATTTGTTTTTTTATTATTCAGGAAACTAATGCATTAACATTTTAAAATGTTGACATTTTTAATTTAAAATTCAGTTACAAAATTCAAGTATTTTGTATTGTGTATTTTTTAACACTCCATGAACGCTTATTTCAAGTCTTTTGCTTGTTCCTCAGCGACAACACTTAACGGTTTATCTGTGAGAGACGGATCCAGAAAAAAACCCTGTTAAGAATTGAAGAACCCTTAAATATACTAAGAATCCTTGCATGTACATCAACATGCAAAATGTCAATTCAAATTAAATTACCATGTTTTTGACAGAATTTGTGCGAGGTTTAAGATTTTTTTTGATGCACTTCTTTAATAGTTTTGAAAGACTTACTTTAATAAAAACCATGTAAGCACCAATGCAGAAGTATGAACAACAATCTCCCCACAGCTCTAAGACTATATTTAATGTTTGATGACCCAGTTATTCGACACTTGCACCTTTTTGCTCGCCTTCGCTTTGTAGCTTTTAGCAGTGCTGCTTCCTCTGAAGACTTCCCAGAGGTCAAACAGTGGAAAAGAAGATGCGCAACCGTAGAGGAGCTTCAACACTACAGCATTTCTCTCCTACAGGGGCCCGAGGAGACTAATTACTACAACCGCCATAGGAATAACACTGTCTTAGTACTAACAAAAAAACAAAAAAAAGTTTCATCATGGCCTTTTCGCAGCTGATAAAATAAATTCCTGGAAAAGGCATTTTACATAAAGAGGAAAATTATTGACTATGCCGTAAAAGGTTTGACTATGCCATCAAAGTTTAGTCCAGAATAATATTTTGTATGAATAATGAATAGTATGCTTTTGTGTAAAAACACCTGAAGGACATGAGAGTATAAATAAACGGATATAAATTGATCACTTTAGCTGTGTTTTTTTTTTTTTTTTTTAAATATTGCTTAACTAACATAAAAAATATATAAATTTTGAGTCATTTGTGTTTGTCATTTGAAATCAGCAGACAGAAAGCTAATTTCAGGTATCAAATGTTCAAGTCCTCAGAGACACAGATGAGATAAGAAACTAAACTTCACCAGAAATAGCAACCTAGACTCCCATTTGCATGTGAAATACATACATCCACAAAGCTGGTGCAGAGATATGACTGAGACAAATAGGAGAATGAGTAAAGATCTCATACGAACCATGAAGTACTAAACATTTTTTTTATTTATTTTTATTAGCAAACATGCATAAATGCTTGGTGTGGTAAGAAAAAAACAGAATATGGCCATACCTCAAACCTAGGGTGGCCCCATTTTGACTGGTACATGTTTCTTTAATGAGTTTTATATTCTTTGTGCAGCAAGTATAATGGTTATTTCTACACGTCCGCCCTGTAAACATCCAGGAACTGTCAGTGTGTTCTAAATTGACATTACTCACTCTCACAATTCTATAAAAAACAAACAACCATGTGGTTCTTCCCCAACCTGCTGCCGCAAAGTTGTAAGCATGCAAAGGTCTAGAATATCTTTGTAGGTTGTAGCATTAAGAACTCTTACACTTGAAACTTGAATGGGTTACAAACCTGTTCCAGCATGACAATGCAAAGATCATTTGCCAAGCATGGAGTGTATGAATTTAAGTGTTTGAAATGCTGAGAGCTTTGAGATGAACTAGAACTCCGCACACCAGGCCTCCTCACCCAACATTAGTAATGCTCTGGTGGCTGAATGTACAAATCCCCATGGCCATGTTCGAAAAAAACAAGTCGAAAGCCTTCTTAGAAGACTGAACACTCTTATGACTGCAAAGAGGACCCAACTCTGTGTTAATGTCCATGGTTTTGAAGTGGGTAAGATCAGGTGTGATGGTCAGATGTCCACATACTATTGGCCATTATAGTTTGTGGTTTACACTGTGATTCCCCCACAAGTTCCATCTTAGAGAATAACTTCTGATAAACCAATGATACATTTTATCTATGGGAAGAATAATATCAGCACTGGTATTTATAATATTTAGTAATAGAACACAGACCAAACTAAGACAATTTGCACAAATGGCTACGGTCTGTGGCAATTTATACAATTTATGCCATCTCTAAATGATAGGGCAACGTTTATAAAGCATAATTTTTGCATTAATCCCCATCAGCGTTTTACAAAGCTTTAATAAAACTGAGTGAAAGAGGAAATGAATGAATGAATTAATTAAGAATTCATAATTATTATATTGTTTGTCACATGCTCTTTTCCTATATTTATATATGACCCATGTGCACCAGCAAAAAAATATTTACAGTGAATATACAGTAGTAATATTTACACATCCTCTGCATTCTACATGAAATGTTTTATAACCTAAATTTCACAGTTTTACCAGCAAGTATACTTACAATTGGTGGCTTATTTTATCTACTGGTCAGTACTATGGTTACACCATTAGCAAGTCTCTAACTGGTGGACAAAAAGTCTGCATTGAAAATACATAAAAAAGGAAATAAACACTGACTCAATATGTTTTCCAAACTGGAAGGTGCCAACATTCCTTTCACAGACATGGCTCTAAAATAAGAAACTTAGCATGTAGACAAAATTAGGCTTCATCCATTTGGACAGAACTTTTCAACTATTGCATGTACTGGCTATGGGTTTGGTTATGCATACTACTCATAAGACATATTGTTAAGAAGAATTAAATTTGGAAAGAAATAGTTTGCCTAGAAAGACTACCTATAAAGACAGCAGCCAAGGTCATTTGCTGCCCCTGCTGCAACTTTACAAATATGTAATAATAGACAACTCTTTCAAAAAAAAAACTTTAATTAATATTAATATTTCACTCACCTGATGCTGGTATGAAGAGTACAGGACAAACAGCAGCTCTGAGTCTGTGCGATGCTTGACTACAAACACATCCTCCAGCTGTTCATACTCTAGCATCTGCTTTGAAACGTAATTAGTATAACTCCGCCCACTGACCACACTATTGGTTGAAGCGGACTTCACTCAGGCGCCACTTCATTTCACTCTCATGCACTCTTTTGTCTCAGAAGACACACAGAAGCTGTTATACGCTTAAAGATTTTTATAATGTTCAGCCTCTTTTCCTAAATAATTTTTGTAAATAAATGCATGTTAGACAAGAAATAGTAAACATTACTTGTTGCTTATTATAAGTTATTTTATATGCATTTATGATTTTGTAATTGAATTGTATTTTTGCACACACTTGCAAGCTGTGCAAGCTGACTTAAATTTGGTAATATATATTATGTACTATGTACATGAACTAATAGGAAAACAAACCAAACCATTAGTATAGTAGAACTGGAAATGAGCAGATCAAGCAAACAAGAGGACACCTGAGTACCTAAGTTTAGACACACATGGATTCTATGCACTGACAGCATACTGTAGACAAAAATTCAACACGACAGGAACTGAAAATAGGGCTCAGAAATCCACATTGTGGATATAAATGTCAGTAGGACATACACTTACACACACAGTAAAAATGATGAGTGGTTGTTTAATTAATTTACGCTCATGTTTTATATTCAACTAAAATTATACAAGGGAAAACTGAAAGTGAAATGTGACTGGACTATGAACATATTTAATCAAACATAATTGAAATAGTCAAAAAAATCATGTCCATGTTTTAATATTTTATATGAAAATGTGACAGGGATATTGCACATTGAGCTTTACTCATTCTCTCTTACAAGCATGATGAGGGTTCTCTCTGGGGAAATAGGGGTTACATGTCATCTGATGCAAGAAGAAGCAACCTCCTGCTAAAAGTCCCAGAGCAACAGGCCTGTGCTGCACACATCTGGATTCCCTTCAGTCCAGTAGAGAATCGACACTAGAGGATCCTTACCTGTAAATGGCTTCATGGGGGGGGATCTGTATGGGTGAAAGAGAAAACAAGACAGCATTGCACAAAGATTGATTCACTTAAAATGTACATGGTCTAGAATGTGTTGACTTTAAAAACATTTGTTTGACACTACACAAAGAAATTACAGTTATACTAGGCCTCACACTGAATGAGGGAACCTTTGGAAAATGCACTTTTTTTTGTTTTCCTGAAACTTCTCACTTCTGCTTTTGACAACATCAGTGGCTTTGATGTTTTTGAGCATGTGGTGGGCCTGTTGAATTCAGAAATAGCTTCTCTGGCCAGTATGCATATGTTGAAGCGATTCTTCGTTGTGTATATTTTTTTTTAGTATCATGCTTGTCTTACTCCGAAAAGCGCAAAGGTAGTGTGCAAACTCTCACCATCAAGGTCGAAGCATTAAAAACCACTTGCTGACTGGTTTTGCAAGGTAAGTTTATCAGAAATAATGTAGACTTGGCTTGTCACACAACATACAGGACAAAAAGTACCTCCATGGAGCATACTTGTATGCAATGCGCATTTATTAATTACATAATTGTCAGCAGCATATCCAGAAGTATAATTTAGGGTTTGGTATGTGTGCATTTTCCCCCTTTACAATGCAATTACACTAGATTAAATAACCTATAGTCAAAATAATAGCGATATTCATTGGAATATATTCCACTGAGTGATACAATGGAATATATGCATTGTAATGTAAAGTTACAATTACAAAGATACAATATTTGCATTATTGTTCCTCAAGATGGAAAAAGGCCTGGTGAGAGAACGTGTGTTTAAACTTGCTACAATATGACAAGAGCTAATTTATTTTAGAGACATACATTTGTATATAGTTGTATATTTATATTATAAACAGATATGCATGGCATCACATTCATTAATACAAATTTTAATTGTTGGCAAATTGCTTTGGTGTAAGGTGAACAAAACAGTTTAAGTATAAAAAAGGAAGAAAGAATGGAATATATCTTTCTTCTGCAGCATTCAGATGGACACTTGACTCAAGTTGACCCTCTTATGACACTTGTGTGTCCATTTACACCCTACACAATATAAAAGATTAGAAATGATTCTTATTATTTTTCTCATATTTGACTTGCATATAAATTATTATTACATATTATTACATGGAAAAAGCAACCAAAATGGGTGATATGCATAGTTGTGTAGGATGTCTTTGTATGCTAAACCTGTTCCAGTATTACAATGCTTTAGTGCACATTGCAAGCTCATGGTCCGCCAAGGTGGAGTGGAACAGCTTGAGTAGTTTCTAGGGAACCTTGAACCACTACCCTATTTATTACAGAGCTACGTTTACCGTAAAGCAGGGTTAAATTTGGAATTTGTCATTCTAACAGCACATACAATATGTTATGCCCATAAATATTTGGATGGTGGGTACAATTTTCAAATTTTTTTAATTTGCTTCTGTACACCACCACAATTAATTTGGGATGAAACCATTAGCCATTTACAAATTATAGCCTTTTTTTTTTTTTTTTTTTTTTACAAAGTTCCTCCATTTTTCCAGGAGCAAATGTAATTGGTCAACAGTCTGATAAGAAGTTTGATAGCCAGCTGTGGACAGTTTTCTAGTTATTCATGAGAAATTTAGGAGATGAAACGTCTGGCATTGCCTTTGCATTAAGTAGCAGTTCATGGGAGCTCCCAATATGCGGTCCAAAGAGATACCAACACAAGCGAATAAGAGGAAAGAAAAACAGACATATCAGCCAAATAACAGAAACATTAGGAGTAATTAAATTAACAATTTGACAAATTCTTAAAAAGAAAGAATGCACTGGTAAACTCAGCAACACCAGAACACCTTGGAGACCACAGAAGACAATTAAAGTGGATGATCACACCATTTTTTCCTTGGTGAAGAAAAAAAAAATCTTTAACACATCTAGCCATGTCAAAAACACTCTGGAGGAGTCATTGCTAAAGACTACAATCAGCAGGCAACTTAATGAATGTAAATTCATCAAGAGAGAGGGTTAACCTCAAGATGCAAAACATTGGTATCACTGAAAAACAAAACAAATGCCAGATTAGACAAACAAGAAAATTTTCTTAAAAAAAAAAGAATCCACATGTCTGAAACCAAATGAACTTGAACTAGAATGATTGGAAGAGAAGTACACTGTATAGAGAAAGAAAAGGAAAAGGGTGATGGTCTGAAGCACATCTTCATTTAAACCTGGTGGAGCCAGTGCTATGGCATAGGGGCATGCACGGGTGCCAATGAGTTAAAACTTGTTGCACACTTGCGCAGTAGGTTCAGTCTGAGCGGAGATAAAATATGAAAAGTGTGTCAATGTCCAAACAAGTATGGATTTAAAAGTAAGATGGACAGATGTCTACAAACCTTTGGTCATATAGTGAATCATTATTAAAATATATCAAATGTCACAGACAGAAAATGGTCAGCTACTTATAAACCTGTAACACCAAGAATCACAAATGTCACACTTGTAAATGTTGTTTTATAAAAATCGAATGTCAGAGCAGTGTCGTAATTGTGTCAAAGTTCCGCTGTCAAGACGAAAAGTGATTATTTATTCTGTAAGGTTTGTGGTCATAACGTTTGTGCACGGTAACTCTTCACCTCTTCTTACAGAAAGACAAGATAAACATTTGGTCGTGAAAGGTACAGAAATAAATAAATTTTAAAGATTAACAGGATGCAAAAAAATGCGTTTTATTTATTTTTTAAACAAAATCACTTGAACATACACTATGTCGAAAATTTCGCATTTCCAAGAAGGAAAATGTGTAGCTTACAGTTTACACCACTTAACCACGGCATGAGTTTACTTCTTATTCTTGGCCTGGCTAGGGGGTCTCAAGGGTGGTACTTTAGATTGCACCTGCTGGGGTAACAATCCGGTCTGTGAATGCCGTGTTGATCCGAAACTACACTTGGTAGCCTAAACAGTTGGTGTGTTTCTGTGCGGTACTGAGAGTTTAAGGAGTGGTGATTGTTGTTGTAGTGATTAGCTGCGTGTCTGCGGTGGGAATGCGAAAGTTCATTGTTTCAGGGAATTCTTTATGCTATTATTCTGAAGGAGACTCAGTGTGAACACCAGCAGAGAGAAAAGCGCGTTCCCGAACAGGATAAGCTGCACTGCAGACGTAAGTCACTTGCGCTCCATTTTAGTCGCAGAGATCATTCGGGTTAGGACTCGGGGCGATGAGCTACAGCCAGCGGGCTCTCCTCGTCCTGGCGCTGTTGGGGGTTTTATCGGCGATCATGTCGCTGATGTCGGTGAGTTTGATTTTCCAACTGAACTCCGGGCTGAAGGAGTCTGGATCGGGGGAAACGTGGGCCGTGTTAAAGCCGCTGTGCGCCGTGCTGTCTGCGCTCTCTCTCACTCTCAGCTCCAGCTCGGCCATCATCTGCCTCCTGCACGCGCACTTTACCACCGAAACAGGGAGAGAACACACACACAGGTACACACACACACACATTTCATGCGCCCTTCACTAAAATTTCTAAATTTTACAATTTGGATCTATTTTTGATAAATGGTTGTCTCGGACAATAACGGCATGAACTCACATACAAAGTTAACAAACTCAGTGATAAATTCCACTGCAGGATTAAACCCGGGACCATGGAAACCCCTCTGTGGCAACTATTTACACCTATAGGCAAACACACAAGAGCACTGATCTACTGTCTTAAACACACACAAACACAGAGGATGGGTTCGTGTGTAAAAGAATGCATTATGGCAAATGCTTAAATGAATGAATGGCCTTTCACTTCGGATCAAGTCTGTACAGTGATAATACAATAACGTGGAGTTTTAATGTACGAGAACTGATGTTACATGCAGATATGATATCCTGTCGTGCAGCGATTGTGTGTGCAAGAACAAGAATAGCTATAAACTAAACAATTACAGTAAAACTATCTATCTATCCCTTCAAAAAGCAAACTGTAATCTTTCTTTTCGCTGAATCGAGCATCGAGCATACACATTTTGTATCTTCAGGATATATATATATATATATATATATATATACCTTGAAAAATAATTTAAGGTATATAGTTGAAATTTAGGGAGCTTCGGTGTATTTTAAAGCTAATTAGAAATACACCACTTCGCCAGGTAATAGATGAATCATGTTAAAGATACACAGACCACCATTTGTGGCATCACGCTTTAAAAAGTTTATTACTGACAGAGAATAACCCGCTCGAATAGCCCGATTGAGAAATGTATTTTTCACATAAGTTTCATTAGCAAGTAACTCAATGGTCAGCTACTCGGGGTTAAAATCCTAACAACCACAGATTTTATTTTTTTTGTTAACTTTGTCTAATGTTTTAGATTGCTGTTTTGTGTCAGGATGTTTTATTTTTAATTTCCATTATATCTTGTGAATTGTACAATTGTTTAATAAAGCTAATCAAATTTACATTAACATTTATAAATCAAAACTTTTGAATCATATAAATGTGAAATTGACCTCTGTTTTTTCCCCTCCATCAGGGCTGAATGGTTCCTGTCAGACAGCAGGGTCATTCGGCATGTCGCTATCGGCCTGTTTTGCGTTGGAATTTCTTTTTACCTGGGTGGTAAGTGACACCAGTGCTAAAGCTAAAGCTCGGCCACAATAATATTTCAAGTCAACTGAAAACAATAAATGTGGGCATATTTTAATGCTTAAAATACATACATACTACAGACAAAAGTTAAATTAGTTTTAAAAAGTGCATTTAGGCAACATATGAGAAGTTTAAAAATAACACATTGTAATGCAGTGGCACTGTACAGTACAGTATAAAGCTACTTGAATATATTTACATGAGACTTAGAACAATCCTTTCCTTCACACACTGGACGAAGCACTGTAATGGAGAACCTGGCAGAGCACTCATTCACTCCTCACAAAGCTCTGTCGAGTTGCCAGAGTCGCAATTCAAGAGGCTGTCACATTCAGACGAAGCGAGGTTCACTTTTGAAATAGAGTCCATACAACAGACTCCTAACTGTACTTCATATGCCAGAACTCTGCTTCTCACAAGTGTCTCTCGTTATTCCAGGATCCACAGTCCTTTTCCTGCAGGAACCAAATAAATTGACATATTAGCAGTCAAAGGCACATAAGTACATAGGATCTGCACAAAATGTTCTTGTTTGGTCTGTTTATCATATTTTCTCTGTAAATTTTCAGCCCTGTCCATTTACATGCTGCTGGTCTTTGAGATCGAGACAGGAATAGCCAGCGTGTGTGTGCTCTCTTCTGGTGTACTGGTGCTGCTAATTTTAGTCATTCATGCTCTGGTCCGGGCTACTTGTATATCGAAATACTTTCGCAACCAACACATCAATACCGTGTACCTGAACGACCCAGAAAGCAGCACTGGCATCTGCACAGTAGCATCAGAGCTTAGCCTCAGAGACAAGACCACGAGACAACGCAGTGAAGACAGCATGAACCACCTGTTTTCCTATACACAGCCCAAACAGTACTCCAGTGAAAAAGAGGCTTGTGGTGAGAGTGGACGCATGCACAGGACCCTGTCTAGTGAATCCAGCCTGCTCCAAACACCAACAAAGCCTTGGAACAGCATCAACCACGAAATGAGAACTGTGCTGACTCGCAAAGCCACGGGCAAAGACTCGACGTTAGTGTGAGTGGCAATACTGAGAGGCTTTTAAATGCTACAGTTCCTTTTATTATTTTTGCTACAGACTTACCACTGTACACTTCACCACAGTGCCTGAAGTTACTGCCTGTCGTGACACGCTAGATGTTATAAGCAGTTCTATTCGAGCACTAACAATAGAGACCTAGTATAAAAACACTACAGGTTCATCCTATAATTATGTTGTTTAGCCTCTGTTAAATGGTGAACTTAAAATTACGTATATAACTCTCTGCACTATCATTTCGGGACCCACAAATTGTAAATAATTAATTAATTCATATAGAAGGTCTACCGATTGTTACTAGGTTTAAAATTTGCTAATTTTTAGAAAAATAATTGTTAGCTACTTGAGACATTTTCTTGAAAGATTACATTGTGGTAAAAAAATTTAATTGCTTTGTAGCCTACTTTTATTATGTGAAAATGTCAATAATACTAATCTTAACACTAAAAAAATACAGTTCAGTACTTTTCAAAATGGATAAAAATGACAGCAAGTAGACAAGGAGAGAAATTCATAAGGTAGACTACACATTTTTTTACTTCTTAAGTACTGATGTTTTATTGCATTGTGGCATTCTGAATCAGAACAAATTCCCATGCATTTAAGTGAAATGATTTGGGTTTTGCAAAACTAAATATAACAACACTAACATAGAGCCTTATTCACATTTATAATTACGAAGGCAACTTTTAAGATGCCCTTGTCCAGAGTGACGTTCATTTCTCTTATTTACACAAATGAGCATCAATAGTGGCAGAATGGCAGTGATGGACTTTAATGTCACAAACTTCCAATCAGTACTCCAATGTCTTAACCACTGAGCTACCACTTCGCATCTCGTGTCTCTTGTAGAAACTGTGAAATCTTTCCAACTGGTGACTGTGGTTCTGCTGACACTTTTTTTTTTTTTTTTTTTAGTAAAATCCTTCAGCCCTTTTTCTCTTGGCCACTTTCTGATTTAAACTTTCAGTAATCTTCTGAAAAATCATTATTAACTTATATTAATTGCAAATGGGGTCAGAAGTTATAAAATCATGAACATGAATGTCATGGCAGTTTTGGGTATGTTGAGAGGACCCTGTTTGAAATGACCAGAAACAAACCTGGAAAAACCAAAGGCACAGAGCTGTCATGAACTGGAAGTCCAAGAAAGAAGCCCCAGCTCAAAAAAAAAAAAAAAAATAAATAAATATATATATATATATATATATATATATA
>JAQMYJ010000007.1:11621049-11652072 GCA_030014305.1 Clarias laeviceps
TATTTTTTTTTTTTTTTTTTTTTTTAAATCAACACCTTCAAGGTCGACCAAAGTTTGCAACTGACCCAGGGACAAAGAAAAAGACTTCTGGAGGAAGGTTTAGGAAGGAGTACAAGGCGAGTCATTCAACCCCAAATCACTAGCAATCTGTTAAGCATGGTGGTTTTAACATTATGGTTTGGGGCTGTTTTACTGCAACTGTAGTATTGCACAAATAGGATGGAACAATGAGGGGTTCTTTAGTATATGGAATCATCAGATAGATGGTTGCAACTTGGACAGAATTGAGTGTACCAACAGGACAATGACCCTGAACACCCATCAAAGCTCATTTTCAAATGGATAAAAGTAGGCTACCTTTAAGATTTTAGAGCCTGAATCATATTTTAAAAAACTGGACTTTGCTAAATTAAAATTACGTGTGTTCTGTATTTTGATTTCAGAAAACTCGAAATAAACTTATGCACTAAACTCTTTGGGGCTTTTCTTCTATTAAAAAAAGGACTGTTCCACACACACACATACACATACATATATATATATATATATATATATATATACACTGTTGCCATGATATTCATGTTCATGAGAATGCATGTAAACTTTTGACTGCAACTGTATATACTTGTCTAATGTTGGCCAAGTCAAATACACAATCATAGATTTTGGTTCATATTGATGCACTCAAAACTTAATTTTTACAAGTGACAGAAAGCAAGAATGTAAGAGCAATGTATTCTTCAAGATTACTCATGTGAGCTCGGGGGGTGAGTGGGGTTAACATCAAAGAGATCATAGACACCTGCGCAAATGTCAGTCATTTAAGATTCACATGTTGTTTGGCTCATCCGCTGTTTTTATTGGACGCAAAAAGATTAACATTCTTTTGCAAATTTCTAGAGCTGTAACTCATACCGTGTACAACAATGGTAAAAGAGCTCTCTAATTCAAAATGTCTGCCTACAAAAATTAAAAAACGTCTGCCATGGAAACTGAATGAAGAAAAAGAATTCTTTAAACACTTCGCTGTTTGTAGCAACATGGTAAAACTTGCACCCTTCCGTTTAGCTCAGAAACTTTGTGAATCTGGTAATAAGTGAATACATTGCCATAAAAAAGATCATAACAGCTTATTAAAACTTACTTTTATGTCCAAAAGATGACACAACAGAATTTATTCACCACTGTTCTTTAACTCTGAATCACACTAGAGGCTTAGTTTTCATTTAATGTAAATAAAAACGATTTCTTAGGAGGCAGCACTAACCTTGCTTAAGGCCTTCCATTTGTCATGATGATGTGGTAGAGTCGTGTGATGGAGAGTCACTGTGATTAGGTACAGGGTTCACAACACTAAGTCAGCATGCATTGGTCAATAAAGAAAATTATGCAACTCAAAAGCGTTCAAAATGCATCAAAATAAAATAACAAAACATAAGAAGCAGACTAAATCCAAATGATTTTTAACAGAATGATTGATCATTGCACACACCACAAACGTTGGCACATAATAATAATAATAATAATAATAAACACAGCTGTCTTGCATGCTTTGATGAAGCAAAGGAAGCAAATACTTAAGTCTAGTCTGGGTCATGGTGAAACAGTGTGATTATGTCAATTGATTTTTTTAAAAAGTCACAAGAACGCATATTATACCTTCGTCCTTGAGCACCGCTGATCTGTTCTTTTGTTGCAATGGCTTGCTTTAGCAATCCGTCTATGTTTTTAAAATAGAGACTGCTGTTGGCCATGCTTTTTACTGCGCTGTAAATAAAAAAGGCAAGTTATATTCCACATAATGTGCTGTTTTTACCTGGTTATTTTGTCTTGATCTGATTAAACTCTTACCTGCAGGCATACTCAACAGTATAAATTGCTCCTTGACTTTGTTCTTCCCAGCTCTGCATGTCTGTCTGTGGCGAATTAAGTGACACAAAGTGTTAAATAACATCAAATTAATAGTGGTTAGTTTAGTAGTGGTTACACAGGTTGCTAAAGTTTCCTGGTGATTTAGATTAAAGGAGCAGAGCTGACAAAATCTGCTCCATCAACTCATATAACCAGCAGTCACAATGTGAGCTGGAGAGCAATAGCAAGTGCAGGACAATCACTAACTTCTGTTTGAATGGGTGCAAAATCTCTGGTCTTAAAAGTTGTAAATACAGTACAGTGCAAAATTCTTCAGTCACAACCACATTTCTTCATATTAAATTATATAGGTTAAATTAATGACATGGGAACAAATGTTTTACAATGACAGGCTGCAAAGTACCTTAAGATACAATTTAAACCTCATTTCCCCTCTCATCTGTTCCAACTGCTCAGCATTGAATCACCGGTATACTAATCATCTGTCATCATCTGCACCTGTTTGGTTCATGCCTTAGATTTTTTTTTTATGCTTGAACAATTCATAGGTCACTTGTGTGGCTTAATGAACGAAGACATTCCTCTAAAACTAGTCAGGTACAGGGTCTGGACTAAAAATTAAAGCCAATAATTAGCCAAAAACAAAAGCCAACAAGTTTTCCAGAGAGTCTGGAAAACTATAGCTGACGACTACATTAAATAAATACAAGAAGGTCAGCCTCTTTGGAAGCACAGTAGGAAGGAATGAAGAGTGGCTTAAGACAGTTGCACAGTACTGTATGTGATGGCTCATCTAAATAACTGTCTGGGCTAGAAATAAATCAGTCACAGTCTGACTTCATACCATTCAGATTATTTTTTACTAGTTGTGGAGTTTATGTGGGTGGCACAGTGGCTTAGTGGTTATCTCTGTCGCCTTGCACCTCTAGGGTCCAGGTTTGAATCCCTCCTCTGGTCTGTGCATGTGCATGTTCTCTCCATGCTTGATTGGTTTCCTCTGGATGCTCTGGTTTCCTCCCAAAGTCCAAAGACATGCAGATCAGGTTAACTGGCGTTCCCAAATTGCCTGTAGTGTGTGAATTAATGCGCAAGCGTGTGTGTGTGTGTGTGTGTGTGTGTGTGTGTGTGTGTGTGTGTGTGTGTGGCCTGCAATGCATTGGCCCCTCATCCAGGTTGTACTCCGCCTTATACCCTAAGTCTCCTGGGATAGGCTCCATCCCCCCCACGACCCAGTATATAGGACAAAGCAGTACAGAAACGATGAATGAGTGAGTGAGTGAGTGAGTGGAGTTTATCGCTCCCTGACATTTGATACCAGCATAATAATTTGATGTAGATGACATCCTGTGTTGGGTGTTGTTGGTTTATCTCCGAAAAACAGAAGAAGCGTTGCCCTGGAAGATTACTGATGCCACCTGCCCCTGCTCATACGTCACTTTCAAGACTTAAGTTTCGAGATTGAAAGAACTTTGTTAATCCCCAGGGGAATTACTTTTATGTTGATGTTTAAACTAGAAATACACAGCCATAACATTACGACCACCTGCCTAATATTGAAAAGGTCCCCATTTTGCCATCATAACAGTGATGGACTGTGTTCTGACATCTTTCTATCATAACCAGCATTAACCTTTTCATCAATTTCAGAAAAATCTACAGAAGCACTTCTATTGGATCGGACTACATGTGCCAGCGTTCACTCCCCATGTGCATTAGTAAGTCCTGGCCACCCATGACCCTGTCGCCAGTTCACTTGTTTTCCTTCATTGGATTACTTTTAGTAGATCCTGACCAGGAACATCCCTCAAGTTTCTTTAGCCGTCAATCCAATCAAATTTTATTTGCATAGCACTTTTATCTAGTGATTGTCGCAAAGCAGCTTTACAGAATCAAAAGAAAATTATGGAAACCTGTATGAAATATGAAAAATGTGTATGAATCAAAATGATTAAATTGTCCCTGATGACCAAGCTGGCAACGATGGCAAGGAAAAACTCCCATCACAATTTGGCTCTTATCAAAGTCACTCAAAAAACCTTTATACTTGTCCATTTTTTTTCTGCTTCCAACACATCAACTTCAGGAAAAGGTTTACTAATATATGCCACCAACTTCCAGCCGCCACTGTAACAATAATGAAATGCAGCTACTGTAAGAAGGGCCAAATTGTGATGACTAGACAACTGGGTCAGAGCAACTCCAAAACTGCAGCTCATGTGGGATGTTCCTGGTCTGCAGTGGTCAGGACCTACCAAAAGTAATCCAAGGAAGGAAAACTGGGTCATGGGCAACCAGGGCTCACTGATGCACATGTGGAGTGAAGGCTGATCCAATAGAAGAGCTACTGTAGCTCAAATTGAGGAAAATGTTAATGCTTCTTCCAATAGAAAGGTATCAGAACACCCGCTCTACTTAATACTAGGCTGGTGGTCATAATGTTATGGCTGATCAGTGCATCATCTTACCTTATGCTGGACCAGCTCAGGCAGTGACCTCCTCACGTGCTCCTGCAGGCGATACAGCGCTATGGACGGTTCATTCGCCAGCACGTACATGCTTTCCGTGAACTTATCCGTCACTGCCACGAAAAAACAAACAAACGGGTTCATTTTTTTCAATTGGGAACCCCTGTGTCTCTGTATGACACCACATTCATGTCATATATTATAACCGCCCACAATTAATTCATGATGAACCCCAATAAGCCACGGATATTAGCGCTAGCTAGCTAAATAATAATATTGTATACATAAATAAATCCGGAACAAACTAAACTTATATTATTTATAATGCACACGGCCAAACAGAAGCACGAGGACGTTTTTCCCCTCAAATTACCTCGCTTTACTTTCACCTGCATTTCCTGGTCGTCCATTCTCCTACAATCACAACAAACCCTTGAGTTTATTTACTTCCACACGGTTCTGTCACGGGTTGTGCGATGACGTAGTGTGCACCGAAAAATTCGCTCGACCTGCAACAACATCAAGCCTAACAAACAGTTCCTACGTGTCGGGGAGGGGGAAGCGCTTTACCCGCAAGATGAAAAGAAAACTGTTTAAACTTCGGCAAATCTAAAAATGACAACGTGATGGTTAGTTTTAAACAAACCTTATCAGATGTGTGACGTGTGATAGTTTTTCGGCGCACTTTGAAATATCGAGATACGATTTAGTTTCACTTTTCTTAGCTCGTTAATCAGGAAATAAACAGAAACTGCAGTGAGACGCGCTCATAAAGGAGCTACAATTCTGGTAAGATAACGCGACTCGTAATTTTATTTTATTATATACGTTTTTATAATTTTTTTTTAATTGCTTACATTTTTCTCTATATGCTGTGGATGTTTTTAACTTGAGTAGTAATTTGAATTTTGTGTACTTTCTTTATTTTCGTCAGAGGTGATGGAGAAGATGAGTGACGAGAGCGCGCTTCACCACTCCACCACCCTCACTAACAAACAGCGCGGGAACGAGCTCACTGTCCGACCCGCAACTCTGGACAGTAAGAGCTGCTCACAGTCCAAATCCACACGCAGTACAAAATCCTGTGCAGAAAAGTCACACACACTAACACATTACTGTATCTAATCACTGCTTCACCCATCTGCACCAAGCGCCTTGTACTAGTCCAGTGGATCCAGCACTGGCCGCTACGCAGGGACACACCCTGGACAGGGGACGCTAGTCCACTGCAAGACACAATGCAGTGCACACACCTAGGTTTGATTTAGCCTAGCCAGTCCTGCAGTACTGATCTTTGTTTTCCTTCAGAGGTTAAAGGAAACCACAGCAGTAATCCGAGCTCAGGACCAAACAGAGAGCATGGACCTCCACCACCTCTCACATCAGCAAGCCACGCTAGGCTTAACACCATGTCATGATTCACATGTACATACATACTAATATTATATAATTTTCCATGAGCTTTTTCCAATGATAAATTATTTTTCACGTTAATTGTTTCCACGTTGTACACAGGAATTAGTGTATACTGTATATTGACACATTTGTTTTTGCTTGTGATGACATTACTGATGGCACAGTGTCTTAGTGGTTAGCACTATCACTTTGCACCTCTAGTGTCCAGGTTAGATTCCTGCCTTTGGGTCTGTTTGCATGTTCTCCATGTGCTTGGTGGGTTTCCTCCCACAGTCCAGAAACATTGGGAACACTAATTGGCAATCCCAAATTGCCCGTAGTGTGCAAATGTTGACTGGAGATCCCACCACTGTCATAAAATAGGAATAAATACAATGGTAATCACCACTGACAGGTTCATGGATGGATGACATTAATAATTATGAGCTTAGTGACTAGACCGGTTCCCTCGCACCTCCGGGTTTGGTAGTTTCAACCTCTGCGCTGGTGCTTTATAAGTTTTCTCGTTAAGTGAACTAAGACTTGTAACTTGAGTAGGGCAGCACCTTCACTCATTCATTTATTATTTTTATCGATTAATCTGCTTATTATGCATGACCATATATTTTAAAACTAAGATAAAAAAAAAAAAAAAAAAGAGTACCACTGGTGATATATGTTGACTGGTGATTCAACACATTAATGCCAAGGGTGGTCCTATATTTAACTCCACCGTGACTATATTTAAATGATCACTTTCACTATACTGTATAAAACGAATTACAGATTTTTTTCCCTCTTCGATTTCTTAGATTTGTCCATTCATCAACTGGCTGCTCATGGGGAAATCTCAAAAGTAAAGACACATCTTGCCAGTGGTAAGCAGTACTGTGTATAGGTAGCATTTCTATGTATGGGGCGTTCAAGTCAAACTGGGAATTGTGATGAAATTTCTCATGAATAAAGGTGTGAAACTGATTGGAATTTATAGAAGACTTCAAGTACAGTACAGTGATGAGACACTTAGTCATAGTTCATAGATCAGTAAAACATTAACAGTTTTATAGAAGGCCGTACATCCATGAATGATGATCCCAGTTCCTGTAAACATTGAGCAAGTTTTCAAGCACGCCTGAGGCTTGAAAATCGGGGGCCAACTAGTGGAGAGAAATAGAGAAATAAAGGAAGTGTTTACTCTCTGTGTTCTGCACAAAGTCCCAGTTTGACTTGAACATCCTTCATACTATGACTAACAGACTGTAAAGTATTTCAATATTAAATTGAAAACATTCTTTTTCTTTTGATTTTTAGACAGTGCCTTACTAAACAGTCAGGATGAACGGGGATTCACACCACTTATGTGGGCAGCAGCATTTGGAGAGATTGAAATGGTTCAGTTTTTACTGGAGAAGGTAAGAACGACTACATGATCAGCAGTCTCTTGCTGCTGTGTTACGTTACTGATCCGGTGGTGTCTTAAATCAGGGAGCTGATCCAAAAACCTTCGCGCGGGAGCGAGAGTGCGCGTTATCCTTAGCCAGTGCTGGTGGATACGCAGACATTGTTGATATGCTTTTAAAACATGACATTGATGTCGATTCTTATGACTGGGTGAGTAAAAGAATAGCATGAAATGGCATCGCAGTGTATCATTGACTTTCTATATGTCTAACAAGATGACTTGTGTTATTTTTGCCACAGAATGGAGGAACTCCTCTTCTTTATGCAGTTCGTGGCAATCATATAAAATGTGTACAAGCACTATTAAGTAAGTTTGGAAGTATTTTGTAACTAAACACCATCGTCTTTCTAGTTTTTTTTTTTCTATGGTTGTGTTTCTTGCATTACACCGAAATTAGTTGCTTGTAGTCTTTATAAAAACAAATTTGAAGCTAAATTATCATTTGTACTTAATTAAGCTCAATGTGACCTGAGAACTTTTTTTATAATCCTGTTTATATTACAGAGCTTATTAATAGGGTAAATGTGAACCAAGAACAAGGTGAAATAAAATGTATTAATGACTAGTATTTTTGAATCATAACCAAAAAGAATATTTAATTTGCTGGCCACCTGACTTTTATTTTATCCACACAAACCTGTCTTTTAGGACTAAATTCCTATTAATATCAATTGTATTGGAATCTAAAGAAAAAAACAACTAATAAGCAATTTACATACACAAACTAGGGGTGCTCCGTTCAGGGTTTTGGGGCTGATCACAGAGCCCCGATCCCAGAAATCAGAATCACCCGATAGCGATCATTGGTGTGTGGGGGTTATTAGGATCTGCCATTTCAAGTGTTCTATTTATTGTGTAGTACTGTTTGTTGATTTACTATTTACAGGAGTCAAAAAAAGAATTCTAAACAGCAGTGAACAAATATAAGATCTGAGAAAGTGTCATGAACCTTTATTTATTGGCAGGCAACATATTCCATTCTGTTATTACGTCACGTAGATCATAAAGAATATGAAACCAAAAGAATAGCACATGTTCAACTACAGAGCAAAAAGTTTCCATTTCTTAACAGGCATTAAGAGGCTCTCAGAAATGCGATCTAAAATGCATATGTCCTACTATATTAACTCGTTATAATGTTGTTATTATTTTTATTTTCATTCTAATACAACAAGAACAACTGTCTGTGTTTAGGGCATGGAGCTGATATTACTTTCGAAGCAGACTCAGGATACAGTCCAGTGGCACTTGCCATTGCTCTTGGATACAAGAAAAGTGAGTATCATTAATGTCTGAATATCGTGTATATACTGTAATTTTTAGCTATAAGTTAATTCACAATACATGCTGCCTAGTAATTGCACTGCTTGATTGCTGTCTGACCTTTTTCAAAACCATTTTCAGTGCAAAAGCTGCTTGAGGATCACATACTGCACCTGCTTCGATGATCACACATGACATTTAAGAGACACAATTTATCAATAATTTTTGTTTACTTTTGTAATAAAAATGTCACTACGATTAAAAAAAATACATGTTGGTGAGCAGATAAATGCACTTGATCCCAATGTATAAAATTAATACCGTAGGGGGGGAAAAAAAAAAATCATCAAAGAACTAGTGTAAGAGTTTCAGGTGATCTGTCAGTCAATCACAGACAGATTTTTGGAGAGATTCTGGTTTTGCATTCTTCTCTCATTTTGTCCTCTTTTCCAAACATCAAGAAGCTCATTCTCCCAGGACATCCAAAGAGTACACTATTATTCTTCCAAAAAAGTCTGTACTGTTTTCAAATACTATTTTAAGCTTCTGCACCAGTGGGGCATTTTGAATGGGAAAGCTGTGGGTGAGGAGTCAAGGCCATAATATCAGCATGGGACGAGTGAAAGATGTGCACTTTTTGGCAATGAACCAACGTAAGTGACTGGGCAAAATTTTGTTTTGTTCATTATCATCACTAATGAAATGTTAACATTTACATAAAAATGAAAACTATAAAGCGTGCAGTTAAGGGACCGTTTCAGGTTTATAAGCTGTACAGTATGTAAGCATCAGCTAATGAACTTTCTTTCCACCCTAAAGGAGATCATGACCTACAGATACCATATACATTTAACAGTTAAATTCTACACGGACAGACTAAGCACATACATACATAAATAGATCCTGAGTTTTTAAAAGGATATTTGCAAAGAGTTGTTGTCTTCTGGATAGAAGTCCATGATGTGTTCCAGATTCCCATCTTTAATACAGCCTGGGACAGAGACCAAAAAAAACTAAACATTAAATATGGCAGGAAATCCCCTGCTATAGTTCTGCTAGTACATAATTCAGCATGGTCTGACATCTTTTTAAATACAGCTGATTTAGGATGTACAACACCAAAAAATAGATGTATGATAGTTGTGAATGTGTACATGGAATTTGTGATATGCAGAATCATTATTGGTGACGAGACATGGATTTATCACTAAGCGCCTGAGAGTAAACGGCAGAGTATGGAAGGGAAACATCCTCAATTGCTGATCAAGAAAAAGTTCAAAAGTCAACCATCATCTAGAAAACTGATGCTTATATTTTTCTGAGATTCTTAATGGGATTCTAAATAATACATTATTGGGTTCTATAGCAATGTCTTCTTTCAAGCACTCGTATGTTGGCTGCATCACATAATACATAATTAGTGTAAAAGTGTAATTATTTTCATATTGGAAAATTTAACTTAAGCACACACATAGCTTTTCTCTACTATACAGCAATATGTCCTTCTCATACAGTATATGAGACTCTAACTTACGACTGAATTTATCATGAAGTAAATCTGGTGTGTTATTGAGTTATTTGATATCAATTTAAAAGATTCTGACAAACCTTCTAACTTGCAAGACTTTCCTGAAAATCCTCCCTGGAACTGCAGTTTAAGGTCAGACATTCTGACAGACACAGGGAACTCCAGGAGCACCCACTGACACTCTCCCTGTGGAACGGAAGAGGAAAGAACAGTAATACCCGTCCTTCCCGTGTTGTGAATAATGATCATGTCTGTAAATCTAAATCTTGCAATCAATCAATCTGTGCATTGGAATTAAATTTGATCAGACAGAAGGGAGCATCTTTTCAAAAAGGTAATTGATCTTTCAGGAAGAGTCTCATGCTACTGCATTGTAAACAACTTACTACTGTGTATGACAAAAATCGGTCACTTTTGTAACTGGGCATTTACTACCTTTAACACTAATGTTCAGCACATAACAGAAAAACGGAATCATTCCAGCCAGGTAGTGCATATTCAAGGAACATTTTTACCCTAACTGTTAGAACACAAATTACTCTTATGATTTTATCTATTTCGATTAAAATTCCTCATCAACAGGTTGGTACAGTTTCCTACATAACCCAAAATTCTGTTCATTTATGTGAGGATAATGGTGCACTAGGGATTTCCTGTCAGTGCTTTAGTCTGTCCAGCTCTCTCATGAACTCGCCTGTACACTCTGTCAAAGAGATGAGCTTAAAAATTTCAGCATCGTTAAATATAGTAGAATTGTTTTAGTATAAACGTTTATATTAAATGTAATAGGAATGTTTCAGTATAAATATGTATTCATTCATTCATTCATCCTCTACATTGCTTATCCGATACAGGCTCACAGAGGCCTGGAGGCTATCCCAGGGGACTTGAGGCATGAGGAGGTGGCCACGATGCAAATCCATCGCAGGACGAACACGCTACAGACAATTTGGGATTGACAATTTACATAATCTGCATGTCTTTGGTCTATGAGAGGAAACCAGAGGACCCAGAGGAAACCCACCAAGCACACAGACCTGAGGCAGGAATCAAAACTTCAACCCTGCAGGTGCGAGACCATGGTGCCGTAAAAACTTATTTAATGATTTTCAAGATGTACCTTTCTATTAACAATAACAAACTATCATGTGAACCACAGAACTTTGTATTTAGTGGGAGGAAAAAAATCCACAAACCTAGAGCAACACAGAGTGCAAATAATACACTGCTGATGAGAAACTATAGCACACTGTACCACTCAGATCCACTAGAAATACATACTACACAAATACAGTATATTGATGAATCATTGTCAGCATTCCTTTGTTAATTTACCTGGTCAGAACTCCAGCAGGTCTCCTCACTGCCATCAAACATGAACTTTTTGCCAAACTGCTTGACATCTCTGTTTAAAACGGAGCTAACCCTGTAAAACACAAACACTATATTTCAAACAGAATTTCCATAAAATATCCCCTCAAAACACACATTATCTTATCAACTTTCACAATTATCATAATTGAACATTGACTTTACCTGCTCTGTGTGTTATTACATATCAGAGATGCAGCCATGTCGAAGGCGTGCAATCTCAACTGCCGTAAACCAGGGTGGCTATTTTACGACATTATAACAATTTTATAGCAAACCACTAGATGGCAGTATTGCATCTTTGTTTACGACAATTGGACTAGCCAATGAAGTGTACTGCGTTTATGAAGGGTGCAGATTTTTTAAAATATTTGTTACAGTGGTGAAAATCACACTCCCTTCTGATAGAAGTTTTTTAAAATATATATTTATTCATTTCGTTTTCCTAATTATTAATATAAACAATATAACTTAAAAAGATTCAACCCAACCTCATTAACTTATAACAAGTATAAATTCCATCATCCACCTAGGAACCTCTGTAGGTTATACTTGTGGAGACCAGTGGTCATTACCATTGTATTTATTCCCATTTTATAACCATTAACTGTGAGAGGAAACCGAACCCCCGGAAGAAACCCACCAAGCCTGGAGAGAACATGCAAACTGCATGCACACAGACCCCAAGGTGGGTCTCGAACCCAGACCCTAGAGGTGCAAGGCAACAGTGTTAACCACTAAGCCACTGTGCCACCTAAGTATAACTTACATCAGATCAAAACACCATATGAAAAAAAAACATGTTCTGTTATTGGAAAAGTCTATAAATAAACTTTTCCCATTCAATATACAGTAAAAATAGTATTAATGCAATTACTCATGTTTAGTAACCACTTTATCCTGCCTACAGTCAGGACAGATCCTGAGCCAATACGAAGAATACAGGAAGAATTTACACCTGAAGGGATACCGATCCTTCACAAAGCAACATGCACACATATTGTCACTACCTACCGACATCAGGAGGTGTTCAGGAGGTGTAAGATTAACCTGGAGGAAGCCCATAGACACACTGAGTAAACATACAGTATTCCACACAGACAGTAACCTGAGCACCACATCTAATCAGGGGCCGTGAAGCTGTGAGGTTGCAATGCTACCCAATCATTTTTAAGAATTAGTTTTCAGGAAGAGGCTACAGGATGAATACAAGAATACGAGTACCTTGGTGTTCAGATGGATTCAACCTGTAGGCTCTTCCAGAACAACAAGATATTTTCTTGTTTCTAATTCAAATTTCTTGAGTCTGAGACTCAAGTGGAAAAGGTTTGTAACCGGGTTCAATTCAGTCTTTCAGATTTCAGATTTATGCACCGTTATACATCAATAGAGATATGTAAAATGCATATGTATTCAATGTGTATTTAATGTTTACATATTCAGTGGTCATTTCTCACATCACTAACTGTTCAACAACTTTGTTACAAGATGCCAACACTACCTTAAAACAATTACAGTCTTTTAAAAATATATAACCTGTTGAGATGGAAAAATGTGGTTAAATATGAAGATATTCATCTGATTTACTTGGGTTGGCTATTTCTCCTACTCTCTAAATGAGCTGGTTAATTCCTCCCACAGTTTGTCAGCATAAGAAGGTCAGCAAGAGCTGTTTTTATTATTCTGTTAAGAAAAAGTGCTTTTGGTCAGTCTTTATTCACTCTCAAATCTGCATGAGGATGCAACTCACTTTAGAAATTTGGACAGTTTATTCAGAATTTTAAAGAAAATAGTTAATTAACATTGAGCACTAAACAGTATTCACAGCTTGCTAATCTGTGTTGTGTACTTTGATGCTTGTCATCTGTTATCCTGTCTGTCTGAATGTACAATTCCAGTCAAAAGTTTGGCCCTACCAATGTATTCAAGAGTTTCTCTTTATCTTATGTTTTTTTTTTCTTTTTTTTTCTATGGCATCAAAGTATTAAATAGCACATGGAATTATGTAGTAAGAAAAAAATGTAAACAAAGCAAAACATTTTATATTTTAGATTCCTCAAAATAACCACCTTTTGCTTTAACCACAGCTTTGCACATTCTTGGTGTTCTCTCCACCAGCCTCATGAGGCAGTCACCTAGAATTAATCTTGAAGGAGTTTCCATATCAGTCGAGCACTTGTTGGCTGCCAATAGCAAGCTAAGTTCTCATCAGGGAAAATGGTGACAACTTTGAGGAGCATAAATGTTTTTGATAATCATTTCAGTCTGGGCAAGTTTTTTTTCCCATATTTTCTGAGCCAGTGTTTGTGGTACTGTGGTTGGTTTTCTGTTTTGCATGTTTTAACTTTTGCATTGGCTTAGTGGTTAGCACTGTCTTCTTGCATCTCCAGGTCCTGGGTTTGATTCCTGCATCAGGTCTGTGTGCAGGGAGTTTGCATGTTCTCCCCGATTAGGCTAAATGGCATTCTCAAATTGCTCGTAGTGTGTGATTAAATATGTGAGTGTTGACTGGAGGTCCTACCACAGTTGTACAAAGTGGGAATAAATACAATGGTCACCATTGGCCTCCATTGTCCCTAGCTGGACTACAGAGGTTCCTAGAAGTAATTCACAGCTCAGTTATGATGTCCAGCCTTTAAATTTCTACCATAAATGTTCCCTATTTCTTGGATACACAGTTTATGCCCATTGCATAACATTGCTAAATTATAGGGAAGATTTCTTTTAAATACAACTGTGTTCAGTGCAAGTGAAAGTTTTCAGCAATGCTAATATAAAACCACTGATGTGTTAGCATGCGGCACCCCAAGATACATATTCTAAACTGGTCTAATCTGATACATAGTCAGAGGTTACTGTAGTTTTCACTGAGGCTTGAAGGACTTTGTCAGAGTTAAGGCTCTTTTTTGTGTGTATTTTTAGGGGTCTACTTTAAATTGGAGCAGAGACTGACAAGCAGACATGGTGGAGGAGTGTACTTGTCTAAGAATGACATCCATTAAGACTGAGTCCAGATCCTGTTCTCAAACTGTTTTTTTATTTTATTCAAAGTAGTGTTTTTTTAACCATGATATTGTATTCTATATATAGTATTAGTCATTGGTCAAGGAAGCATAAAAAATATGTTAGTAGATTTATCTTCAGGAGCACTTGGAAAATAGAATATTTGGCATTGTACATATCTAAAAGGTGCTGGAGTATTATCGGAATGATTAGATTGTATATTATTGTTAGAGTTTTAAACACCAGTGTTAATGAAAAATCTTCAGCATGCATGTAGTGAGGAACTAATGATGATGACACAATGTCATCTAGTGAAACAACATCCCGTTAATAGCAGCTCTGCAGATAGAAACACCTTGTTGATGAGAGAGGTCAGAGGACAAAGGACAGATTGGTTTGAGCGGACATAAAGACTATACACCAGTGGTGATCAGAAAAGCATCTCAGATTGCACAACATCGTCCCATTGGAATTATAAGGATTTTTGAGATACAAAACTATGCATTGCATTTTTCCCCCCAATAAATATTCCAAACATGCACATCACTTATTGTTTTTTTTCTGGTTTGCTTGTTTAGGAAAATTTAATTGCAATATTATTGCAGCCCTCCAGGACTGCAGTCTTACAAAGCATTAGTTCCTGTTACTGAAGTAATGCTACACTGCACATTATAGTGTGTTTTCCTCCTTTAATACACTCAATGTACTCAACTCATCAACTCATTACTAAACTTTTCATGAGTTTAGAACTGCTGTGTTAAATTATGTAATGCAGCAGTAGTTTGACTGAGAAACAGTGAGTGATTGAGCTTCCGCTGCTTTGAACAATGTTGTGGGTCTTACACTACTTGATGAGCTCAGTATTTCACTCAAATATGAACATCTTTCAGTTATGAATAAGATTCAAACCTCTGCAACATAGAGTCTATAGAAAATGAAAGATATGACATCATAAATTAGTGAAAGAGTAGTTTTGGAAAATTAAGATGCTTTCATGGTCATCTTGAAATAGCAAGTGGACCAATATGCGTGACTGCACAAGTAATAAAGCAATACAATATATTTAACTTTAATACACTGACCGTATGACAATGGGATGCTACAGCTGTCACAATTGGGTGTAATATAAAGCTGTTATATTGGAACTCAATAACTTAAAGTGAAATCCATTTTTTTTTTTCCTACAATACTTTAAAATGGAGAAGAAAAAAAAAACAAAGAACAAAGAATCAGATGGCTTTGCTGGTGACAGTTTATCTTTTGGAACTGCAAGTGTTTAGTCAATTTTAGTTTGCAAAAAAATTGAACTGTTAGACTAGCACAACCTACAGTAGAAACCCTCCCATCACAGCAGCTTATATCATCAAAATTACACTGGCTTGTGTGAAGCAGAGCAGCACTAAACAATAGGGACATATGGCTACTTGTATCACAGTTCCTCTTTGTTAAATTGATACTAATTTATCTCTCTCTAGCTTACATTTTTTTATTCTGTTGCAGATTTGATATTGTGTACAATATTTTTTGCTGTTCGAGGAGAGGTTTTGTGATCTGTCCAACACAAGCATATCAAATGGCATGTGCATGGCCTCGGCACTGAAAAGTTCTGCTTCATTTCGAACGAGCTTTCTAATTAAGGCATTAAGAAGCAAAGCATTTGCTCAATATGCTTGGCTGCCTCCATTACAGAGCACAATCAGTTGTAATTTATTCGTTTACAACAGCAAGAAACAAATTCTAGGCGTCTACTCTCCCTGAGCTTATGATTGCAGAATAGGCATCCATTAGACTGTTTAAGATAATGAAGGGAATAGTGGACGTGCTAGCCTGTGCACTAAATTACTACCAAGAGCAATAGAAGGAAAAAGAAAGATTGACAGAAAGATGACGCATACCTGTGGCGTTAATGTAATTGCTTCCTGTAGTACCACGGATGCCTTTCGGCTATTGGGACTGGTCTGCTATTCGGACTGGTTTTGTGCTGTTTAGAATTAGACATGAACCTTGTCTGATTTATAGTCATCAAAATCATTTCTAGAATGAATTTTAAAAATATGTTGGCTTTAGAAGGTCACTGCTTCCTTCTAAATCCTGGAAGCTCATCATTTTTTGATCCAGGACTAGCTTAAACATCAGCCTCAGGGGTTGTGACTGCAGCTTCATAAACGGCTGACCAGAGCATCTTAATCCTGTTGATGGGTCTCCATTTTGTAGGATCTTTGTCATCATGATGTGCTGTGGAGTGTGGACCCCTCTGGCGATTGGTTCTACAAAGTAAAAGGTACATGCATCAGCAGGGTTTATGAAGTGTGACTGGTCCCACTTAGAAGTGCACCAGTGTGACTTACAAACTGCCACAAAGGCGACTTGCTAACGGATCAGGGCTAAAATCTGTTAAGTGAGGAAAATAGCCTTTCTAAGCCTGAAGATATAGTGTGTGTTGAAGAAAATTAATCTTTGGCATGTGAGAGGACATTTGTAAACATTCTGCATTGTATTGGCACTAAACTTTCCAATATGACTAAGTAAGGAATGCTGTTTGCACAGAGCTTTAAAACTTTGTCTTTTCTTCCACAAGTCTTACAAAGATTAAAGAATCCACCACTTGAATGTTTAACGATAGAAATTTTCTGTTTAGTGATTTCTTTGTAACAAGCATTTTATGTCTTAGAAACTGGAAAATTAAATGTACAGTTGTACAAATGTTTGGAACTGCTATAGTAATGGAACTGCTACAGTGATGTCTTGAATGGATGAGGAATTGTTAATAAATGTTGACAAATAGTTGTTTTTAAGTATAATAAAATTTCAGGGCACATTGTGGGTTGGCAAAACTAACTCCATTTCAGATTGGCCTGCATCACATCACCTACATCACATTACCATGTTGTTAATTATTTCCCTATTAAATCATGCCCCATTGTGTTTTATCGTGTTTCATTGTGTTTCATGGTAACACTAAAAGATTCAGTGGCAGTTCGTAGTACTGGAAGAGCCCTCATTCAAAACCATTTATGGAAGCACTTTCAGCAAGAAAATACATTATGTCATCTTGAACAACACTTTGTCTGTCTCCTTAGTAACTACTTCCAAGCTCTGAATTCCCTCTGAAGGTAAGGTAAGCTCGAGCTTTCATCAATGTCCTGATACAGTTGGTTCATGACTCACCTCACAGCTAATGCGAGCTACAAAAATAACTAGCTTCCAACACAAGGCTGACTCCCAAATCATACACACTACTTGGTGTGTAGAAAAAGAGATTTTACACCCTACATAGTGCACTAGCTTTCCATTTTACACTATTTGGGATTCATCCCTGGAACAGTTAGTTACCTGAGGCTATTCTAAAGCAGAAGTTAAGACATAATAGAAACTTAAGAGATTTACAGGACTGTCCACCATCCCCATGCTTTATTTTATTTATTCTTTTGGCTACATAGTTGTTTTTGTTAGTCCTTTGGCTGCTCCCATTGAGGGGTCGTCAGATCCGATCCACACACACAACTTGGCACAAGTTTTACGCCAGATGCCCATCCTGATGCAACCCTCCCATTTGGCTACATAATTCATGTAAGAATTTAAAACTACTTTCACCCCTGACCATAACCTCTACAATCCTGTAACCTTTATTTTTTAGCTAGAAAGCTTACTGATAGGCCATTTTACATGAAATGCTGCTAACTGACTGCAACATGATTTGATTCTGAAAATTTAATTAAATTTTATTTGTATAGCGCTTTTAACAATTATCATTGCTGCAACGCAGCTTTACACAGTCAAAAGGAATTATAGAAGTTTGTATGAAATGTGAATGTGTATAAATCAAAATGATTAGATAGTCCCTGGTGAGCAAGCCGAGGGCGACGATAGCAAGAAAAAAACTCCCTGAGATGGCAATAAGAAGAAACCTTGAGAGAAAACAGACTAGAAAAGGGGACCCATCCCCATTTGGGTGATAACGGATAGCAGAGATCGATCTGCAGGTATACTGTGTTAGGCAGCTGGAAGTTCAATATAACAGTTGATGTCTTTAAGTTAATATGGAGTCCACTTCTTTATTGGAGGCTCAGGTAGACTGTATTATATTTCAGTCCTGAACTATCGAGTGACTTAAGTCACAAGTCCTCAGAGAACAGCTTTCTGCATAAGCCGAGGCCAGGACCATCTTCATGTTAAAGTGGAACCGTCCCCAGTCACCACACGCATCCCAAGCAAACCACATGGGGCCTCCATACGATGAGATCTCCCACCAGAAGTGGCACACCAGGACTAATCAGACAGGTCCAGAGGGCAGTGGGGGTCTTGATCACTAACGGCAAGAGCGACATGTATAGCTCTATAGAAAGCCTGGAAAAGGGAGAGAGAGAAAAAAAGTGAGAAGAGAAGAAGAGAGAGGAGAGAGCAGAAGAGAAGAAAAGAAAACAGTTAGGTATGGTCACAGTCATGTAATGTGTAAGTAGAATGTATATGTAGTGCAGAGTGTAAGCAGGGACTCCAGCAGGATTAACTATGACATCACGACTAAAAGGGAGAGCCAGAAGGAAACACAGACATGAGGGCTCCCTAAGATGTAAAGCAACCAGTCACTTCACCATCAACAAACTTGAGTGATCAATGAGAGTGGGGAAGACAGCATCTAAACATACCAGTTCACCATAATACTCTTAGAGAGTCCCCCAGATCTGCTCCTTTACCCAAGGGAAATCCATTTACAAAAATGCTTGGCAAAACACACTGAGACTGTGTCTGAGTCCAGAACATTAATTGGAAGGCTATTCCATAACTTTGGGGCTTAGTAAGAAAAAGCTCTGCGCCCTGCTGTAGTGTAGTTTTCATAATATGCGGTGTTGAAAGCAGCCTGCATCTTTTAATCGAAATAAGCGCGGCGGATCGTAAGACACAAACAGTTCACTCAGATATTGAGGCGCGAGACCATTGAAAAACGAACAAGTCTTAGTTTACGAGTACCGAGTATCATGTATCACGCATGCGCTTCTTGTTTTGACGCCAAGCGTCACATGATAAGAACTGAGCCAACGGTTTTTCTCTCTCTTGCGGTGCGGAATTGTGGGTAATCATCTCCCCTGCTGGGTCTTAGTGCACGTCTCTTACTGGTATAATCAACATCCGTGCACGTGTGTACTGTTTATTATAACACGTGTGTGTGCGCGTATAAAGCAAAAGAAAGTCTCAATAGAGGGTAAAGATCCATTTTTTCTCTCCCTCTCTGTATCAGCCTGTCGTTAGTCGCTATGTGTGTGCGCACGTGTAATTTGACACCGTGCTCCTTCACACACACCAACACACACACACACTCTCTCTCGCCATTACAGCCCCCCTCCCACCCCCTCCTTCTTCCTTCTTATGGCTTCCCACACACATACAGACGCACACTTTCTGACCAACACAGAAATACTGCTCTGTCGCGATTCTTTTCAAAGGTAAAATGCAGGTTCATTTTATTTTATTTTTTTAACTTTACAGCAGTGATTCCGTTAGTATGCGTCATTAGCGATGTTCCTTGCTAATTTTTCAGATAAAACAGTCTTTCCGTTAATGTGTGTGTGTGTGTGCATGCACATTACACACAGACACAGACACACACACACACACACACACACAGCGCCTGCGCGCATAAACAGAAACACTTATCTGTCGGGATTTATTTTTACTTATTTTAAAGGTAAAGTGCAGGTTAATTTGTTTAATTTTTACTTTATATTTTGTATTAATTATTTTTATGTATTTATTTTTTTGGGCTGTGGAACGAATAATTTGAGTTTCCATTATTTCTTATGGGAAATTTTGATTTGGTTTATGAAATGTTTTGGAATACGAGCTCGCTTCCGGAACTAATTATGCTCGTAATCCAAGGTTCCACTGTATTTAAAATTTATGTGAAATTTCACAGGGAGCCAATGAAGTGTGGATAAGCTAGGGGTGATGTACTTGTATCTTCTGGTTCTAGTGAGGACAGTAAGGCATTACAATAGTCCAACGTAGAGGTGATAAAAGCATGAACAAATTTTTTTGGCATCGTTCATTGACAACATACTGTACTGTATTCCTTATCTTGGTAATATTTCTGAGGTGAAAGAATGCTATCCTGGTAATATTATCTACATGTGCTTCAAATGAAAGACTGGAATCTATAATCACACTAAGGTGTTTTACTGTTGCACTTGATGGAACAGAAAGGCCATCTAAAGTTACAGTGTGATCAAAAAGCTTGCTTCTAGCTACATGTGGTCCTATGACTAAAACTTCTGTCTTATCAGGATTAAGCAGAAGGAAGTTAATTAACATCCAGTCTCTAATGTCCTTCAAACATTGCTCAACTTTATTAAGCTTGTTTTTCTCATCTGTTTTTGCTGAGACATATAACTGTGTGTCATCAGCAAAACAATGAAAACTAATACCATGCTTACGAATTATGTTGCCCAGAGGAAGCATGTAAAGAGAAAAAAGCAGTGGGCCTAAAACCGAACCTTGTGGAACACCACACTCCACTTGAGAATAAGCAGAATAATCACCATTTAAATCTACAAACTGATAACAATCAGTCAAATAGGATTTGAGCAGGAAGAGAGCAGTTCCATTAATTACTACAACATTTTCCAATCTGTGAAGGAGAATGCGATGATCAATGGTGTCAAAAGCTGCACTGAGGTCGACTAACACAAGCATATGAACACTACTACCTTTTCCAGGATCTTAGAGATAAAGGGGAGGTTTGATATCAGTCTGTAATTGGACAGCTGACAAGGGTTGAGGTCAGGTTTCTTAATTAGTGGTTTATTAACAGCTAATTGAAAAGAATTTGTAACATACCCACTGCTGAGTGGAGAGTTAATTATTTTCAACAGGGTTTCCGTTATTGCTGGTACTATCTGCTTGAATGTGTCAGTATAGGATCTAATTCACAGGTTGATGATTTTGCAGAAGAGATTACTGAAATTAGTTCATTCAAGGGAAGTAAATTATTCTAGGTTTTGCTCTGATATGGTTAGTTTATCATCTGCATCAATTAAATTGTCTGGTTTCAAAGCTTGAATTTTTTTGCCTAATATTTTTACGATTTTGTTATTGAAAAAGTTCATCATGTCCTCACTACTGTATGTTGATGTGGAGATTTCTGCAGTGGTCTTATTCCTGGTTAATTTTGCTATGGTATTAAATAAAATCCTCTGATTATTTTTATTATTTTCTATAAAAGTGGAGAAATACATCGATCTAGCAATACTAAAAGCTCATTATACTTATCTCTAATCATTTGTCTTTTAACTGGAGCTACATTATCTAAGGCATAATGGAATGTTGACTCTAAATATTCAGTCACCTGATCGAGTTCTATGGGGTCAGATGGCGATCCAATCGTAGTTGATAACTCTGGGAGATTACTGACAAAGCTCTGTGTGGTATGTTTAATGCGGTGACGCAGCGCTGTGTGTACATTATTACTATGACACACTTTAATTGAGACAAGACAGTGATCTGATATAACTTCAGACTGTGGAATTGTGGTTATATTTCTTATACTTAATCCGAAGGATAATATTAAATCTATAGTGTGACCTGCTTTATGAGTGGGTCCTGCTACTCACTGATTTACTCCTACTGAGTCCAGTATGGACATAAATGCTGTTCTTGGAGGGTCTTCTGGATTCTCAAAATTAACTATTTGTCTACAGAAACGACTAGATTTGGGAGGAAATCTGCAAATCTAGTCGTTTCTGTAGACAAAATTCTAAATTCACAAAGAATTTAGAATTTCTGAATGTATTCTAAATTCACAGAGAAATTCAGAGTACGGGCCTGGGGGTCTGTAAATAATGATTAGCGGGATCAATTGAGCAGACTTAATATTTGTAGCTACACTTGTTATGCTACAATAGAGAACTTCAAATGCATTACATTTGTGTTTGTGTTTTTGTACGATAGTCAGATTATCATTGTAAATAACTGCGACACCTCTGCTTTAAATGTGAGAGATCTAATATTTAACAGTCCTAGCTCCAGATCAGAGGTGCTGCCTGGGTATTCAGTATGTATTTATTTTGTGGTCTTTATGTTAATTAAATTACTAAAACAGACTTTCTGGGTCTTTCAAAATTTTTGTCTAGCTCGAGAAACAGACTCATTATGATGAACCCTGAGTGACGGCTCTGTGCAGCTAGCAGGCGGTTGGTTTAGTCTTTTTATCTGCTCCCTGGCCTGGACTCTGGGTAGTCACTGATCAACTAGGTGGCATTTGAAGCACCGATTAACTAGGCCTCTTCTGAGACTATGAGCTATACTACAAGAAATGAGAGCAGCACCTGCCCGAGTGGGATGGAAATCGCCCTGTACTAACAGGCCAGCTTTGCCCTCAAAGGTCTTCCAATTGTCTATAAAGCCCACCTGGACATCCAGCGGTTCAGCGACCATAACCTGTTGTACGCTTTGTCGCCCCGTCACACTGGGATGGGACCAGAGCATATTACTTCATCGGACATCGCCTTCGCTAATTTAAACACCTCTGTAAAGTTATGCTTACTAACCTCTGACTGACAAAGGCATATATCATTAGCTCTAGCATGTATCACTACCTTTGAGAACCTATGCTGTCCTAAAGCCCCGGTGCCCTGACTCCCGGGATATATCTAACCACTGCTGCTGGCGCCCCTAAAGGCCTAGCTAATTTCATGTGCCTCAGTATAAAGTCTCCTATAACCAGAGCTCTTTCAGGTTTCTCAGAGGGTGCATCACTGAGGAGAGCAAACCTGTTGGACACATGAAGCGCAGAGGAGGTGTGCTCCGGTGGGCTAGCCTAAGCCTTAGATTTGGCGGAGCGAGTATGCTGTGGAGTCATCACCCACTCACCCCGCTGTGAGGGCTCTAATGCCAGAGTCAAGGGCTGTCTATCTCCGCCTACGGCACCTAGACTTGCACTCTCTAACCCTTTCTAAAGTCTGGACGCTATCCAGGGAACAATGGGAAATTGGGCACGAAAACATATCTGAAAACACAGAATAGTGAATGGGGGGGGACCCTAATAGCTCTTTTAAAGTATTTTTGTATTTTAGTCTTCATGGCCAACTGCTATCCAGGCCTCTGTCTCGTTGTCCAGTTCCTGTAGCTGCCTTTTTATTCCCTGAGTATTAGTAAAAGGAAGGTTGCTTGTCCAAGGTTGGCTATTAAATTAAAAAAAGACAGATTAAAACATTTTCAAGCCTTTAGCTGTCTGGATACCTGGCTCGGTTTAACCCTGTTAATTGCATTTAAGACTATTATGACAAAATAGCAGCCCTAATTAGGAGGCTTGAATCTCATTAGCACTCATTTACGCTGAGTGCAACAGCAGGGACACATTCTGTGATGCGCTCTAAATGTTTACCTCACTGCGGGGGTATTTGTTGTGCTGAATTAGAGGTTAGACCATAGTGTTACAGCCTGATGGTATATAAACCACTATAATGTTTTGAAGAACAAGTGCGTGGGTATGCGTGTGTGTCTGTGTGTTTGGTTGGTTGGGGCTTGTCCTAGGGATGACATCAGAGCTGCAAAGAATTTAGTAATGTTTTACCTTAATATTTGTCCACCATATTCTACTCTCAATAAAGCTGCAGATTCTCCTGAATAAACTATTCAATTTCCATGCAAACCCACTTAAAGTCTAATTTCTTGACTCACCCTTACATAAACCTTGCTAGCAGTGCCTAATAGTACCTCGGCATCCAGAGTATGAAACATAAAGACAGTCTATGCCACTCAGAGTACATTTGCAACACTGAAATAATGCAAAGCTTAACATTATTTAATACAGTACTGATACACTATGCAGACTATATACTGTAGAACTCTGACAATCAGATGCCATAACATTAAAACTACTTTGTTAATAGTTTTGCACAATTCGATTAAACCAAAATCACGATTGTGATTGTTTGGACAAATGTCACAATTTATTTCACATTGATAATATAATAATATTTAACTTTTTGTATTCAAACTTATTTATCTAGGCTAACGCCAAATAATTATACAAATTATTTAATTACGAGGATGTTTTATAATAATATTTACTAATTCAAAATTCTATAAACATAAGTGATTGATAAAATCTACATCAGTTCCCAATTATTTAATCCCAAACTATGTGTATTTGGGATTAAATATCTGCACAGGTCCATGTTTCTTTAATTTTTATGTGATTAATTTTGCAGCACTATTGCCGAATGTTGTGTAATGTTGTGAACCAAAACAGCTCTGACCCATCGAAGGATGGAATCCACAAGACAAAAGGTAGGCTGTGGTATCTGATACAATGTTCTTGCCAATATATCCTTCACAGTATATATATATATATATATACTGTATATATCCGATAAGGCTACTATGACCATTCCCTTGGGAGGGCCGAAGACTATCAGGTGTTTCCTCCAAACCATGTGACACCACCAACCGCATGTTTTCGAACTGCTGGCTCATGCACCGTTGGCGGCGCTATCCACTCCTTCTGCTTGCATAAGCTCACAGATGCCCCTGATTGGCTATAGAGCCATAATTAATGTGGGAGCACTAAGTGCCTCCCATCCCACCAAGAGAGCTTGGACAAACAGCCCCCGGCTGCTAGAGGCTACAGCATCACCCGGGAATACAACCAACAATCTCCAGATGATAAGGCGAGCACTTTACTACTCCACCGCTCAGGGGCCTAGCAGCAGATTCTTTAAGTGCTATAAGTTTGCAAGGTCAGACCTCCTCGGATCAGACTTGTTTGTCCAGCCCATCCCAGAGATGCTTGATCTTATTGAGATCTGGGGAATTTGGAGGCCAGGTCAACAACCTTGAACTCGTTGCCAGCTAAGCCCCATACAGAACAAGCTGTGATGCATTGGGTATTCTATCATAGGCAGCATTAAACATTTTCAGTAATTTGCTACAGTTTTACAAAAGTTTTTTTGTGCTATTGCACTTCCTTTGCTCCCCATATGCATAAAGGAGACATGGATGTCCATGATCCTGTTACCGGTGTATTGGTATATAATTGATGATTGATTGGTTTTAATATTATATATGGTTAGGACAGCAGTGGAAATGTTGTTTAAGGAAAAGGCTATGATGTGTATATGTACATGTATAGCCCTTTTGTTTTTATTAAATGTATGAGTTTATACCATGAATTTATATCATTGCATTTTCTTTTAAATTTGTGTAAACCTGCACTTTCTGGATAAATCTGTCTTGCTATTTGACATGCTTGAGGATTGTTGGAGTGAGCTTTAATAACATGTACTTTTGAGACCATGTCCCTGTGTTAACCCAGCCATTTAAACTGCTGCTGACATTTGGAATAAACTGGATGGATCATTGGCGTGGAAATGTCACTGCCTGGAGAACTGGCATATGAAGGGAAGAGACTGATCAGTAAGTCCACTCCATAATCTCTCTCTCTCTCTCTTTCTCTCTCTCTCTCCCCCCTCTTCTGAATGTGAGAGAAGCCATGCTGTTCTCTTTCTCTGTCTTTGTAATTAATTTTAGAAGTCTCTCTGTCTGCGCCTCAGGGTGCCTTTATATCTCTGGAGGACAGTCTCTTTTTTGTTCTCTTCAGCATACAAGTACAGTTTTAAAGCATCTTCACTGCATACTTTTGCAATAACAGAGGTTTATTTCTATTGTTTTACTACAATGCCAGCCTCTTATAAGGTATTCATGTGAAGGTTTTCTTTTATTGAGGTAATTTTGAATGCTTTTAGTAGGTGGAACTCAAGGTGATTGGATTTATATTATATAAGTGGAGGTGATGAAGCCGCCTGGCTGAATGATGAAATGTCTTCAATAGTATGAAATAATTGCAGACTAAACTCTCAAGGTGTTCAAACATGCCGGAACAGTGAGAAAAACGGTGAAAGGATCAGGCTATGATCGTTTTAATCTGACTAAAGGCAGTTTTGTTGCACACTCTTTCAGAAATAAATGGATAAAATTTAACCAGTAGTGGGTTTCTTCCAGGTATATTGGTTTCCTTCCATATGTCTGGGATAGGCTCCAGACCCCCATGAACCTGTACACAAGATAAGCAGTACAGAAGATGAATATATTATTTGGACTGATCCAATAATGGTGCAATAAATTGATGCAAATACAAATATGAACAATAGGTTCACTAATTTTTAAATAGAAATATATATTTTTTAAATGTTGTAATGGAGTTTATTATGGTTTAGGATTTTGTGGGTTTATGATTATGTTTATGATGGATGAATTTTCCCAAACTGTTCAATTCAAACTATTCTGATTGTACACAACACAGTAATTAGACTTCCTTTATTTCTCTATATAATCCGATGCTACACTAATGCACTTATTAATAATGCTTGGTACCATCATGGAAGAAACATTTCCGAGTAAGCTGGATCCATGGACTGCCTGAACCTGTCTGAAACGCTGCTCTCCCAGGAACTCCTTTAATGGCTTAAACCTGTGGAAATAGCTTAGAGGAGGGTCAGGACTGTACGGGGGATGTGGCAATAACTCCCAGCTGAATTTCTGTAATGGACACCTTGGTGAGCATACCACGGCAATTATTCCTAAGTGAGTTTCACTTATTGAATGTTCTTGGGTACAACTGCAGTGGCCTCAGCTGGGATCATCATTCACAGACGTATGACCTTCTTTAAGATGTTTGTACCATTAAAAATTAAATAATGTGCCTATAATAATTGTTTTATAAACTTGGTTGAACTAAAGATATGGGTTTAAGATTAAAATATAGTGTGGGCAAAACATTTTAATACAGTAGTGCTTTAGAGGCTACTACTAAGTTTGGGTAAATAGATAAGTAGTTAACATTTTCTTTATTTGTAGAAAGAATAGTGTCTATAGGTAGTTCTGTTCACAAACACACACACACACACACACGCACGCACACATTATTGTTTAAAGCACTGCAGAGACTTGTTAATAACAACATTTTCCCACTGAGAAGTTAATGATTTATCTGCAAGAATATTCACTTGAATATATTCAGTACTGCATTAGTAAAGACATGTCAGAGATTTACATAGGTCTATTTGCATAGATCATAGCTAGTTTCACTTATAACTTCAAGATAGTTCCTATAGCATAATTAGAAAAGGCGACGTTTTACGGTTTTGGAACAATGAATGTTTGCTCTAGAGGGTTTTGATCAACCTGATATGGGGCACCATATGGTCATACGTAAATCCCTTTGCTTGCAAGTCATGTGAATGCTTTGTACTTTATTTGCATATGTTGGTGGATATAGCTGCATCACCACATTTTGCTCTATAAGAGCTTTGAGTCAGCTCTCTTCTTCAAAAAACTCAGGTCCTCAGCTTCTTTGGTGTACTGTGTGCAAATTAAGCTGGGTCAGGGTTGTAAATGCCATGCATTTGAGATTTTTTGTGACAGGGATAACTATGACTTTCCGGGTAATGGGTCAGGCATAGAAGGAAGAGATGCTTCATGCACTAGGCTCTAATTAATGGATGAGCCCAGCTCTCTGGCTTTTGGCAGACTGTCTTTTCCTTCAAAAAGACACAATTTAGACCAAACACAAGCTGCTGAAGTGCAAAGGCTGTGTCCATCTCCCTGCCATTAAAGAGCTAAATAAATCCCCCAAGAGCATGTGGTCTCTCATCTCGGAGATTCTTTTTGATTACTCAGAACAAAACTGCACACCCAGCTAACGAAAGCAAGAATGAAAGTTTTAGACAAGCGTAATTGTCTTCTTTGATAACAGCTAGTGGTTAAAATCTGCAAGGATGCGGCATGGTGGTGTAGTGCTTAGCACTGTCGCCTTGCACCTCCAGGGTCCGGGTTCGATTCCCGGCTCTGTGTCCGTTGGAGTATTCATGTTCTCCCCTGTTGGATTTCCTCTGGGTACTCCGGTTTCCTCCCACAGACCAAAAACATGTAGGTTAGGCTGATTGGCATTCCCAGATTGCCCGTAGTGTGTGAGTGTGTGTACCCTGTCCAGGGTTAAGTTAAGTTAATACTTTACTTAAGTATTTGTCACATATACATTACAGCACAGTGAAATTCCTTCTTCGCAAATGCCTTCTTCTTCTATGGGTCAGAGAGCAGATAGGGTTAAGGGCCTTGATCAAGGGCCAAACAGCGGCAACCTGGTGGAGCTGGGGATCGAAGTGCCTTAGCCCTCTGAGCCACCACTGACCCTGCCCCTGCCTCATGCCTCCTGGGATAGGCTTCAGGTATTCAGCTGAATACAGGATAAAGCGGTATAGAAGATGAGTGAGATACATATACAGTATATATATATATATATATATATATATATATATATTATAAACTATCACTCTTTGTTTTTGTTTAGTGACAACAATACTGGGGATTTCAAAACTACACTGTAAAAAATGTTCGTAATTTTAACAGTTAAATACCATATAAATGTTACAGAATAAAACCTGGAATAACTGTAGAATTTACAGTGAAAACTGTAATTAGTTTTACAGAGTAAGACCTTAAATTTAACAGTTAAAAACATATGAAAATATGGTTTATTGCAGTAAAATCTATGATATACTGTATTTATAAAAAGGAAACTCTCAGAGAAGGTATTTGTTACTATTATCATGAAGCATCAGTTTATATTTTACTAAAACTTTGTTAGTTTAAAAATCAGAAAAATATCTGCTCTGTAAAAAATAAACCGTAACTTTTACGGTAAAAAACTGGCAGCTGTGGTTGCCACAAATTTACCATAAAAAATACGGTAGCAACATTATTGGTTGTACGGTATTGCACTCATTATACTGTATATTTTTTACGGATTTAATATTTTTTCCTACGGTTTATAACTGTCTAATAACGTTGCCCTGCGCACGGGAATGAAATGTCTTTGATCGCCGGACTGAGGACAGGCGCGACCACTGCTGGAGATCCCGCGGCACGTGAACTCTCAACCGGAGTCCAATTTCGTGTCCCTGCCACCGAAGAAGTAAAGGCCGCTGTGTGACAAGGCTTCTGGTCCCAGCCCAGGCGAGGAGTGTCCAGGAGATATCCACTTGCCGCTATGCCAATGAGAGCTGGGAGGAGCCGGTGAAGGAAGTTAAACCACCCGTGCGTTAAACAAATTCACACTAGTGATGGGAGATTTGAATCATATTAGTGACTCGGTTCTTTTTGTTGTTCATCACAATGAACAAATCTTTTTTTTTTATGATTAGTTTGTTCTTTTGAATATATTCCACTTAAAACGGTAAGTCCCCTACATATGAACAAGTTCCGTTCCAAGTGCTCGTTCGTAAGTCCAACAAACTTTGTCTAGGTAGGATACTAACACAATTGGCTATACACAGTATAAAACTAACATGTTCACATGCAAACATATGTTTTAGTTCATAGTCTTGAAAAAAATCTGTATTATTCTAGAATATATAAAATAAATCCAAACTTGTGTTTAAACAGACACTACAAACAGGGTGTCAAGACAGGGTTGTTGTGAAAAATGTTATGAGACTAATTGTTTGTTTAAAACAGTACTATTGCAGTTCATCTGAATTTACATGTGCTGCAGTAATATCCATTAATATTGCAAACAACCTTTTATAGTCCCAGGCTTTAACTGCTTTTATCCATGAACTACCATTAATGCTGAAATGATAGTCCTGGACTTTGTATGCCTTTGGTTGTAAACCTATAAAGGGCATTTTATGTATTCAGAATGTTTTTTGTGAAAATAAAGCAGGAATCTTCCTCTAGCTCTGGGTCACCTTTTGAGCCTTCTGCTCTTCAGCATACAATCATTTGGGGGGTTATTAAATATTCATCCTAATGTAATTTCCTTTTTTGTTTTCACATTTGCTTCATTATTCATATAACGTCTCTCAGCTCACTTAGTCATAATCAAGTGATTTATTTTCACTCCGTCTGTGATGTGAGAGTCTTCTTGATGCTTTGCAGGGAAACAATATCAATTAGTGTTTAGTGTTGCCTGATTACGGAGTGAATATAGTGCTCAAATAAAATAAAAAACCATACAGTAATAAAGCAATCAAAATGAGAAGCAGGCAAAAAAGCCTTGGACTTCAAATAGTGAAGTGACTCCAGATTGTGTTCAAGAGTGGCTACCAGAAAGCCCTCAAGTGGTACTAGATTGGCAGAGATGCCTTTTTTTTTTTTTTTTTTTTTTACAATTTCTTTGCTCCTGAAATAAGTTCAGATCATTCCTCAATGGATCATTCCTTCTTTTGTGTCAAGTGATTGCCTCTCTGTTTCTTGACAAAGCTGACTGTGGTGCTACCACACTGGAGGTAACCCAACAAACATGCCTATTCATCAAAAAGCACACAGGCTGTTGCTTGCCAGCCTGTGGATAAGAGACAACATTATATCCACCATGCTCTGCATATTCAGACATCCTCTTGTCTGGAGAAAACATAATAATTCTTACTGTTTATACTGTACATGATTCCCACATACTGTATGCATCATTGTGCATGATGCATAATTTAATTAATGGACTGATCAGGTTTTAGGGCCGATGTATGTACATTTCAAAAGTAGTTACAATAAAGCAGTGGTTCTCAAACATTTTCTGTCATTCCCCACTTAAGGGGATGGGCGAATTTTCAAGCCCCACTTGTCAACAAAATAATAACGAAATCGGCCAAGTTTACTGTTTATTGAAATATCAA
>JAQMYJ010000007.1:11676829-11689329 GCA_030014305.1 Clarias laeviceps
ACCGAGTCGAACTGAGCCGTGCGGTGCCGTAACGAGCCGTGCCGAGCCGAGTCGTACCACGCAGTGGAAAAGCGCCACAATTGTGCACAGATCAACTCCATTCAACTAACATCTGAGAACTAACTATCACTTCTATGGTAGCTGGTTGCATGGGGTGGGTTGGGAGGATGGGGGTGAATAATTGCATACTGACTAATCAGACTATGTAGATCATCTTTTTCTAGCTTCTGTATTAAAAGTTTGTTTGTGTAGTTTTGTGGCATATAGCCTTAACTACAGTGCATCTAAAAAAAAGTCTGAATATTCTAAAAAAGTAATTTTTTTTTTGTAATTTAATGTAAAAGGTGAAACACTCATATTCAGAATTCATTACGCATAAAGTAAAATATTTCAAGGCTTTTCTTTTCAGTTTTGAATGTTATGACTGATAGCTAATGAAACTTTGGAAAAATCCAGTATATCAAATTATCAGAATATTTCCTAAGATCAATCAAAAATTATGTTCATTATGTTCTGCACCCAATTCTTGATGAGGACTTCTTTAGCATGAATGACTGCATCAGTGTGGAATGGCATGGAGGTGTTATTTACGACTAGATTGCTTTGATAGCAGCCTTCAGCTTGTCTATATTGTTAGGTTTGGTGTTTCTCATCTTCTCAGGTGAGTTGGCTGACCAGTCAAGCAGAGTAATATCATGGTAAGCAAACCAGTTAGTGGTATTTTTGGTACTGTGGGCAGGTGCTAAGTCCTGCTGGAAAAGGAAATTGGCATCTCCGTAAAAGCCTGTCAGCAGTCAGTCTACTGGTAGATGGCTGTGTTGACTTGATAACTTTTAACACAGTGGACCAAAACCAGCAGATGACATGGCACCCCAAATCGTCACTGACTGTGGAAACTTCACACTTGAACTTCAGGTAAATTGGACATTTATTTACAGATGAAGTACATTTTCTTTCATCTCAGAAGAGGAATTTGGGGCCACCGAGCAATGGTCCAGTTCTTTTTCTCCTTAGTCCAGGTACGATGACGTTGTCTCTGGTTCAGGAGTGACTTGATACTAGGAATTAGAAAGTTGTAACCAATTTCCTAAAGAGATCTGTGCATGGTGGCTTTAGATGCACTGACTCCAGGCTCTCCCAAGTACTTGAATCAGCTTTGCATCTTTTCCTATTACTCTTTTCCTTACCAGTCCACTTTCCATGAATTTGTTTCAAAATAGCACCTTCTTGTGGCTTAGCTGTCTTGTGGAGGGTATCAATGATCGTCTTCTGGACAACTGTCAAGTCAGCAGTCTTCCTCATAAATGCATTTACTGAACTAGACCAAGAAATACACAGCATCTATACTGTACTGTAATTTACTCAACCTTAAAATGAAATATTTTATTATTTGAGATACTGGGTTTTTAATTTTTATGACTATAAGTCATAAGCATAAAAATTTAAAGGAAAAAAAAGGCTTGAAATATTTCACATTACATGTAATGAATCTGTAATAAACATACAGTATGAGCGTTTCACTTGTTAAAAATTATGGTTTAAAAAAAATCATGATATTCTAATTTTTTGGTTACATGAATGTTCATCATATGAAGGAAACACTCCATAATATGGAAAAGTTAAAGGGTAGTGAATTTTAACACAAGGAAGCTTTTTACATACATACTTTGTACAAACCTTATTTTTGGATCACTGTTGGACTTTCTCACTGTTTCATAGTGGAATGGCTAAGCAAGATGAATAAAATTTACAATTGGTTTAAATCTTATTATCACCAAGCCCACATGTTGTGGGACTGAGCAGCAGCAATAATATGAGTGGAATTGTCGGGCCTGTTAGTCATTAATAACACTGCTTCACTGAATGCTTAGCGAGTGTGTGCCATTTCGAGATATGCGGCTCCTTCAGTTTCATGTTAATTAGGTTAGGCTTGAAAGTGCTGGCCATTCTAATAGAACCTGGCATCTCTTAACCAGAGGACTGAGTATTTGTCCACAATACTACTCTATGTTCTCTATACCAACTTTATTCTATGTAGAATTCTTGAGGGACATGGTGATTCTTCTGAATTTCATATGAGTAAAAGCTCAGTCACACAACTATAATATTACAGTGGACTGCCTTTTGCTTTGATTACTTCATGCATCCCCATGTCATCAATGTCACAACATTTCCGGCCAGATTCTCATTAATTTCTGTACAAGATGATGCGAAAGTTGGACCGTTGTGTGAAGCCTTCCCCAGCACGTCCCAAAGATTCCCAATGGGGCTAAGTTCTGGACTCTGTGGTGACCAATCTATGTGTGAAAATGATGTCTCATGCTCCCTGAACCACATCCTCTTTCATAATTTGAGCCCAATGAATCCTGGCATTTTTATCTGGGAATATGTCTCTGCCATCAGAGAAGAAAAAAATCCATTAATGGAAAAACCTGATCATTCAGATAGTCAGCTGGCCTCATGTTTGGGCACATAAAGTTGCTAAACCTAGACCTGTCCAAATGAAGCAATAATAAAAAAAAATAACACTGCCCCCTCAGGCTTATTGTATATGGTCTGCACTAGGCCCTTTTTCTTAAACTTATACACCCATAACTCTGGAACAGTGTAAATCTGCACTCATCAGACCACATTACCTTTCTCCAATGCTTCACAGTCCAATTTTTAATTAGCCTCACTAATAAGTGGTTTCTTAAGGCTAAACAGCTATTTAGTCTTGAGTTATTTTTGCACTGTGCATGTGGATATGCTGCGATCGGTAGCTGACTACACAGTCGAGTTTTGTACCTGGGCCGCTAGCTCAGGGTGGAAGGCGGCGGCCCATATGGCCTTGTTTATACAAGGGCTAAAGAATGAGCTAACCATACATGATCCTGCACAAGATCTTAGAGAAAGGGTTGATGTTAGAGTAAGCATGTGTTAGCCTATGCCTCCCTGGTTAGTAGCTGCCACTGAAGATGGAGTGCCCTAACAAGGCATGTGGGAAATGGACATAACTAAATTAGGGACAATATTGAGAGGAAAAAGAATAATTTATTGATATTGTATGAATAATGATGTAGGTTTTGAAATGTTGTTAATGTTATCTTGGAAAATGCATTCCACTGGTGTTACTGACACTGGCGTAATGGCATATGCTTTTGACACCAGTGAAAATAATAAAGTCCAGTGATGGCATCATTTCTGGGAACAAGAATACTGATTTATTTATTCATAATGTTTTGAGAAAGAAATTTAGGAACACTTACATTCTGATGACTAATCTGTTTGTACTCTTGCAGAATTAGACTATAATATTGGATTTTATATATGCACACGTCTGATTTAAATCCTAACGTGTTTGCTTATCTACTAAAACACCAGTAAGCTATCATTTTCTCAGAGATGTCTAGTTTTCCTCTTGCTGCTTTACGCATGCGAAATGTTAAAATTAAGAGATGTTATAAGCTGGCAGATTATGAATCACTGTGGTGCTAATACCGGTATTTGAAATACTCTTATGAGAATTGTCCAATTATACCTCTTAATATTTTTCAAGACTGAAGTCTCAGTAAATGTGTGCTCTTGCTGTGCATTTACCACATTTAAATCAGCATAGTGATTGTATAATTTCTGCATGGAAGTATTTGAGGATTCACTGAATATATGGAAGCTGCCTCATAAGAATATGCCTTTTTCAGTTTACTAAATTATTATTTTCCCCTATTTTGTGAAATACTGGTGCTAAACCAAAGCCCTACTTTATAGCCCCTATGTTCAATTTTACTTTCTTACTATAAATCAGATTAGAGATCCCTTGTACCTTTATAGCTGGTGTTAAGTTTTTATGGATATTAATCCGTCCCACATTAAGGAACTAATGTCCGGTTTAGATTTATTAAAGAGCCATTTCCTTGCAATTTTACCATTTAACGATGGGGGTGAAAAAGTAATGTCAATGTAAAGTAGAGAGCAAAATATTTATTTTGGAGACAAACCAATGCACGCAGATCCTTTAAATCCTACGATCAGCTTGTAGGCAAAAGCATTTTGAGTGTATCACATTTTGTTAGAAATTAACTCAAAGTTAAAAGTCACATTTTTAAAGCACATTTAACACAACACAGTTGACCAAAAAGCAGTGCAATTTTAAAAGAGCTGCAGAAGTTAACTGAGATGTGTAGTTGGCCATAATTTATTGAAAAATTGACAATAAAGCTACTTTAAGCATGATGTCTGTCAATGCCATTAGACATTTTATGTAAATTGTTGTATGAATGTTTGTTGCCTATAAATAATTTTCTTTAGTTTGGATTTAAGCCAAAATCAAATGTTAGATGAATTGCACAGTAAGGCTTCCAAACATACAGGAGGATTTTGCTTCCTCATGGTGTTTACACTACTTCTGTACCTTTTTTTGTTGTCTCCCCCCACCCCTATTTTATTTTATTTTTTAAATATGTCCCACCTGCCCCCTGTTGCCTGAGAAAGCACAGGGGAGGATGATTAATGAATGGGATATTGCATCAGGAGTTTTCCCATTTATAATTATCTGCTGCTGACATTTTGAACTATGAGTTTAAATCCAATTATCAAAGCACTTGTGTTGCTTACAACATGCAGGCGGTGAAGTGGAGAAAAAGACGAAAATGGATTCTTCACAGCAGAAAATTCCACAAAAAAGAAGGTGTTGGTAAACTGTTGGTGATTAAATTGCAGCATTTTGGCCGAAAATGAGCAATCCAGGACTTACATAATTCCACCCAATTTATAGCTGAAAATAAATTCATTCATTTAAACTGAGACCTGTTGTAGAGTAAGTATCAAGAATAGAGGAGAGCTTTTATGGTTTAAGACGGCGGCAGTGGCTCTCTTTCCTTCATTTCACTATTGTAGAATATTAGAGTTACAACTGGTACAATGTCTGTCACCTGAGTAGTAGAGTTGTAATGTATTTCTTTTGGTCACATAGGATGACAAATCAGTAGCCCGGGCATCAAAGACAAACAGTGTCAGTAGTATTTTATTTATCATTCTCAGACAGACATGTAAGTTCATTAAACCCAAGAAGAAAAAATAACCTTTATTGACTCTTACAAAACAAACCTATTAAAATCATAATGTGCTTTCCAGAAGTGTGATACTCCTCAATGCTCTTGTAAGAAGATCTTTTCTGAACCAGAAACATGCGGGTATGTGGAAACACTCAGAATGTTTACATGCACAGTTTAGTCTTTCTATGGCTAGAGCTTGACTAGACCATTTAAATGAACTAATGTCCTTATCCTATTATACGAGCAAGGCAGTGGAATCAATTCATTGGCTGAAGTACAGTATGTCTGTACGTCTCTACGATTAGTGACACCTTGTTGACCTGTTATGTCACTCACCAAACACTCTAAAAACAAGTTAGCTAGTATTGAACAAACGTGAACAACTTTACAGCTCTGTAAAGTTCAAGATTCAAAGATTCATGCAGTCCCTTTGTGGTTATGGTGTTATTTGAAGGCGGATGGCACTGTCATGTTGTAAGCTTGTCACAAGAACTGTGCATGTGCAAAGCACCTAGGCCAGTTTCTGTGTCTGATTGAGGTATACAGTAATATGCATGACAAGCTCGGCGTCCAACCACATTATCCTCTGATTTTGAGAAGCCTGATTTCGTCCGATTTCAGTCAGAGTAACACATTTACACTTATTTAAAAAGCCTGGATTTATTCGGCTAATACAACCTCATGTAAATGTAATGACTGATGAAACTAAGGCCAATGATGTTAGGGACAAAGCTGTTAGGAATAAAGCTGTGATATAGTACATGCAGTCAAAACATGATGAGTTACATTAAAATCTTAGTTAAAAATTAGATAAGAATAAAGATTATATACTCATTTTGTCCCATTAGATTCTTAGCTCGTCTTCTATCAAGTTTCCAGGTAACCAAAGCATGAGCCTGTGCAGCATACTGGAGCTAATTTGTCCACTCCTGGGGCAGCACTGTGGTTACAAACAAGACATGAAACATAGTGGGCATGAAAGAAATATTTTTAATAAGGACGATAAGGGCAACAAATTGCTTAGAAACTATTCTTTTTTTTTTTTTTCCTATAGATTGTGCAAAAAGCCATTGTTATGCCTCTAATTTGTCTTTACAGAAAACCACAAGAGATGTAAAGGTAAACAAATAGCATGCTTCAGCTTGCAGGATTATTATTATTTTTTTTACTGAAGCACCAAATCGATATGGCAGTAGTGTTCCATTATATATGAGTCGGACAAAGAAACAGTGTGACCCTTGTTTAATGTTTCATTCCTTCCATCTATTTCTTTCTTTCCCTCGCATCGCCCCTTTCCTGTTCTTGCTTCTCACTCTCTTTCATTTGTTCCGCTCTCACTTTCTCACTTTGAGAAACACCTCTAAACTATCACCACCAACACTCTGCAGGTGTCATGGAGAAAAAAAAGAGTAAGCTAGAAACATCTGCAGACTATTTAATTAACACATATTGCATGCATGTATGTTCAGTTTCATGCAGATAATAATACCAATATTATAGTCCTTTTCACACAGCGATGGTGCTATACAGTAGCTGAGAAGATCCTTAACAAACCGCCTTCGCTTACATTTCACATTGCTTTCTAGAACTACGCCGAGATTGCAGAAGCAGTATAGGCGTGATGTGGAACACAAAGGCATTGGCGTCTAGTGTAACATATAACAAAGCCGTCAGAAATACCGTGCGCCTGATTATAACCATGTTTAAAAATAAAAAAGCACCATCTTTTATCTGCTACTGTATATGCCGGTTAATTCCATCCTCTGCTCAGAGGGTAAGGAACTCCTGGACCCAATGCTCTTCCATTTTTCGACTCAGTTAGTTACGTTCCTACAGTATATAGTAGCTGCTAACTGTTTTCTGTTTTTTTAATCTCCCTGTGGTGGGTTGCACACATCACACATGTCAAAAAGTCATACCTCTATTCCGCAATGTCGCTTTCACCTTCACACAGATCTCATTTCACCGCTGTGACTACCTTTACTGCTGGCTTTAAAGCGCAACAACAACTCTCGATTCTGTCTCCGTGCTTTTCGTGCAGAACAGCAAACCGTAATGAAGGCACAACAGAACCGCCTCGAACAGGCTGAGTGAAGGGGGCTTGCCACACATTACTTGAAGAAACTATTCTGTCAAGACCTCCATTGTGGAAATTTCCATTACATCTGGATAAACTCATGTCTCTAATGCTTATTCTTTGCTTTTTTTTGTTTGTTTGTTTTTCAGTTTTCTTTTTTTTTTCAGCTGAATATAATGTATTTCGCTTTTCTCTGACTGATTTCCTGGTTGTTTGTACCACTCTGCCTGTCTGCTTGATTGATTGATTGAATAGTTCACATTTTACACACAGTATTGTAGAATTGCTGACAGATATAGTGATGTCGACATTATTAAATTAGGGCATGACAAGTATGACAGGCCAGTGTTTTCAAACCTCAGGTATCAATTTCCTGTTAACCCAGCGTTGTTCTGTGATATTTTAAAATTGCATCACGTTTGCTTTCTGCATCACGTTTGCTTTCTGATGTCGGTTTTGCCTGTTTGTCAGAAATGGGTTTTAAAATCTGTACCAAAAAAAAGCTATAAAAAAAACCCTGTAATGTCATTTATCAAAAGACAAACCTGTGACGGTAGCTGCATTCTTACCCATCTCACACATGCTGTGGCTGTTAGGGTGTGTGTTTAAAATACATCGGAAGGGAACCCCGTTGTGTTTTTCATAGGTTGTAAAATCCACTTGTAATTCAGATGTGAGGCACAGCAGTGTTTTAGAACAGATTGGCTGTGTGTGCTGTGCACGTGTGTTTGTGGTTTGAAGGGATGGACATCTGTAGAGGCAGCATATGCTTCACACCTCACAATGTGGATAATGGGTGAGGGATAATTGAGCTAGCTGTGTTTTCATAAAGGGATCAGAGGCAGTGGGCTGGGACTGAGCACCAAAGGCTGGTCTGACATCTGGTCTGAGACTTTAGCACATTTGCATATTTTTCTATGGGCACACAGGCACACACACACACACACACATACACAGACTCCCAAATGGCATCTACTTTTTACTTTATCTCTGTCAGTTTGCATAATACATTGCTTTTCTGTGACACACTTTGGCTTTGACATTCTATGCGAGATAATTCTTTGTATATTCCCCAAATGATACTAGAAAAACAATTCATGAGTGGCAAAGAGCAGGAAGCCTTATTATAACATGGCTGTTGGCAGAATGCTGCTTCTCTCCTGCCCAGCCTGGTGCGACTCAGGCATTATTTTCTGTCTCTTCCCACCTGTTTCTCTTCGTTTTCCAGGACAGGACCCAGCACTGGGACAGAGCGCCCATCCAGCAGAACTGTCCTTAATGAGATACAGAAAGGGCTGCAAGCCAAAGCCATGGTCCTATTTGCTAAGGTTTAGTTAACCATTGCCTAGGGGACATCTTGATCCTGTGCTTTATTTTCCTTAATCCCTTAAGCAATGCTGACTTGGCAGTACCAGTACCATCGGTCTGTTTTTATTTTAGACACAAGAACAGTTTGTCAAGCAGTGTACATTAACAGATCAGATCTGGTAGAACAGTTCAGAAATGCAGCATGTACTGTACATGCAAGCCACAGTGCTTAGATATCAGACTGGTAAGTTTGATTAACTTAACAGTTCTCATTCAGCAGAGGTTAGATTTATCCTCTGCCAGGTTTGTTAATTTGCCGAGAGGCTGGAGCAGTGAGGGGAGGGAGGGCTATATGAAATATCGCACACCGAGGCTGCAGCGACCAGGCAAAATAATTAAGTGATGACATGGTGTCCAGGCCCCCCAGACAAAAGCCAGCACTCATGTTCTTGTAATTTGCCCTGACACTGTTTATGAATGTGGTTTTCATTTTGTTCCGCTTCTGAGTCTGCTTGCCACTGCTGCAGTTTCCCAGTGGACTTTTCGTGTCGTGGTTTTGTGGCAATTGGTTTTGAGGCTGTGTGAAGGGCATTAGGTTTCAAGGCTATTTCAATAAAAGCCAAGGCTACGGCATAACTCGGACGGCCTCCTTCGATTCTCTGAAAGCTCTCCTAGTCACCACTTTATTAGTGTAGAAAGTTGGATAGGTACATGAGGAGTCCGAGATTGCCTTTTGAATATTCCTGAAACTTATGGATAAAAAAAAAATAAAAATGATTGAAACGAACTTGATACGTCAAAGCAGCGGGCTAAAGATTTCCCAGTGCCGCAGCACTCAGGCGTGACTGGTGCATTTTTGGGCACAAATGAAAAGCAGACAGACATTTGGAGTTGTCAGTGGCCTGGCTCCCACAGAATAAGCTTTTTGTCACCTCATTTTTCAAAGTGGGGGCCTGTACTTTCACTCTTTGAGATGTTGAAGAGAGTTGGTGGATAAAAGCAATATGTTTGAGAGCCTTTAGGAGACAAGCACTTAGTTGTGATTGCCAGGATTTTTTTTTCAGGATTGCCCTATGAATTGGATAGATAGACAAGGAGAGTGTTTTTCAGCCAATTTCAGCCTTGATAAGATTCTGGGGAGGTCCTCTTGGTGCCATTTTTCCCTCTGTGTCTTGAATGCATTTCTCGCCTCCACTGTCTTTTGGTTCATTCTTTAATCTGGAAGTGCTACTTTTGTGTTTGAATGGGCTTTAAAAAGGTTGAGTGCTTTAAAGAAAATAAACACGTGTAAGAAATGGCATAGTATTTACTCTTTTATTGGGCAGGCTCGTTCACATCAGAATGCATTTGGACGATGTGCTAATATATGGAATGTGACATCTTAAGGTGCATCAGATCCAGCTCAGTTATTACTTGGCTAGACTAAACAGAGGGTTGCTTTGACCATAACAGTGTAGGAGAGAGAGAGAGAGAGAGAGAGAGAGGGAGACTCACTCTGCCTGTTAAAACAGACATTAAAAATGATTCAAATCCCCACATTCACATCCTGGTCACATCCTGTTCCATTAAAAGCAATCATGGCCATTGAGAATGGGGAGCGGGCCGTGTGAAAATCACTTGTCACTGCGGATGTGAGTGTGAGTGAGCCCCACTTTCAGCATTGAAATGTTAACATGTCACATAGTCTCCCTCTCTTTCTACCACTTCCAGCTTAATTGCATCCTTTTAGACATACACACAAACTAATCCAGTCAACCTCAATGTTCATTTCAGGTGAAAACCATGGAGTTGCATAGTGTGTTGTGAGTAAACATAGATCTGACTTACTGTATAAACCATATACATACACACAAACATAGATCACACACTCACATCAAACAATGGATTTTTTTCTCCCCTAATGGCAGAGGCATATTCCAAGATGATGATCCCGGGATTCATTGGGATTCATTAAAAAAATTAAAACATTATAGGATATTTCCTAAGATCAATTAAAATCCTTTAGCACGAATGGAGGCGATCATAAGGTGGCATTGCAGGGATGTTATTTGAAGACTAGGTTGCTTTGATAGCAGCAGATTGCCTTCTCTATTGTTGTAACGGGTTTCCTCATCCTCATTCACTTTTTAAAATAAATAAATAAAAATAAAGTAAAATTAACTTTCTCACAATATTAAAATTTTTCACACACTCACCCGTGTATTTGTTAAGTACATCTGTTAAACTGCACGTTAATGCAAATATCTAATCAGTCAATCACATGGCAGCAGCTCAGTGCACTTAGGAATGTAGACATGGTGAAGGCAATTTGCTGAAATTCAAACTGATGATTTACCTGACAGCGGCAGTTCTCTGGGCAAAAATTGCCTCGTTGATACAAGAGGATAGATGAGAATGGCGAGGCTGGTTTGAGCTGATGGAACTCCAACAGTAACTCAAATAACATCTCATTCACAAGGCCCTGAGTACCAATTGAGCATCTAAATGCGACAGCCTACACGAGTGTTGTAGCTTACCATGTGCATCTTTCTATAACCACAGGATGAGACCCCATGTCATAAAGCTACAACTCAGACTTGTTTCTTGAACATGCTAATGAATTCACTTTGGTGGGACATGAGATTTGCGTCATGGATGTGCACCTGACAAATCTGCTGCAACTGTGTGATGCTATTATGTCAATATGGACCAAAATCTCTAAATAGATAAAGATGTTATGCAGGCAGAAGGGGGTCCAAAGCTGTAAGTAATGAAGTGATATATGAGGGTGAGTCAGAAATTCAAAACACTCTGTACATCTGTCAACAAGCTTTTGTATTCCTGCAATAAAAATGTTTTCCACAAATGCGGCACTGTCTTCACGTCTGATGGAGCAGGAATAGGACTATATGAAGCAGCTTTAAGTGCAAGCTTTTTCAGATTCAAGGTTTTTCAGAGTGTAGACAGTGCGGGCAAAGGTATCCAGACATGCCAACATGTCCAACGTTCTTGGATAGCGGTCCTTTGCCTAATAATGCTGGCACTTGCAGACAATCCCATAAAACAAAATCAGTTTATAAATGTTATTGATGCATATTCACATAATCATAAAAAATGCATATTTTACATATCAAACTTCATGAAAATAGGAAAAGAGGAAGAATGAAAATTCCAAAACCAATCCTAAGTATTGGTAAAAATAAATAAATAAAAACTGTAACTGTGTGACTATCTATATATATATATATAAAGTATGCAAGTATATATTTCACCAATATATAGGTGTGGCGTGTCTAAAAATTGGCGTATCTTCATTTGAGACTGACCTTGTATTTACCGACATGGTAAATTTGAGTGTGAATAACAACAATGCAGTTTTGAGGCTCAGATGGTCATGGGACAGTGAACTCCCCAGTGTCATTTGTTAAACCATATGGACGGCGGGAGAAGTTTGGATCTATTTTTAGGGGGGTTGGAGTTTGGGGCTCATGGGACCCTCGTGTATTGTCAGAGGTGCCTCCAATACTGCTGATATCAGCATCCAGATTTCCTGTTCCCGCAGTGTTACTGGCAACTGCTTTTCACATCGTTTCTTAAGATTCAAATTGTGTGTGTAGGCTGCTTGCTTAGTGTGCATAGCTCAATATTATATGGACAGATTTTTCTCGGCTGGAGCATCAGTGGAGATTCTTATACTGTATATCGAAGTCATGGTTGTTTACGATTGAAATCCTCTTATTGATAGCTTGCTTATTGTAGAAAGATAAATATTGTATATGCATGGACGTGACAGCCTCTCAGTCTACTCTGCAGCTGACGCTTTTGTCTTCTGGCTCCATCTCTTTTTTCTCTCTCTCTCGCTTTCTGTAATGCCGAACAGAATTGACGGGTTAGTGAGTCATATTGTTGTTTAGTTGCTTCATAGAAAAAGCAAGCATTTTTTTTTTTTTTTTTTTAATGCAGAATTGCAGGCAGCTTATTTGACTCAATCAGTTTTTATGAGTAAGCTTTTAGCAGAGTCTAGCAGTACACATTTTGAACAAAATGTGTAATAGTGGTGGAAGAAATGGTGCTCATTTCTCTTGGGTGAGTGGAGTGTGTGT